>JAWWMO010000174.1:54428575-54452188 GCA_035047845.1 Dendrocincla fuliginosa | reverse complement strand
GGTACAGGCTTCATGGCGCTTCTCTGCAATTCTACCTTGAAATAGAGACTAAACAGCTACTAGAATACTAAGGGGTTGATATAGGATGGGGTTAGTATGTATAAACATTCAGCTACTGAAGTTATTTTATTAGTACATTAGATCTACAATAATTTCTAACATCTATAAAATTGAAAAATCAAAAATCAAAGAAACTCTTAGGCATCACCAGGACCTTCAATTTCTTTTTTTGAAAAGGATAGGGGCAGCCATGAGAAAAGAAAATCTGCCAAAAAAACTCTGCTCTGGTATTGACACTTTCTTCCTTGCTAAAACACACAAAGGCTCAAGCCAAAGCCATTTAGACTTTCTGCCCAACTCTGATTTTTACACTCTATTGGGCCATACAGACACAGTATTTAAGGGACAGTTCTAATGATCTCAATTCTAACACTTTTGGAATTTAATCCAAATGAAGACATTTGATCTTTATGTCCTTCTCCATATGTATACAAAAGACAAAGATTTATTCACAAAATTCCTCTTTTAAAGCACACGTGTGTGAAAAACATTCAAGTTCCCACCCCACCATTTGCAGATAAGTCTCTGTAATTTGTCTCTGATGGCCAAGCTATTGCAATTAGCCAAGTGAATGGAGCCAACAGAAATGAGACATTATCTTCTGCTGCCAATGTTTGCATCATCCTACTGAGCTCATCTTATAAAATACCTAAAAGGTGAGCCCGTCTCTTGAAGTCATAAATTGTGCACTTCCCTCCCACACCGGCTACCAAAGTGCTCCGTGGACATTGCCTTGCCTCTGTTACTGTAGCTCTTATTCATTCTTTTTATTTATTTCTATTTTCCCAGGGGCAAGCCTTGGAATTCTTTCACTTTTACTGCAGCAAATCCTCTGCTCTGTCTGTGGTCACCAGCCAATAATCTAAGGCAATGGAAGCAAGACCTTTGAAAGAAAAAGTTTCCTGCCACATGTCAGCATGCTGCAAGGACTGCTCGGATCAGGAGAAAAAAGGAAGTGGAATGTGCAGAAAAAGTTCATACATTCCTGCCTCTGTGTTCACATGTGGGACTGAGCCTGCAGCATTTCGCATGAAATTTCATATTGACAGGGAAGCTATGACTTCTTACAAGTTTACCTAGACTTGAAACCAACAAACAAAACAAACAAAACTTGCAGCTCAACAGACTGTTGAGTGTGTGGTACTGTATCTCCTGATTTCTCGCTTCCACATCACCCTTTCCCCATAGAGCCTATGCCAACATGTGACGGCTGGCACAAGAGTTTGCTCAATTGACTCTATACCAACTGAGAGACACTTACTCTAGAGGAATTAATCATTAATTTCTTACAGCCAGATGACAGACTTCTTGTGCTTCCTGAGCCGAACAAAGAAATAAAATCATACATGCTCGCATGAAGCCAGTAAGAGGATCATGCTTACTATTAGGGGCAGCACCATTTTTGTTTGATTTTTCTGGTTAAAATACCAGAAATCAAGGCAATAGAATATAATTCAATAATCTCCACTATAAACAAATATATATGTCCTCCAAAGGAGCTGCAAATTGAGAAAACTTTATTTATGAACTTCATATATTGCTCTAACATTAAACTGAGACATTCAGAGAAACAAAACTCCAGTCTTAGTAGTTTCAGAAAGCATCTGTAACTGCAACACACCAGCACACCGACTAAACCTTGTGTGCTCTGACCACCATAATATCTGTCAGTCTAAAGCTTCTATAGATGTATTACCCCAGCTTCTCTCTTCCCTTAAAGCTTGGGGATTTATGGACTGCAAAGTCTATTTGTAAAAACCTACAGTAGTTTGAGTGTGAATTCATCACAATAAATTTTGCTTTCAACACCCTAGGATTTTCCTGCTACTGATTTGTAACATCCCGGACACCTTCAGTGAAATGGAGCCCCATCATGTATGTCCAGAAGTGGGAGGACAACAAATACGCAATACCTGACTAATGAGAGTCAATGTCACACAACTCCACTCTGAAGGTTATCACCCACTCTAGGAAGATGATGGATTGTCCCAGTCATGGACCTTTTCAGGGGACAGTCTTGGTACAACTAGAATAACATCAACTGGTGCAGAAGAGAAACAGGCTAATTGGCAGACATGATTCTCAGTTCCTGCCACCTGATTTTCTGGTTTTTATTCAGACTTATTTTAATTTACAGGTCTAGCAGTATTTTCCTCTGGGTGGGACAGCTTGGACTAGATGATCTCAGAGGTCTTTTCCAACGTAGTTGATTCTATGATTCTGAGTGTACCCACTAATCCTCTAAAATACATTCAGTAAATGCTCATCATTGTATTGATTTCAGAACCTTTTTCAACTCTTAAGGCTGTTAGGTGTTCTTGTGTCTTCATGAAAAATGAGAATGGCGAGGAGGACCTGGGAAAGAGGACAAGCAGAGGGGTTTAGGAAGCAGATGTTGTCTAAGGGTGGCACATACAAGTGGCACAGCGCTAGAGGAAAGAAACAAAAGCCACGTCTCTGCAAAATCATTTCTAATGTGGTTATTGCAGCAAATGAATATTTGAACTGAGATTGCCAAAGGTGCTTATGAAGTAGGTACTCCAACTAGAGAATGGGCTTAAATATGGATTATTTGTGTGGAACACCTAAGAAACGGTCTGCACAAGGGGGGAGAGATGGCCAGAGCATTGTGGCCAGGAACACACAGCCTTCTACCCAGCCACAGAGCATCCACCTCTACAAACTGCAGCTTTGCCTTTGAAAAAAATATCTCTTGACCTGTATCTGAAGAAACTGCTTCCTTGTTTCTCAAGTCCTTTCATTCCTTTCAACCTGTGTTGCAGTGGTTTTCTATAGGAGGTCACACAACAGAAAGATAAGCCACGAGCAGGTAGTAGCAATGAAAACATTTCTCTCTCCCTGAAATGATGAATGACAAATGAATTAGTCTTGATGCAGGTTTGAATGAAAACAGCACTGCTCCATGTGCATCTGTTTCTGGCTCTGCTTGTGATCACCCTCCTTTCCTCACTCTGTCCTGGTAAGTCGGTTCCCATGGCTCTTCTCCTCAGTACTAACAAAGGGGCATGAACTGCCTCTTTCCAGGTTAGAGGCAGGAAAAGTGAACAGAGATGATCAAGAGAGAAGGATAGCAAATTAAAGCAAGATGGGTGAGAGAGAAGTTTCCTTAGCTGGGGTGTTAGCTTTGAACTGGACCCTTTTAACAAGGCAAACTCCAGGCTTGGTCATCTTCTGTCATTGCCTCAGAGCAGGAGCCATGCAGGCCTCTCCATGTGTTCATACGTATGTGGCAGGGCAACATGGGAAGCCTTTAATAATTAAGTTTAAGCACATTCCTGTTTACTCATGAATATGCTGTTAAAATATGTTCATTTTTTGCAAAGATGCAGAGCTCCCACTCATGGTTTCTGTTGCCCTGACTCCTGGGCAGACCCTGGCATCTCTGGACTGGTTTCTCCCCTTAGTGAGCCCATGGCTCTCACTGGCTCCCCTGCATCCTCCTCCTCCTCCTATTCCACCAGATTTCCACCTTCACTGAGCTGTGGCAGTTCTCCCTTCTTCCATTTTAAGTCATCTCTGTCACAACTGCTGCTGACACAGACAAGTGCACATTATTATTAATGCATTATTAAATTTTATCTCACATTTAGAGCCTTGTCGATGGTGCTCACTTATAGGCACTGTGGTGATAAGCACTATAGGAATGGCTATAAATAATGAATACTATCCCTCTCATGTCTCTCCCAGTCTCCCAACCCAGTAGGTATTCACTGCAAGGCAAACGATCATCAACTCCATTTTATTTTTACTGATTAAAGATTCATCAGGGTGGGTAGTTACCAGAAGTTAGGCAATAGACTGCAGCGACTGTAGGAGACAGCCCAAAATATTTGAGCAGCTTCTGTTCCCAGCAGGGCACCTTTCTCTAAAAGCAAAGCTCTAACTCTAATTTGCCTGCTACATTCGTCCTCCTTGCAGGGCTCCAGAAATCAAGGAAGAGGCTGGAAAGGTAGAGAAAGGGTCCAAATTCTCCTGGTGCACAATTCAATTTTTAATTGGGGAATGCATCTTCTCCAGCATTTGCCTGCCATCCAACAAAGTTCAGACACCCACTGGTTCAAAAATCAGAGCCCAAAAGAGTGGAGTGATGGTGCCATCTCAAGTGCAGCCCATCCTACCTCATTAATGTTTGCTTTTCATTTTTTCTTTCTTCCATTCCTCTGTAGCTCCTGCAAATTAAGCCTTTGAATGCTGTTAACGTTCCTGTGCATCTACAGTTCTTGATCACTTAGTCACTGAAAAAGGTAGGAAATATTTGCTATTACCTGAATATCTATAGGAACTTAGAGAGAAAAATTTGGAAAGGAAAAAGCTTCAGTAAAATACTGAGACAATACAGCACACTTCAAAGAAGTAGTGCAAAGACTTTAGTTTTGATCTCAGAAATGCCTCCCAAAAAATCTAGATTAATGTTATAGAACAAGATATTTCAAACTCTTCCTAGTTCTGTAATGGACAAAAGTTCACCACGTGATTGAGATCTCAAAGGGAATTCTGGAATAAGAATAGATTTCAAAATCATGCTGCACTCTATCACTGAAGTTTGGACTGTTTGGAGTTACTGATTAAATTTGGCTCATCAAGCATATTTTCAGCTGGCGGTTCAGATAAGATGTCAGACATAAAGCTGAAGTGGGCAGAAAATGCCTTTTTAACTTGCAAAAATATCTGAGATACCATATTTTTTGTTCAAATGAATTTTAAATGTCAAAAGCAAAGTCATTTTTGTAAGTAAAATTTCAGATTAAAAAATCCCATCAATTTGGGGCAATTACAGCATTTTTTTTTCTGTTAATGTGGTAATGTTTAATTTTATTTTGACCTGTTTTTCAGTTGCAGATAATTAGCTTACATTTAAAATTATAATATTCTTTAAGTAAGGAAATGGTTTTTTGAGGTTTTTTAAATGCTGAAAATGTCCCTACATTTCCTAAAATGAGCAAATACATTAGGGGAAAAAACATTTTCTGGTTAGGAAAGCCCCATTATAGTACATCCTTGGCTTTTGCGTATTAGAAACACAATTGAGTGGCGAAACTATCATCAGCTTCACCTCAGACATAGGCCCTGAAAGTCAATCAGCCCCCTTGATATTCAGACTAAAGGTACACCTGATTTCATCAGGGCAGGACTAGACCTCATCACAGACTCCTTTAGTCTTACTGCACGAATTCCGGAAGAATCCAAAATTACCATGAAAAAGCTTCTCAGATTTTCTTTGTTTGAGACCTCCTGAATTCACTCCAACTCAGACTCATGTTTGCCAAACATTTGACCTAGGATCCCAAGAATTTTTCACTTAATACCTCTGCTTGAGCTGCTTCATTAGTTGACGTGGGCTTGCACAAAGCTCAGGTTCCCCCTTGCTCTGCTCTTTCTTGAAAGATGAGCTGAAATTTATTAAACTATCAGAATGAATGGATGGATCTATTTCAGCAACCATACATTTTCCTACATGGTGGTCTCACAACACACAAAGAAAATCTCCCATGTTCATAGGTCTAGGCACAAAGGGTACATTATATCACTGCTAAGGGTGTATCCTTCTGTAAAGTTTGGTTTAGACCTAATGTGGTTAAACAATTTTCAGTCAGCTTAAAGTAGAAGAAAAATTGGTTTCTGCCTGCCTGCAGAAAGCTTCTTGGATGCATCCTCAGGAATATATAATGAAAACCACATATAAATTTGATAACAAATCAAGGTATTCAATCTGATTTAGCACATATATTCACCTGGATGTCATTTACGTCTTCTGTCATTACTTAAGTACCATATAAATTATGTTCCTACTTGAGGTTGCTTACATTTGTGGACCCAAACCTTGGACCCCCAGTATCAAATCTGATTTTCAGGGGCACTAAGTATCCACATCCCCCCTTAGTTTCTATTTTGCCAGGGTCTCCCACCAACAGAGATAACTTTGAGAGTGAAAAAAAACCCTCAAGCAGACAGGGAACAGTTATCACTCAGCACTCCCAAGATATGATTCGGGGCTACTATCAGCTGCCCTAGAGTTCCTCCAGCAACACAAAGTACTAACTCACCACAGAGAAGGGAAAAAAAAAAGGTAGAAACAGCTGTGCTCAGTGAAATAAGGCTGTCAAGGTCCCTCTCCTAAAGTGGAGATGGCAATCAGTCCACTCCAATATTTACTTTGCTATCTGCCCATCACAACAGACAATAATTAGATTACCATGGGTCAGGTTTTTTTTTCTAGAGAGGTCACACAATGGTATAAGACGCTGTCTTGACAAGACAATACCAGCATTTCACTTTCAAATTAGAAGCATTTTCCACTACAGTTTTACCGAAATATTTCACCATCTATAATCACAATACAGTCATGACACTACATATAAATCAAGGCACACAACACAGGGTCATAAATTACAAAAACGAATGCATAAAGTATCAATAGTCTTACACACCCAAATCAGTGCAAAAAGAAGAAAGGGCAAATATATTTTTCAGCCCAAAGGGGGAACATCAGACTTCTCAAAGGGACCAATAACACTCTCCAGACATCACCTTGTCAGAGCTTTCCCTACACCTACACATGGTTTCTCAAGATTAGAGAGGGTTAAGTAACTCCCTCCATAGAGGTTTTCACCAGCTTGCACATGTCAGAAGATCTCAGCAATCATATCATAAGCTCTAAATGTTGATGCTCCCAGTGCTGTACTTTTGGGAGGCAAGCTTGCTTGAGATAAATGTTGCTTGGAATACAAGCTGTTTCTCCTCTTATCAAGGAAAAATTTTGTATCCTGAGGATTCCCTCGTAAATTAGCCAAGCCCAACTGCTACACCCACTGCTTCCCTACAGCAACACAAAGAATATGGTAACACTCATTAGAGAACACCACCAGGGAAAAGTCTAATTGCTGGATTTACATTTTGTAGGCAACGTGTATTTATACTAATAATTCTGTTTTGTGCTGCTTTACTAGTCAGAGAAGAAAAGAGCATATTGTATTAAGCTCCAGCCCCCAAGCACTGAAATAACACTAACAGATCTAGAGAGACAGGCTCTCATATAATTGGCATCTACCCACAGAATGTAGTTGATGATGAAGCATATTTCCAGCAGTTCATAAGAAGGGCATGTGATTCCCTGAGGATTTTCAACCTTTAATATTCGACTATCTTTGGGAGCATCTACTCATCTCATCATTACAGTAGTACTAGTCACTTCTCTGATTGAAGTGGGACTGGAAAAAGCAGCACTTTAACCTTGCCCATTGGGATCTTAACTATTATTTCACTGAGTGGTCACCTTCAGACTTTCAGAGATCCTAAAGTAAAAAAAATGTCTTGTCCACTGCTTATCAAGAAAATAGCTTTAAGAAAGAATAAGAAGCTGCAGAATTCATCATACAACCAGAAACAGTACCAAAACAGGAAAAATTCAATTATTTCTTTTAAATATATATATTTATTTTACAATATCCTGTATTCTTGGAAAACAGAAAAAACTTTTTTCACAGTATCCCAATGCCTGTGCTTCCACCTCCAGCTGAAGTGAGGAAGTGCTAAGCTTTTGGCAAACCTGATTTTTTTTCTTGTAATTAGTTTGTAAAAAAAAATTTGCAGCCTACAAAAGCGTTCAAATTTGATTCAAGATTTCCCCAGGCTTTCATTTTACCTGAAAAGGAAATCATGCACTCTTCATATTTTCTTTTCCTTTAATACTATAAAAGTGGGAGTGTTAGACCCATTAAATGGATGAAGGATAAGTCAAAATTTAAAGCCGGCATAAACTTTTGTAAAGATCAAAGTTGTCAGATGCAGGGGTTTGGCTTGGGACTGTCTTGACAACTACTAATAAAAGAAGTTAAAAGGAAAGAAATAAATACTTTTCTTACTCATAATAGCTTCACATAAACTTAAATATACATAAAAAGTAATTAAAGGCTTCTTCTATAAGGAGCTGGAAGCCATGGTGTTATGTTTCCCTTCATATATTTTTTATCCAATCAAGGAATCTCAAAAAAAGTACTTTATAAATCTTTAAGACCTGGTTGCTTCACATTATCTCATGCAGCCATTTTACCAGAGCACTGCACATCCTCCTTCTGGCCTCTTTACCTGGAAACACATTCCCACAAATTAACATGCTGCTATTAATACTTTTTTGTTTGATGTTCTCCTCACCTTCATTTTATGTAGCGTTGCCAAACATAAAGCATCTATTTGCATGGTTCTAATTGCAAATCAGCCCATTCCCCTCTCAAACCCCCTGAAGCTTTGGCGTGGGAGAACTTGTAAATGAAAATAGATGTTGAGCTTCCCATGCATTGCAGTAGCAACAGAGCAGAGGGAGATGGGACGCATGCTGGAGACTGATTGGACTTTTCATGAGCAAGACATCACCCTTAACTACTCTTTCAACTCATCCTGATCTGCCCAGCCACGAACTTTCTGAAATCAGGCTTTTTTTCTGAACAAAAAAGTCACAGTTGTGGATTCCATGTTGAGCCATGGATGCACAATAATACAACTGCCAGTGAAATAGGTGCACACACCAGAGGAGTTCGGGAAACAAGGCTACTTGAAATGCAGGCAGCACTGGAGGAACAAAGCCACTGCTGAGCAAATGCTGTTTGCTGTCAGGCACTGCGTGACCTTTTCACTAGGTACAAGATGGGAAGATTGTGGTACATGTACTGATTAGGTGTATGGCTCCAAAAATACCATTTTGAAAAAGAAAATCCTTCGTTACAACGTAACAGGAAATATGCTGGAACAGAACAAAGCCAAGAATAACTCATTTTCTAACAGTCTTTATCTTACCTTTTTTATTCCTCATTTAAATACTTCTTAAAAGAGGCAGCCACTCTGGTATAAAGAAAAGGAGTGCAAAAACTTCCATCTTTTGTTTCCAGCTTCTGCTGAAGTGATGACTGCTAACAGAACCTCCCCTGGTAGCCATCAGAGCCAGCAACACACCTTAAAACAAGATCAGCAGTCAAAGAAGCCACTGTGGATATTTTTTGCTGATTCTGTTTGGGATGGGCTGGAGTGGCATTGGACATTTTACAACCTTATTTGATTTTGGGGCAGACAACCTTATGCAGACTTAACTATTTCCTTAATTATAAAATAGCGTGTTTCCTGGAGACTCTCTAATGTTAGTTGTCTCAGGCACCTTGCATCTAATGAGGATTACTGTTTGGTGTTTTAAAAAGAGGAAAATATCAGTACCTCTCCGTAAGCTGTTGTGCACAGTGGGACAAGACCAGAGAAATTATTATTGCTTGGCCTCCTGAAGTTTGTGTAAGGGCAGCATGCAGCAACCAGTCCTCATCCACTCATAATCCAACGCTGCCAGTCCCACACACCCAAGCCCAAGACAAGAGCCCTTTGCAGGGCAGTAGCAGGACCTCACTCTTAGGAACACTTAGGAAGGTAGAGACTACTATACTGGATAAACTTCTTCCCAACTGAGTGTATAACTCCTAACAGTGCCCCCCAACAAAATTCTCATTCCACAGTCAGGGGCTCATACTGTAACCCCTGCTAAGGCACAATCCCAGATGAAGTTCCATGGCTCTAATGTAACCCACTCTCAGATGTTTTAGCATGACATGAAGACTGGAGGTCTTATGCATTAAGACAGCAGTAGGTTGAGAGGTCTGCGCAAGTCCTGGGCTTGTTATTGACACCAGGCTTCAGGAATGGGACGGACACAATGTAGTCAGTGGCTCACACATGCCTTGAGAAAATGATTCTCCTTATTCAACAATGTGCAGTTGCAAATCTTTGGCCCATTCTGCTGGCTGGCCACTAACTTAATTAGGAAGACAGCCTATTGCTCTCAGCATTAGCTGATAACCAGAGGTTATCAGCCCCTAACTGGACTGCATAGATTTTTTGTATTTCCAAATCAAAGTGAATTATTTTTATGAAAAAGAAAGAATTTCAGCAGAGTAGAGAAATGAAAACAACTCCTTTTCAAAAGTTTTCCAGCCATCACGTCTTATTCTGCTAAAAATAAGTAAGACCGGGTGTTCATCAGTGCTAAGACCCCATTTGGCTTGTCCATAAGGAGGTCTGAATAGCTAGTCAGTATAAATACTGCATCAAAAATTAAAGTAACAAAGGGAGGGGTTTTTTCTTCATTTGTTATTTTTGGGGAGAAAAACCAGCCATCTGTGTTCCAAATGTGTTGCTTTTCAATGATCCACAAGCTGTTTCTATGGTTGAAAATTATTTGACTTTGCTCTTCTTTTGAATAGTTGCCTTCACCACATTAAAATACAGAGCCTCATCCTGCTGAGTGCTGTGTTATTCGTCCGGCTGCTCTGCCAGATAAGCATTGTTCAGGTCTGGAAATGATAACCTACACAAGAGGGCAGTTTAGTTTTCACTGCAATAGTGGAGAAAGGAAGGAAAGGAGCAAGGAAAAGTTTGCATTGCTTTGGTGAAGATTTTACCTAAAGAACAATTATATATATTTTGGGTGGCAGGGAAATTCTTTTAGTTCCTATTTGCAACCATCATGAATACAGTTTCTCACTCTCCCTGAGCTAGCTCTAAAACACTTAAAAATTAGGCATTTAAGTGCTTAAAATGGAGATGGAGAGCAGGAAGATAAAAGCACATATAAAAAATCTTCCTGCCTGTATAAAAAAAAATATATACATTGCTTGTACATAAAGCATTTTATTTTGATTGAAAGCAGATTGTTCACTCCTATCCCCAATTTGAGATTGGACAGACTGCACTGTGCACCCATTTTCACAATATAATGATCTTTATGTACACACAGATGTACATACAAAGACATACATATGGCATTTTTTGTAAATTTAGCACTTCTAATTGTTTTGATGTTCAGATCTATACTTACCAGATAGCTCAGTAAACATTTATTATTAAGGACACTGTGGATTCAGCAGCTATTTATTAAAGGTAGAGATGCAAATGCAAACATATTTACACAAATATCTGCAAACAATACGCGTCATTCTCTTTGTCTTCAGGAACACAGCCACATGCCATGTCTTTTGTATATTGAATGACCAAACACACACTTTAATCAAATAGCAGTTCCATTCAGTCTGTGCTTTCCACAAGTCGTTAGACACGCTATGTTGAAAGGAGTGACTTCGTGCACACTCAGCTCTTTCAAAGAAACATCTGTGATTTAATGGCCAGATCTAAGCCATACAGAAGTCTGAACTCTGGGAAACTTGCAGCCTGACTGCCATCCACCCAGGAAACTCCTGCTATAAAGGAGTCTATAAAGATGCCATTCATACAGTCAGTCACTGGGGCCCTGGTGCATAACAAACCTAAAAACTTTTTACTGAGGTCTGTCCTAGAGAAACTCAAACCATTCCAAGTCTGGGAGTCACCAAGCCTGCTGGAAACACAAAGCAGCACTTCCTCTGAGACAGGCAACTCATAATGAGAGCAAACATTCCCCTGTCTGAAGAAGGCAGCAGGAGACGGATGTGTGCAAGGACCAAGCTCTGTCTATTGTATTTCCATGATTCTCATTACGGCAGCATTTTAGAGCTCCATGGCTTAAATACATTTCTCTCCAAGATCCCCCAATGAGGGTCGGAAGTGCTATCGTCATTTGGGACAATAATTCTCTCCACAATAGGAAACCCAGTGTAAAATCATTGGAGTCATTCAGGTCAGACTAGGAAAACATAGAAAACGTTTCTGCTTTTCAAAGGTCTGCTTTCAAGTTTCTTGTTAAAGCCACAAATTTACATTAAATATTTGTCAAAGTTTAAGAATATTCAAATTTAATTCTGGAAACATAAACACAGAGGGATCATGTACAGATTCTCAAATACTAAAAGACATGACCAAAATATTTCATTCTTTCCACACCATGCTTCCCTTTCACTGCTTCTAGCAAGGCTAGGAAAAAAAATATATTGCATCCAACCCTTACATCCCTCCTCATCCTTCCCTTCATCCTCCTCCTCCCCCTGATCCCACCACAGGGCTTGAGTCCTCAGCTCTGAGTTGCTGAAACTCTGCATTTACACCTGTAAATTTTGACATTTTTATGTTCCTTCCCACCAAAGCCCTTCTTCCCAGTCCAAGTTATTCTCTTCCTTCCCCTCACAGACCAAAAAGGTTCAGATTCACTTAAGTCAGAAGCACTGAAAAGTTCAAGAGTTTTACAGAATCTTATCAAAACTGTCTAAACAATCTGAATCTGTGAAAATGGGGTGGAAATCTCACCAAAGCAGGCATAGATCCTTTGTGGCACATCCGATATTCCTACAGTATTTTAGATCAAAGATAGAAATGAGAGAAATTATGCTTCATGTCCCACAGAGGCTGGCACATGTGCCTGGCTTAGCACCATCAGGGAAGCAGGGGTATCCCAATAGACCCTCACCAAGGTTCACTTGCTGGCCCTCTCTGGACATACTGAATTCTCCTAGAGACCATACTAAGGCCTCTGTACCCGTTGCAATATCAGCTATGTCCTGTCCCTAGATTGCTCTCTCGGTTGTGCCAGCTCAGCTTCCTACAAGGTAATGCTGTGAAGTGCATCAGGAACTGATCCAGCTGAAATATAACCCATTCTTTCACCGTTTTTCCTTTTATATTTTGCAAAGTTATCTTTCAACTGAATTGGTGCCCTGATGCATTTCACTGCACAGACACGCTGTGCTGGCGCAATAGAGTGGAGAGGCACTGGGCAGAGACTGCTAAAACCAGCTTACACAGCACAGCTGCCTAAAATTTAACCACGGCCTTTAGCTCCTAACTCTGGTCCTCTGAACTGCAACAATATGGGATACAGGAAGCAAAGCAAACAGTGCAATCTCCTGCATCTCATTCTAGGCTTTTCATCATCACTCACCAAACAAGCTGGAAATATTTCACAGGTTTCATGGTTTGTCCACGTTCTTCATTCGATCTGTGCAAGTTTGAAATGTTGATAAAAAGTGGCAGCAGCAACAACAACAACAAAAAACCTCGCAGAAAACTTTGACTGAGACGCTGCCTAAAGCCTGAAGGATTATCAAAGAGAGATATGTCTTAAAACCAGGTTTAATCCACTGAAGTCAGTTGTAAAGCTTTCATCAGTCTGGGTACAGTCATACAAATATTTATTCCCAAATCCATGCAAGCAGATACACATTTGCCTCGAGTTAGAGAGATGACAATCTGTGTACAATCATACAAATACTTGTTTCCAAACACATACAAGCAGATACACATTTGCCTTGAGGTACAGAGATGGGAATCCTATAATCTCCAATTTGTAGTTAAGAGAAATGTGAGTCCAGAAGAATGTGTTGTAACCTGGCATCTCAGTAGTCTCCTAAACTTGTGTCCCAGGAACAATTAAGTGATTTCATGACCATACTTTCAAAAATTTAAATCCTTCAGGAAAAGGCTCAAAATATAATTTCTTACTTTTAGTTAGCTTTTGTAGTTTTGCAAAAGATTTACCATCACAGTGAGCATTTGTATTATAATAACAAATACTATTTCCATTATTCTTTTATATGTAATGCCAAATGGTCTTGATTCTTGGCCTATGGTTTGCACAAGGATTATAGCAGCAAATTAATTTTTCTTAAATACTACAACAACACCATGGACCACTTTCAAGCTCACCATAAGGCTGGTAGAGCACATCAAAAATACACACCACTGAGCTGCTATGAGAAAACGTAGTTTTCAATGCCCAAGCAGTATACAACAAAATAAGAAAGCTATAATTATCTTCACAAATGGGACTGATTCTGTGTTTCACAAAGACTCAGTCCAGGGCAGGCAACTACTTCTCCCCCTGTAACTGCAGTCACCCCTGGCCCTCCAGTCCCATTCATCCTTCCTCTACAGAAGGAAGCCTAAAATACTGAAATTATGCTATTTCTTGTGTTCAGTCTTTTGCATCTCCTATTTCTAACTCAGTTAATTCATACTGTATTTATAGCCCTTACATATTACTGGAAAACCAGTGAAAAAACAATATTGACTTGTGTGATGAAATATGATATACTGTTTGAAAGGCCACTGAAGTAAAGATGGTGGTTTCTAGCAGGTTACAGGTTAAGGGCAAGCAGTGCCCTTCCTTCACAGGAGTGATAAGAAAACTGATACGGACAGACTGGTCATTTGGAGCCATCAGTCCTACAAGTCGTCTACTGAAATGTTGGGAAGACACTATTAAAAGCAGACTCAAAAGAAGCAGTTTTTCTGCTGGTGAATAAGCACACAGGTTTGCCATTCTCTCTGCTTTGGGCCCATCTGTGCAGCCATACATGACAGCATCCACTTATTTCCCTGAGAGATCTGACGCTGCTGCCAGCTTAGGCATCCAAGATAAAACAAGATAATCTCAGGAACACAATTAGGGTCATAAAACCTTTTCCCACTTCCAGTTCATTGCTGATTCGTCAACAACCCCTTGGTACCAAAACACAGTTAATCTCTTTCCCAGTAATTTGTACTTTTATTTGATGATCTCTGCTGGCAGCACATCCTTTCTATGAAATCACAAGGAACTGAATGCTGAATGATAGTTCAAGTGCTAATAATGCCACCCTGGATCTTCCTTCTCTCTGATCAGCAAAGGAATCTCCAGAGTTCAGCGAATCCCTAAAGAGTTGCAGTACTAATTTTACAGCAACAGCTGTACCTGGGTTTTAAGAGCAGGCAGATGTCTTTGTCTCTCAGTAGCCTTTAGTGATGAGATGTCACTGGAGTTATTAAAAAAAAAAAAAAAGTAGTTTGTGCAGGAAATGAGTAAGTGTTACTCATTTTCATTGTCATTTCCAAAAAGAGAAGGAAATTTTCTTTTCCTTTACTGAATGGCAAAGCTCAGCCCTTGTTTTCAGTGCTGGTGATCCCTGAACTGGGATTCAGCTGTCTGAAATAGCAGGAGAAGTAGTTTGAGGGAGAAGCTCTCTGTTTAAACATAAAATTCCTTCAAGAATAAGCAGAAATTGCAAGCAAAATATATCAGAACAAGAAGTCCTGTGTTTTTTCCTTTGGTGTAATCTGGGAATGCTTCTTTTAGAAGATTTCTATCTTTGGTAGTTGAAACAATATTCATTATGTATTGTAACAAATGTTTCAGAAACCAATTTGCTCTCCAGAAGGGACCCTCAATCACCATAAAACCAAACGTGAAGTGTTTCCCTAAAATGCAAAGGGCTTATTTCCTTAACCTGTGAAATTTAACAGGGAAGAGTTTGACTGGCATAGCAAGCAGTTTCCATTCTCTTTAGCTGGACAAAAGCCACTTCCTTTCAGCAAATGTCAAGGTGTGAAGGCCTAAGGTTTCACCATGAAATGCACAAATCACATCAGACCTTCTAACCCCAGCTATGCCTCATGCTGCCTTGATATCCACCTCTCACCTCTTATCCCTTCTCACTGCCTATTACCTATTGCACCTGGTGTCACCAGGCAGGCATTTCTTAGGAGACATGAGAAGGCAAGGATGCCTTAACACTGTTTGGTTCCATCTACTCACTATAGCACCACTGCCTAAGGTTTCTGGACAAATGACCACATCCACTCAACACCTCTTTCAGGCAGCTGCATATACCCACTCTTGCCCATGGAAACAGGCTCCTACAGCAATCACCAGTCACTGTCTGGCTGTGAGTGTGTAACACAAGCAAGACCAGCACAGTTTGCAGTGTAACAGCCGCACAAAGTCATCCAAATGTAGTGCTTTAGTCTTTCCTTCCCTCAAAAATCAGATGCCAACACGACTCCCTGAGTGTCGAGTTTGTAAAAGCATCTTCTCTTATGGACCAGTCAGCACAGACAGCTATGAAACACCAGTTTCTCAGGCTGTAGAAAAAGCAGTATATACCAGAAACCTGTTAAGCCATTACAGTAAAAACCAGTGATGTGTAAAGATGATCCAAAGAATATTTTACTGTTTAACTCATCTTGTCATAAACCTGCAGTAGGACGTAACTCATAAAACAGAAATTTCCCAGATTCCATATGCACTTGAGATAATTTAAAAAGCCCTGACGCACAGGACATCCATTTCAGCACAGGAGAGCATTTCTGTTTAAAGTACCTAAGGCAGGGAGTAAAGATGGGGCAGTGGAGACTGTGTGAAAGAATGCCAGTCCTGAAAGTAAAGGCTCTTAGTAGTCTTTCCTGCCTGGGATTGATGGTGACATAGAGTAAATAACAGCTACTGCATGTTCAAAGCTTCTGGGTCAAAATCTCAGCCAACATAAATCATCAGTGCTTTTTCTCTGTCCCACTGATTTTACGAGGGAAGCACATTTTTTCCCATAATCTGCGAACTGCAGTGATCACATCATCCCAGAGGGAACTGGTCAGAAAACTGTGTGTTACTCAGACTATGCAACTCCAGCAAAAATTAAAAGCTAGCTTCACTTTGAAAGAAGGACAGAAAAAGATTCTAACACAGGTAAAAGAAAGACAAAGTATTGGAAAGATACATTTAATGTTTTCATGTAATTGCCTGAGGTAGAATACATTATATATTATTTATACTTTAAACATTATGCATCTTTATATATAGTGAAAATAAAATAAAATATCAACCCTGTGACAGTTATTTATCTATGCAAATGAGAGAAAGACATTCCCTCCCCCACTCCCAAATGCTCTTCTGTGAAAAACATTGATTAATTTTGATCTTCAGACTTCACTACAACTAACCACAAAAAGGGGTTTCACCATTTTGAATCCCACTACAAAGTAATTTGGCATTTTGCATTTATCTGCGGTCGTGACAGTTCCTATAACTAAAGAAGGGTACTTTGAGACTTAGCAGTATAATCTCCAATTGCAAGGTCCGTGAGCCAACAAGAATCATCTTATTGTTTGTACTAGATGCTCAATATAACAGACTCCTCAAACTACCCTCAGGGAGCCACAGCAATCACTGTCTCAATAAATAAGAACAAACAATTTACACTTTATTTATTTTTAAAGAATTAATTTTATAGATTCCTCCTTACCTTCTATCCCACCATCTATCCCACATTTTCTGTTTTCTCTCTTCCAACATCTTTCTTGGCACTTTTTCTGTCTCTAGTTCTCTTCTGACAACATCATAAATCATCACCCCCTTCCTCCCAGCTTTGACTTTTCTGACCATATATTTGCTGACTATTCCTGCTTCTTTCCTTCCTCATAGGATTGCTCCTCAGAGTGTAATTTTGTACTCCAAAAGAGATGACTGTTTTCAAAAAGCCTGTTTCAGGCCCAAGAGTGAAAGGGAGCTCATGCTGGGAGAGGTATTTGGGAAGAACTGTCAGAGCTTCTAAATTGAGAAACACTGAAACTATGCAGGAAGAATAAAACATAGCTTGGAGGAGTAAAAGGGGCCACTATAATGAGTTCAGGAAAAGACACAGAGAGCTGCTATAAATCTCTTAAACTTTAGTTTAGTGTGAGAAGGCAGAATTTGTTCCTAAAGGAGGAGCTTGCACGGATTGACTAATTTTCAATGGTCACACCTCAAGATCTGAACACAATTCCCAAGATCTCACTGAAACTTGTGTGATCACATCCCTGTCCATCTAGAATACACGCTACTCCATAATTTTGGATGTCTCAAATTTATTCCAGGTGTAGATGGTGCAATTTCTATTCTGCATAGACAAGGATGAGGTCACATCTCAAGGTGTCATTCTTAGCAAAGCTAAGAAGTCCCTATCAGTGACAAATGTCACCTAATCATCACATATGTGGTTTTGGTTCCAGTTCATTCCTGGAGTCCTGTACAATATATTGTCCACACCCACAAAGCAAGGTAAGTCCTGCTCCAAGGAACTCACAGCCAGCAGACAGACAGAAGCAGGGGACAGAAGTGTTCAGCCTGTGAGAGGTGATGTACACAGAGTTTAAAGGGGGCATTTTCAAAGGAGTCCACGTGAATTCCTCCCTTCACTATCTGCCTTTGAAAACCAAAGATTACGTGCCTTACTCCAGGTTACACAGGAATTATAGAAGGCTGGCTATTAAATTACAGGTTTTGTGAAGTCTTTCTCCCCATGGGGAGGAGTTGAGACTCACTTCCACAGCAATCTCCTCAGAAAAACTGGCTTCCCAGCCTGTCAGTACTACTCTTTGGATTTTTCTCACAAAAGCAAATAGCCACCATATTTTTCCTTTTTCTGGCAGCACAACCAACCACCCAGACCACAGTTAAAATCAGTTTCACAAGTTCTTTCCTGTACACAGTTTTTCAAGGCTACTGCAGATGTCTGTCTTTGTTCCCTAGACCAGCAATCAGTGCATGTTGAACAGAAGTCTTTAAAACTGCTTTACTTCTATGCATAGACCTCAGGATAATTTTCCAAATGTTTCTGAGGTACTCCCATCCATGCTGCCCAGCCCCAAATCCCATGAATTGCACCCACACTATGTGGGATTTTTTTTTCTCCCAGTACTGAAGTAACCTTGCCATCCTGCTTGCTTCACCACTTTCTTTGAAGGCCCATAACAAACATATCATAATAGTTTTATATCTTCTACTTAACCTTTGAAGCTTTTTAAGCTTCTCTGAGATGGAGACTCTCTAATTTATACTCTAATGCCTTCCAGTCTAAACTAATGTAACTCTTTCTAAAATGCCCAGCTTTAAATTATGGATTACAGTGTCTGGAGTGGTGCTGCAAAACCTCTCACTGAGCTTGGCTCAAGTTCATCTAATGTTTTTTCTTGTGTTGCACTCATTAAACTGCCTTCATTTTTGTGTCTATTTTTAAATTCTGTTTGTGATATTTAAACACCTTTGTAACTTGCATTTCCCAATAAATTTGATCTGCAAGTGATGAAAGGCTCTAGGCTTGCCCCGTCCTCTTAAATGTTTTTTTCAAGCAAATCTGTTCCAAGACACTACTGAAAAAAAATTCCTGGTGAGTGCAGTTGCACCTAATTTTTTCAGGCAAATTCTGTGTTCGTGGAAGCAACAATCTTGACAAATGGGAAAGCCAGCATCCTGGAGTAGGCATGCCATTAAAAATGTCAGAAAATGGACATTCCCTAGATCAATACCTCTCCCAGGACCTATCATAGAGTGAGAGGTATAGTCCTCATTAAGGCTATGATGGTAATAGGAAGTCCTGTGACTTCTGTACTACAGTTATCATTGCAGACATATCGAAATCCATTGGCAATGCACATTTTCACAAGACCTGAGATCAAGAGATCAGTTTAGAGAAACCACAAACGAGCCACCAACCAGTGGTAACAGCTTTCACACTCTCCACACCCTGAATTCAGGGAAGGACTGGATGTAAAAGGTTAAAAAGTCTCATTACACTGCAAATCTATCACCAGGCACTGTCCAGCTTCCCATCATGGCTTGTACTCAAAGTGCCATTTCATTGCCATTTGAAAGCATTTTTTAACCAACTGTAAAAATCTAGGAAGTACCTGTCATAGGAGGTGCATCATACAGATGCCTGAGATTTGAGACAAGATGATTTCAGATAAAGTTAGAAAAATGTTTGGAACTTCTGACAATTTAGAGAAAGCCCTATTGAAAGGTTCAGCTATGTTAAATACATAAAATTATTGAAGATGTCCAATTCTATGTCAAGTTGAATGAAATATAGGCATATAATCCTACCAAGGTGGCTGTAAAAAAAAAAAATAATGATTCTTGCTCCAGTTGTTAGCTGATGAGTGAATACATCCATGGCCCAGCCCTGCAGTATGCTCCAGGTAAGTAGCCAACCTGTCTGACCTCAATAGGCACAGCAGGTTACATACATCGAGTAGGTTGTAGAACCAGGACTCACTTTATGACATTACATCAGAAAAAAAGAATCTTCTGTTAAGCAGAAAACAGACCAAAAAAGAAAAAAATCAAAATAGAAGGGTATGAAAATTTACCAGACAAAGGCATCAGATATTTTGCCCTCATGTATTTTCTGGTCTTAGCAGAACCTTTACTTATTAAAAACTTTGGTGGAGAAAGAAAGAAAAAAAAAAAAAAACAAACAGAAGAGAAAGAAAGAGAAGAGTTAGACCCATCCCTGTAGAATTAATTAGTTGTAGAGAGTTTTCCCCCTATTAAAAATTCAAATAAATTGGTTCTGTTACCCATCTACAGACCCCGGATGTAATTAGTGTGATAATCAATATATCAGTAGGAAACAGCTACTTAAGTGCAGCCTGTGCAATTGTAGATTTAGGACAAGTGAAAGGGGCGTACGCAACAACAGCAGGGAAGAGTATAAATGCAAATGAATCTCATAAAAAAGAATGAGTGGTTCTGGCTGTGCAAGCTGCTCAAAATTCATCTAGGTTTTTTTCTGAAACAGTGAAATATTAGGCTGCTGTGAACTACCCATACTTGGCTAACAAACGTGAATATGTGCCATAGACCTTTATTTGTTTTCTCACTTACTCGAAGACTTGTTAAAGTGCTGCTAGCTCTCTACTCTCCACTAATGCACAATGAAAATAAGTTCTAATAAAAATGTGCACCTGTCACACTCATATTTTTAGTGTTAAAAATACTCCCTGCTGTGTAGAGAGTGCCAGCTGTGCCAGCAGCTTCAGTGCACAACTGACATGCTCAGAGGTATCAATGGCTGGAAGGTTGTTTGCCTCAGACTTGGTTCCAATATTCTCTCTTTAATATGGCTTTTAAAAAAAATGCAAGCTAAACACTGACATGCTGGAAGATCTCTGAAGAAACGTCGTCTCAGAACAACATTTGTTTTCTTCTCCACTGGAGATTTAAACACATAATTCAATAAAAAGGAGAGCTGGGATTTCTTCTAGAAAACTAGAAACACGTTTCCAGAATAGCTCTGTATAACTGTTGTTCTACTGCTTTTCCTCAGGGGAAAGAAATAAACGAGGGACACTTAATGAACTAAACTGAGGTGCAGGTTTTGTAGGTTTGGATCTTGGCTGGTTTTCTTCACCAACTGAATCATGGGACATCATTCTACTGCAAATGTCACCCCATCATCCTCTAAATACAGGAATCGTGTGAATATAATGAACTGGAAACAGTATTACACATTCTATGTAATTCTTTAGGCCATGACATTCCTTTAAGGACAGAGGCATCTGACTCCTGGGACTTTCACTGCCACCATAAGCAAGGGGAAAATGGACTATGGGCACAATCAGGTGGTAGAAATAAATATGACTGTGGTTGAGAATCATGTTCATTGGCCCACATATTACATGATGCTCTGAGCTACGTGCAAAGAAAAAGAAAAGTGGAAAGATGTGACAGAAGCAGGGAATAACTGACAGGAATTAGATTATCCATTTGTCTGCTGGGAAGCCCAAAGGCTGATATTTTACTTGAGTCACTGGCATTAAGCAATTTCAATTGATTTGATCCTTGATAAATCAGTGCTCTGATCAGCCACACTCACCAGACCTCAAGTCAGGGATGTGCTTCACACAAACCTGCAGAGATCAATAAAAGCAGGAAAATACCTTAATTGTTTGATCTCAGCCTCTAAAAGCCCAGTAGCTTCTTGGTTTTCAATATCCCACACTTCTTTACCCAAAAATGAAGTTATTTATTTCCTCTGTTTAGGAATATTTTCAATTGGGTGTTTCTAACAGATGAATTTAACATCACTTCAGTTTCAATCCCACTTTGGCAGGTTTCAACATTCATCTTTCACAACAGTCACTGTCACTAAGACATGGCTTGAAGTGGACAATTTGGTGTCAGAACTCACAAGACTTACCAGGACACCTCCACAGCTTCACAAGTCAGGGTCTACCTTAAAAAAACCTTTGAGCATGTGCTTAATTTTTGATCTGCAGGAAAATTCTACAAATAAAATCAAATTAATACAACGAAGCAACCAGATTCATCCATGTGTTCTGGTATAGTGAAATGAGGACCAGAGGTGGCTCAAGCAATCTGTGACCAAAGAGCTGGCACCAGGCTGGCAAATCCTTGAGGCACTTATCAACACCGAAGTGCCTCAGACACCCTCTGTTCTATTGATGTGTTATTCAAAGCAGCCCAGAAGGGAAGGCCAGAGATGCAAACCAAAACTGCTGGGTTTTAGGGCATTCTACCTGTGAATTTCCATATTTTCTAAAGTTTTAGAAAGGTCTTCACCAAATATCCAGGATTTTTAACGTACGGCTTTTTTAAGAGAATAAAGATATTCTTTAAAATATTCTTTACCCTGCAGTTACTGATAAAGCTTTTTCATCTCATGCAAAGCTGAATTATGATTTTGCCTGGAAATATCCACTAGAGAGAAACAGACGGTGTGTATTCATATTTTTCAAAACAGAGGATTTAACCTCTGAAAAGAGATATCAGAGCATCACTGAAGCATGGACCTGCATTCAAAATTTTCACATTTGGTTCACAAATACCCAATTAGGTTTCCATCTGAACCGCAGTACCCCAAACTTATAATTAATCATCTGTCAAAGTTGCAAGGGCAACAGAGCACCACATTATTTGAACAGTGATTTAAAATAAATAAAAAAAAAGTTGAGGTCTTATGAGTGAATTTCTTAGCTCTGAGCACAATACTAGACTCCTCTTCAGTGAAGAGTTAAGACCAACACAATATCTCCATAGCAAACTCAGCAGCATGTTCTAGCTCATAATAAAGACAGAAGGGACACAAAATATTTAATGTGAACTGCAAATAGATTGCTGTAAATGATAACTAATTTTATAAAAAAGTAAACTATAGGAATCAATCCCCATTTCTTATCCAATAACAATATTAAGATTGATTCTTTAAAACTTCAAATAACTTCAGAAAATCACATTTTACCCCTTGTTAATTGCAGGTGGCTAATGACATCCCTTTGTGGGTCTGGGAACATGAAAGCCTGTAGTAAATTTTAACAATGTTAATTAACATCTCCATATAAAGGAACAAATGTTTGTAACTGCTAAGGATGCAGAAACCTTACCAAACTAACCTAACTCTTTTGTCCTAATTGGGGATATAATTGGAATGAATCCCCCAGGATTTTTGCTATTCCTTCTACATAAAACCCTATTACTGGTTGATCCTAGAACAAAGATGTGTTCCTAGAGATTCCCATAACCCTAATCCATACAGTTCTGTCCCTAGCGGGTACACAGGTGCTCATAAAAACAGAAGGTCCCCATCTTTGTAAAGAAGCTTTAATTGATAAGACCCAGACAGACTGCAAACAAACACAGCAACATAGTAAGAAAATGACCTCTTTCTTACTTTTCCAGTGGGAAAAAGACAGAGGTTATTTGGCTCAAAGAGAAGCTGTAAGGCTAATTTCTGAAAATGGGATTTTGTCTGAAGGCTGAAATGATGCTCTCTCAGTACCAGTAGCCATATACCACTATAATTTGGGACCTTATACTACTCACTACGTATACTCTTAAACAGATCCACCATACACAAAGATGGTTGCCAGGATTTATTCCCTGATATTATCTGCCTGTACCATTTGCAGTAATTCTTGAAGTGTAGCCTCCTTCTTCTTTGCAGCATTAGGCAAGTGTAACACAGGGCTCAGCTTTACACTGTGCTTACATGGAACCAATCCCATTGAAAGAATTGAAGACACAGAAAGGAGAGGGAAAAA
>JAWWMO010000174.1:54390978-54428475 GCA_035047845.1 Dendrocincla fuliginosa | reverse complement strand
GGGCTCAGCTTTACACTGTGCTTACATGGAACCAATCCCATTGAAAGAATTGAAGACACAGAAAGGAGAGGGAAAAAGCTGCCATGGGAGACAACTGAAAGAGTTAATCATCAAACTAATTAGGACCCACAGTTCTTGCTTTCAACTTCTTCTCTGCATAGAGACAAAACGAACCCAAATTTCAAGCCACCTTACATTGTCTGGGACTCTCCCTCACCAAAAGTCTCAAATCCCACCACAGCACGGTCTGAGATACTGTTGCAGACACATTTTGGGGGCAGAAGAGCAAGTCTGAAGGGAGGACGTCTACCAAGCTGTTGGAGCACAACTACACCCTGGTTCAGATTGCTGGCTTGGTTTGTTTGTTTTTCTTTTCAATTTGGATTGTGAGTAGTCAGTCTTCAAAACGCACTGAAAGTGGCAACCACCACTAAAACCAGGATGTGAGCAAACCTCATTAATACTGACAGAACTCTCCTGACCACACACATAGGCAGAGAAGACCAGACAGACAAAAGGTGTCTTAATAAGTTATTGTTTTATGACTCTCTCAAGCAATAAAATACAATTTGCTTTACAGTGCATCATTAAAAGTGCACCCTCCAAGGATTTCAAATTGTTTGAATAATCAGTGTGAACACTTCTTTTTGTTGTTTTGACAGTGTCAGTTCTGCTGCCATCTCATTTGAGCACCCTCTACCCTATAAAGACCCTAGTATTTCTCACCTGCCTTCCTTCCCCAAATTAGGTGCGTAATTTCCAGCGACGTGACTGATAATTTCAGGCCCTTTTAAAATACAGAAATTTTACCAAGGTATTTTAAAAAAATCTAAAGCCATAGGGATATAAAAGGCAAAACAACAAAATGAATGATTCAAGTAAGACTGTTTCCATTGAGGCCTTTTAGATATCTTGAATCAATACAGGCACATTTTACAAGCTCATTTTTGACATGAAACGTTTTCTATGGAAATAAAGCAAAGCACAGCAATCTAAATTTTCTTAGGAAGTTTTCTATCCATTGCTAGAACAACTGTTTGAAAGAGTGACCCTGTGAATAGCTCACTAGGATACCTTATGCTAAATTCTTGATTGGTACAGCACAGATGTTCCATCAGCACCTCTCACTGGCATGGCTTCAGTTACACCAGAGAGCATCCATGGAGCAGTAACTTTTTCTCATCAGTTTCAACTGTTCCCTCCTTGAGCCACTCTTGACCTGCTCTTCAGTTTAAGTCACGTGAAGAGCAACTTTGAAACAGATACCAGCATTTGGAAATCCAACATTCCCCTCTCTTTTCCTCCTGTGCATTTGGTTATTACATACTAAGCATCAGCAACGCTCACACCAGAGAGTGAAAGACTGAACTCTTGTTTGCTCAGTGTCACAGGCCTCTCTCCTAACTGCACAACCATCCTTCCCCCCACCATCCATCATGTTTTCCTTAGTCACAAGGTTATGACTGAGATCATTCATATCCAGTGCTCTCACAGTATTTTATTTTTATATTTACTTTTCTGTATAGGTATTTGTTGTACAAGTCCAGTCTAGGATGGGTTTCTCAGGCCAATGAACCTTCAAGGCAATGGGAAAGCACAGCTTGCACTGTATACAAGAGAAATGGGAGGGTCAGACAAATCTTCTACAGTTATGCACAAAGAGTTTAAGCTGCCTTTCAGCTTATCATTTTTCAGACTCAGATAACAGCGCAAAATCCATGCAGTATCCCTGCAGGGGAACAGGATGTGAGGTTTCTGAGCTAACCAGCCACATAAAAAATACAAAGAATCAACTGGGAAATGAGAAGTAGTGGATTTACGCTCATATGAAAGGTGTTTGGGAAGAATTAGGCCCAAAGTCTACAGCAGAGCTATGTATAGACCCAAGCCTTGTGCCTGAGCATGGTCTTGCTCCCCGATGTGTTCTACTGCCAGCCTTTCCTGCAGTGGGCTCTGAAACAGTTAAATCAGAGATTTAACCCAGCCCTAAATTATACTTGGAGGACTTATTGAATGGAGGATATTATCAATATCCTATCTGTCACAGATGAAAAACTACATATATAGATGAGTACTGTGTCATCCATTCACTGTTTTATAGACCTGTAATTCCCCAGAGAAAAGCACAAAATTTATGTCTCACCCCTAAGTGTGGAATTTTACATTCAGATGTCCAAGCTGGCTGGATGTGTGAAATCACAGCCAGCTCCCAAGGGACCACACCCCTAAGGAGACTCCTCCGCCTTGTTTATTCCAGCAAGGATGTGGATCATCTTGCACTCATAAAACAAGTCACAGCAACACTTGTCTGCAGCGGCCCTTCGACACACTGCTGACATGCAGGGCAGAAAACTTTCACCTTGAGGGAAATCAAGTCCTTTCAGTTTATATGAACAACAGACACATTAGACCCATGGATTCAGCCATGGCTTTCAGAGCTGGTGAAGCTATGCACAGGCTGTTGCCTTTTTAAAGGATAAATGCATGCAGAACTGAGCCCTGAAGTATTTACACATACAGGGGCTCTGGGCACATAGCATGGCCAGTGTTTCCCCTGGGACCACATTCCGTTGAAAGGCTCTAGTTGGCAACTTGCTACCACAGGTGCTATAATTTGCTGGGTATGGAGTTCACTTCCTTGCTTTGAGACACGAAAAGCTGCTTCCGCTCCCTTTCTTCATTACATCGATGGAAAACAAAGATTAGTAAATAAGTAGATAATTAAATAAATAAATTGAGATTTGGTCCTGGACAGTGTCTTACACTTTTGAGCAAGAAAGAAATGCAAGTGCCAGGTTATATCTTCTACTGGTTCAGCTGGTATATAGGTTATTATGCTGCTGTTTGGTCCTGTTTAAATAAGGTTCTCTTTCACATGCAGAAGGCTAAATAGTCAAGAGAGTGCTACCCGAAGTCCATGTCTCAACTATCACAGAGATGCCACACAAGCTTCCACAGGCAAAGACTTACCTAAGTGCTAGAAAATGAAAAATGCCTCCCAGTATGTTAAAAAAGTGCAACATCTCAGAGCTGCCTGTTTCTTGATCCTTTTTAAAAAAATTGATTCAGCCTGGGTTCCCACAAAAACCAGTCCACATCCAGCCAAGCACTAAGCAAGCTCTGACAAGGACTCTGGCAATCCTGAAATTACCCCACCACACCACTGCCTCCTCAGCTCCCGAAAGCCACTCACATGGACTTCACAGACAGCAAGAGAGAAAAATTCAAGGAAATGAAAGATACACCCACCACAAAACAGTAAAAATAATTTTCTTAAGACAGATACTCTGTTTTAGCTGACATATTTCAGTTTCATAAAAGTTATTCAGAAGTGTGGCGGTAAGTGTACCTGGGTTTGGGTGTTTTGCTTTGGTTTGGTTTTTTGGGTGTTTTGTTTTGGTTTGTTTTTTTTTTTTGTTATTTGCTTTTTAAACTTTCTGACAGCAATTTGAAATTCTCCATAGAAAAAGTTAGTTATATTTCATTATCGTTGATGCTTTGGATGGAAAAATACACCCACTGTCTTCAGCCAGCTCTAATTTTCCCATATGTGCAGCTCCTTTAGGATGTGCAGGGGTTTTTGTTTTCCCTTATTAAATTTCTGTGGCCCAAAACTACCTTGCTGTGAAGCAGATCTGCTCAGAAATACTAGCCCTGTATTCATCTTTGCTGCTATCTACTTGTTTCTCCTGGATATTGCCACACAGTTTACTTTTCACAAAGGGCACAGACTCACTCCATGTTACTACTGCTGTGGTCATTTTTATTATTCACCGTACGATTTCAGTCTCATTCCTGCTGACTACAGACTTGATTCCCGGAGACATTTAAGACTGCAGAAAAAGAAAGGAAATTTATCTTTAAGAGACCTTCAGTCCTACCCTTTTAAACTTCCTTATAATTCAGATGTATGTATTCTGTTCACACACATAAACAAAATTCCTAAATGCAAATACATTGATAATATATGATCTGGCTTTCAGGAGGATTCTTCTGTGAGAAATAACACACAGCACATAACTGATGAGGTTGAAGGTTTTTTTTCCCCCATCATTTTTAGGGAAAAAAAATACATTTGAAAACCATTGAAGCCTTTAAATGTGCACACTGTTACTTCTAGCTAATCTACTCTAAAATGCAAGTGTGAAATAACTGGTGTGTGAAGGTCTGTTTTGTTCTAACAATCTATCATCTCCATATCTAAAACAATCAAACAAATGAAGTTTCTTTTAAATTAATTTGTTTCTAATTTTCAGAAAGAAAAACTTGCTATGTAACTGTAACCACTGCAGTCTGCATGCAAATACAGAAGCTCTGCTGAAGATAATGTCAAGGGGCTTGCTATTAGTTTTTTAAAAGCAGAAATAGTTAGACGCCATTCAATTCAATGGTAAGTTTTACATATTTATCTTTAGCTTACAGGCATGTCTCAGATAGGATTAGGAAGCCATTCTGTGAAATATAAATGAGGAAAATTTAACAGAATACAAAAGTATGAGTTTGAGATAATATTTTAGTTAAAGAATTCTGGATGGGTTCTTTTTTGCATCTATTGCAAAGGCAAAAAAGAAAGATTGTACAGTATAAAAGTTAATATGCTCAAAGATTTCTCAATATGCTTTTTCAGTTCTCTCATCAGAATAACTTGTGGCTATTCAAAAAATACTGGGATAAAAAGGATAGAGGGAACCGATTAACAAAGAGAAGACGACGAGAGCTGGTTACCTCTGTCCCAGTTATATTACCACACAATTATTACTTTATTGATTTCCCAGTAAAATTCACTTAACTAGTTTTCTGGGGTTTATAGCTAAATAAATTGCTTAATCCATTTCAGAGGAAAAACCTTATGCTGATGAGTTTATGTTAAAGATGTCATAACCCCTTGGGTGTCACTCACTAACCACTCATTCACGACTTCTCTCCCTTGAGACCACAGTACAGACATCAAAGGCACAGCTGGATAAACTGTATAGATTGGATCCCGAGCAAGAATTATCATAAACACTACGAAGCCACAAAGAATGTGGAAGGAATGATCATTTAGATCCAAAGAGTTATTAAAATTCTTTCAGTCCATCTGCTTATGGAGGTATGCGACATTAACCATCAACTGCATCATCTCTTGAAGTTCAGAAACAGCTTGGGAGAGGGAGATGTCGTAACAGCCATTCCACAACAAGAGGAGCCCAGACTCAGAGCTGGCTTAATTCTCACGAAATTTCGCCATCCTATGTGGGATTTCATGGCATGTACAATCACACCATAATCACAGTGGCTGAATAAATCTGGTCTTTCAACGTTTCAATGAGTACCTCTGTTTACCAGAGACTAAATTTTTAGGAAAAGTACTTACATCTAGCATGAAATTTTCTTCTTCTCCTGAAAAATGCTAATGTAAAGATTAAAAATCTGCTACCTTCTATCCCTATTAATGTAACTCCCTTGCAGTGTGCAACAAGTTAATGTTAATTTTTCAAAGCTGTTTAATAAAAGAGTGAAAATCCTTGCAGCTCCATATATAAATACACTGATTAACCTTGACTTGAGTAAAACCAGCTTTTCTTATTCCTAAGTGTTCCCTCTATTTTATCCATTCTAATTATGTAGGCAATACAAGCTGAATTAAGTATTTTCCAGTGTACAGAAACTATAAAACACTAGTTTTCTTGGCTATTAATGTATATTAATGACCAGTCTCTACTCCCTGCACTCACATAGTGTTCCATGCAAAATGAGGCACTGTTAATAAATTGATTTTCAGCCTCTCCTCTGTGGGCCTTTGGGAACTAGCCTGTGGGCTATATCTGAGAAGTCTTGTGAAAGGTGCTCAGAGAAAGCGAGTTCAAGCTTGTGCTAGAGTAGTCCATGTACAGGAAATACTAAACCTCTTTGGAAGAAAGCTGGGTACAGATCAAAACCAGTTTCAAAAGTTTAGTTTCTGAAAAATAATTCTCAACAAAAGGCAGCATAGCAAAACATAGACCTACATGAAGATGTTTGGAGAATCCATTGGGTCATGTTCCATGTAGAAGAGAATAAATGACAAATACCTGAGTACATCAACTCAGTGAACAATGCATAGTAGTAGATTACTGGAAGAAAAGGGCACTTTCAGCTTTAGTAGCATAAAGGCACCCAGTCAGGCTGGAATAGTTCCCCCAGCTCCTCATACATAACCAGCAAAATAAAAGGGAAACTGAAACACTGTGAGATCCCCAACAGCAAGAATATTGATCTTTACATATATTTAAACATAGGTACCAAACAACATGACTTTGCTTTAAAACCTATGCAAATGAAATTTCTACTGTCAAAACTGAAAAGTTACTATATCACATAGAAAACCAGGACTTAAAAACTGTGTTACTGCTTAGGAAACACTCTAAAAACGTATCTCCAGTTCTCTGCTCACTAGAAAAACACCTATGAGAATGTCACCAGCGCCCGTCTGTCTGCTCCTCTCCAAGTAAATGCTCCCAGCTGACTGACTATGGAAATTACTTTGTTCCTAAGCCCTGAAAGATCCACAAATATGCTTGGGAACATGACGTGACAAAATATACAAATGTTCTTAACCGATTAAACATTAATTAATCTCAAGATGGGGACACCCACCTCCCTTAGATAAAGACAACACCCTATTTTGTTGATCTTAGCCACTCATTTCCAATGTTACTTATCTGACCCAAGTAGGAAGGAACTGTGAGGAAAGGGTGTATCACTGGGTTTCTCAACAGGATTACCACCTCTCCCATTTCCCCTTCAGTCAATGCCTGCTCTTTTTCCTTCAAGTACTTGGAAAGAAGAATGTCTTGTTTTCAGACCATTGCAGCTTCCAAAGATCACTGCTGGAACCCGAAGTAGTGTGGTCTCAGTCCTCAAGAGACCTCATAAGGCAACTTAGTTCCTCACTACTCTCTTCCTCTTTCTTTTAAAGGGACGATAAAACAGAGAGAATTTTGTATTTTACTTATTTATGGTTCTTGCAGGAAAAAAAATAGGCTTTTCTAGAAAAACAAGGATCTTTTCTAACAGCTAAAAGGGATTGTGAATTTGAGCCAAATTTAGATCATGGTTTGAGATTCTCCCAAACGACATTTTCTGGTAACTCTACCACTTGCCAAAAGAAATTCTCATGATCTGGCTCCTGTTTTCCAAGTCAGCTGGTAGCCATCAGTCAAATACATCCGTAGGTTAGGAAACTATTTGTTAAAAGAACTGGACGAGCATTTTAAGATTCTTCTTGACATACAGTGGTGGAAAAGTGGTAAGAGCTTTAACTAACATGAATACTGCACAACATTTTCAAGAGAGCCTGATTCTTACAGATTTTTTTATTTGATTTAGGCACCAAAAATCCAATTTCATTTTTTACTAAGGCTTCAAAATAGCTTAGGGCTTTTAAACTCCCTTTTCGCTACTGATGCTATAATTGACTATTTTTCCTCAATACTGTTAGTATGGCTGTACACTGTCATACTTGTATTGGTTTGGGGAATTTGGGCCAACTATTTCAGAAACTGGAGCCAACAGCTACACTTCCTAAATTCATATGTGACTACCTGAATAAATGCTTTGCTTTCCGAAAGCCAGAAGCACCTGAACAGCTACCATTCATTTCCAAGACAGCTGCTGGATGCCCAGTATTTTGGTATATCACACCAATTACTGCAAAGCTGTAAACAAAATCTGCAAAACTTGGCCTTTAGGTGGTTATCTATAGCACTTGACTCAACTGGCAAGTGCATTAAATCCATTTGCTCTCTTCCTTTGAGACTGAGTTGAAGCAGGGGAAAGAGAGTTTAAGATAATTGAAATACATAAATGATAAAAAAGCCATTTGTGATAAAAAACCCTGCGTGTAAAAATGCTGATGCTGCAGGGAGCAGCAGTGAGCTGGGTCTGCCTGGGGACATCTGTTTGTATTTGTGAGGGTCAGGATGCCAGAGGCTTCCATGCTGCAACAAGAAGGAATTTAATATCACACAAGCATGCAAGCTGCCTGCCACGTGCCAATACAAGCAGAACCCCCTCTTTTATTCTGCCTCTCCTCCCCACCCCCAGTGCTTGTTTTCCATCTGACATCCTCTTTTCCCCAGCCTACAGCCATAGCAGCTTTGTTTTCTCCAGTGATAGTCTCCATTCATCTCAAGCCATCTTCGCTGAACAATAGATCCCAAGCTAAAGAGGCAGAGCAGAAAGGCTGAAGTAGCCAGGAAAGTAGCTTTCAAAATTGGGGGCAGATGAAGCAGACAATTTGCTGCAGTGTTAAAAGAGGAGAGAAAACAAGTATACACTGACCCATTTCTACCACCTTGCCTAGGGGATATTGCTGCAAACAGCTAGATAGCACAGTGGTGGAAACTGCAGTTAAGCAAGTCTATTTTGATGCTTATTTATGCTCTGCAATTTGTTTTAAAATATCTAATCTATCAGTTTAAAACTACCTAGGCACTCTACACAATTATGTATTTGCTAGACCTCTCTCCTAGTACCACAGTTTCATCTTACCTTTAAAGTAGCCTTTGCTGCCATAGGAGAAACAGCCAAGAAGTGGCAAAAACACCTGGATTTCAGCAGGGCTCAGTCTAAGCTCCATTAACATGTTGGGGACTCCAAGCCATGGCAGCTGAACTTTGGGGTATCCTAGTCATCCTCTCTAAAGCTCAGTTGACGTAGAAACAAAAATTAGCCATATATCACTACAGGATCCTTCTCCAAAACCAAGTTTTTGCACCCTAATATAATAATAGAACCACATTTCTTCTGCATCAGGGATTTTTATTACAAGATACTGCTTTGACTACCATACATTATTATTGGACTGTCAGATGGCCTCTCAGACTTCCCTTTGCTTCAAACACGATATGCAGTAGGCCCCTGATCCAGCATGAACAGCCCCATTACTTCCATTGGGAATCTCTATAAGCCTCAAATGAAAGAGGTTTTTTTCTGAGTCAATCAAACTGCTTAACACCTGCTACTTCTAGTATCAACAGCATCATTAACTTCTCTCTTTCTCAAAGCAGCTTTCTGACAGTGGAGATACTTCTGTTCTTGTAAAGACCTCAATTTCCACTTTTACCAAAAGTAATTGGAAAGAAATTGTCACACTTTATATGAAATTTCCAGTTTACAGCTTATGTGGTACATTTCAATCAAGCTTCGTATTAGGTTTTGGCATTTTGATGCCATATATATCCCTGCAGGTGTATGTCAACCCATTTTCCTTTAGCCTGTACCATACATTCAAGTGATCTTTATATTATTGATGATGCTTCTTTAGATCAATGGAGTACTCAAAATAATCCATCTTCTTATTTTTCTGGCAAGCCAGGTGTTATTCCCATTCTTCATACTTTTAGTGTTTGCCTCCAGGTGTTGCATCTATCAGGCTTTTTATAACTCAAATCTAGGTGGGTTTTTTGGTTGTTTTGGTTTTTTTCAAGGGGAAATATAATAACTAAACCCAGTAGCTGTTTCCTGAAGAACATCAATAACAATGTTTAGTGTACAAGAATGTTTCCATGTGAGACAGATTTTGGAGGCCCTGGCTCTTTCTAAATTGAAAAGGCTGAATGGTGTTGATTTAGTCCATTTCTGCTTTAATAAATGTTTCCTGAATAAGCTTATTTTGTGCTTTTTGTTAATAACATTTATCTCTTTCCCTTAGTAGTAATTTTGTGCAATATAATTTTGAAGTATTTCTAACAAAGGTTTCAGTCTGTAATACATTTTTATCAAGCTCACTGTTTGCTATCAGCTCTAAAATCTATTGAGGTTGTGACCCATTACATTCTTTCTATGATTCTTATGCATATTTTTATGATGACCTCATGGGATTACAGCAATTTATTATTTATGAAACTCCCAGCCACTTCCCTCTGTCAACTGCAGATTCTGCAGTCACAAGCAGCAGAAAGCTTACTGGAGGCAGACTCTCCCAGCTCTTGTGCTTACAATCCTTTTTTTTTGGCTCGTAGTGAAGAAAATTAACTTATCCTTAAGGCTTTGTATAGGCTTGCTACTTCACACCAAAGAAAGCTCCTTAATTTATACCTCCTGAGGTGAGCTACAGACATTCAAATGCTAAGGACTATTGACTGCACCTCTATTACAGCTGTCTCATTTTGTTTTAGAATTAGGATTTCTTCTTTGTTCACCTGTTATTTACATCTATAGAATGGCAGACAGCCTGTTACCTATGCTCAAATTAGGAACTTTACTGGCTTCATTTGATAATGCAAATCCAGTACATAGACAAACCTTTGTCCCTGCCCTAAATGCCACCTTCTGAGTGAGAAAACCAGTTGGAACACAAGGTGAGGGACCATTCCCAGTGTCATGGTCACTATGCACATATAACTCCCTATCATTCAAGCAGGATATATTTGTGGACTGGCTGGGTGTCAATGAGCAATCTGGATATGGTAGTGGATTGAAAGCCATACTTGAAGCTAGAAAACTCCATGTGCATAATGACTATAAACAACTCTTACAGTAATGTGGGACCAGTCACAGTTCTCCAGCTGGATCCAGCCCATGGAATACCAACTAGGCATCCCAGGCCTGAATAAGGCTGTACATTTCAAAACAGAATTAACTCTTTCTGTGCTTATCAAAAAATGTCTCCTGTTATGACTTACCACATCTGTCCTTGATACTCTTTAGTGAAGTTGAGCCTGTTGCTTAATATGCACATTCAAGACAGCCCACTGCATTCTTATAATCCTCATCTCCTCAGTCCCCTATAGATATTGTTAGAAAAAGAAATTTTTCACTGTTCAGGTCATCTTTGTATCCCAATCCCTCCTTTGCACATTTACACATGTAGTGAAACACAGCTCCATCCTAAGGTGTGAAACTAGGTGCTGCCCTATCAGAAATTATAGTAATCAGGAACATCCCAGGGATATCAAAAGCAGCTACACCAAGTTGTGCGGTGATCATTCCAGTGCCTCATCTCTCTCTGTGAGATGCCTCCTTTCCAAGTGTCCTGCCCCTTGTGCCAGCTCAAGCAAGAGGCACCATCTCCATGCAGGTGGATTTGCAGCCCTTGGTATGCTTGAGTGACCCTTTGAGCTCTGCTCAGCCCTTAGTGGCTTGCAAAATCACAGGCAGGTGACGGGCAAACGCCACCCTGGAGCTGACACCTGTGCAGTGGAGGTTTGCAAAGTGCCTGACACCTCACAGGGCTGTGACTTGTTTTCCTTTCAACTCCTCAATCAACCTGACAGGAGCTTGCTTTGAGTTTTCAGTTTTGGCAGTGCCAATAAAATCCCCTTGCACTGGGAGATTTCAGCTCTCCTGCTCGTTCTCAACTGCTGTCTCGGTGACACTGCTCCACACCGGGGCAATTACTGAGGCTGTGTGGGACACATTAAATTCCTCATCTAAGAGTGTGTGGTAACATCACTGCTGCTGCTTCTGCAACCACCTCTGCATTTCCTCTGTAACAGATGATGCTCTGGGACCTCCAGCTCATTTCATTCCCATCTTTTAATTAGTTCAGACATTTTCCAGGGGTGATTTTCATGTTGTTTTAAGGACATCTTTCTAGGCAGTTCATCTTGCCTCCCATTAGAGAAAGAGCATACCTGAGAAAAGTGTCAGAAATGTGACAGCATTTGCAAACCTCTTTTTACCAGTACTTCTCCCTCACCTCCCTATTTTCACAGGATATTAATGAACGAGAGAATGAAGTCACCAGAGTGAATGGTATTATACCATAGACATGCAATGTATGTTTTAACCTATAATGAAATCTGTTTTATTGGTTGAGGCCAATGAGACTTGACTTTGAGGGTGTCAGGGAAATACAGTTTCACCTGAATTGAGGGCATTGATCAACCCTTTTCCAAGCAGGGAAGGGAGGAAATCTGCCATTGCTAAATGATGAAATCTAAGTTCCCTGAAGCTTGTATTTACTGTTGCATCTTGTCTGGGTTACCTCTACCTTGAGTCTCAGTCATCATAATTTTGCATTAATATATTGGCCAGCAGTGGCAGGCCTCATGCTGTGACTGCAGGGTATTTATTTTAAATAGTAATAGCATGCTTCCTTGTATTTTTACTTCCTTAATTTTTCTTTTCTTCCATGAGAATAACCAGATTTAGCTGTCACTGCCAGTTTCCACCAGCAGCTCAGGCACTCTCATCAGCTCTGCCTGTCTGCCCAGAAACCCACAAATTGCCACAGGCAGCCTCCAACAGCCCCCTCAGACCATGCTTTTCTCTACAGTTGATGTGCACTACCCTCAGGATTTTTTTCTTCTGAATTCACTTCAGCAAAGAGAAATATCTTTCCCCTGTCATAATGAGACATGCTGATGCATCAGCATTTATGGTTTAATAAGAGAGAAAAGAAAAAAAAAGAATAAAGAACAGTGACATTTAAAACAGTGGTAGAAAAAGCAAATATCATTCTCATCATTTGCTTAACTGTTATTTGCTTGATGGGATGGATCTATTGCTTTCGCTACCAGAGGGAGAATGTGATTTGTAATTTGATAATTTCTTTTTTTTTTTTTTTAGATTCTTGTTTGAGCTTTTCCTCACATTCATTTCCTAATGCTCCCAATTTAAAATCATTGTTTCATAGGAGGTTGTTCATCTACTTATAAACAAAAACAATTATCTTACCTCCAATAACTGACCTTAACTCCCCATACAGATCTAAAGAACCATGCCCTCTCTTCATCAGACAAAGATCTGTCACAAACATACTTACATTGAGTCTTATCTTATGAGACAACAGTGTGCAATGATGGTTCAGAAAGAAGGCTAGCAAAAACTTGTAAGAGATTTTGAAAATGTGAGTAGTTGCTTTGTACTGGGTTTTGAAATCCTGCAGCCTCAATTGTTATGATAAGTTCCTTCCATCCTTTATTAAATATCAGACTTTCAGGACATGAGGTTTCCCTGTGCTGCTTGAATCTTTCTAAAGAGCAGTAAATGACTTCAAGAGCGTCTGAGCAGAGGGGGTGTTCATTCACCATTTCACTGTGTGAAGATACAAGACAGGGAGGATCAACCCAAGCAGTTCCAGGCTTATTAGGGTTGTGTGGGTTTTTCAAATCCTCTGCCTTCCCCAAAAATATTTCTTCTCCCCTCACCATCTGTGCAGTTCTGACAGCAAGATTTCCTTAGCTCTTTCTGAGGCAACTATTCCCTTCCAAAGCATTAATTTTATACTTGCACTGAAGGTGCTTCTCCCATTGCTTGGTCTCCTGATTCACGTAGATTCTGCTAAAGTCAAATGTTTTCCCTGTTAGAAATCAGCTGAGCATTCATAGTCCAAAACTTTTCTCCATTTCAAGACAGAACGCTTATTTTTAATTTGTTTACAAGTGATCCGATTAAGTCTTGAAATTACATACCATAACTTGCTCACTTGCTTATTTTACTGAACCATACCACTTTACAGCGTTTTTTTACCAGCTATATTGTTCAATATCCTAAAAGATAAACGTTCTCTTGAGGCAGCACTATTAACATCACTTTGCTGACACAGATCCACAAGAGCCACCAGAGACAGCTACATTCTGGGAAAGAAGAAAGGCCTTGTCTGTTTTTAAACACTCGCCCCCACATTCACCCACCTCCAGCTCTCCTGCTCTGCGTTTCCCAACTGGGATCCTGGGTGGACCAGGCAGGGAGCCCAGCCCTACCACGCGAGGCTCCAGGCACGTAGTACAAAGTGCAGTGCTGTAACCTTGCCAGCACAGCTAAGCAGGAAGAGCAAAGGAGTTTTCAAAGTACAATTGGTCTGATTTCTGGATATTTGAAGTTAAACCCATAGGTATCAATGATAATAGGCACACAGTTGTGTTTGTAGGACAGCACCCATCTGCCAAATTAATATAAATGTCACAGTTCTAATTTTGTTTGCTCAATATTTCCTTATGATATCACAGACTTATTAAAAAATACTGTGGGCAAAAATATTTTCATTCTCAAATGGATGTATTTACAGAAAATAAGGAAGCATGAAACGGACACTGTAGGACCACTGAAGTCAGTAAGAGTCTTTCTGTTGACGTCAATGAGGTTTTGGATCAGATTCTAATTTTTTGGATGGATTATTTGTTGACAAGTCTTCAGTCATCTAGAGCAGGAACAGACCATGACACAAATAAGAATCTGGGCAGAGAAAACGTATTTGTAAAAAAGTATTAGGCCAAATGTTCAGACTGAATAAATTAGATCAGCAGGGTGAAATGTGACACTTACATGGACAGAGACATATGTTTTTTTTCATATAGGAAGGACTGAGAAAAGGCCCACATGAAAAGATGTGATTTTAGTATTTCTCAAGACATCTACAGCCCATAACGTTACAGCATGGGGGGGAAATATAAAGGATGCTGTCAAGTATTGCCATGGAGTGACTCACTCGTAGTTCTCACTGGCATCAATGGTTTCAATCCTTTGCTATGTGCCTGCCAGTCCCAAGCAATGGTACGTGCACAGCCACTCAAAGCAGAACAATCAACAGGTTAACCTGCAGCAAGGTGGCTTTCAAAAAGACAATTGTATGCCCCTGTCTAGAAGGTTACAGCAATCTTATTCTCTAGAAGTAACATTTCACTCCTGGCTCAGCTGTCTGATTTTCAGTGGAATGACACCTCCAGTCATCTGCAGACACTCAGATGTAAACAAAATGATAAAGGACAGAAGAAACCAACTTTTTGACAGCTCTGGAATAGTGTGTCATGTCATGCAACTTATCTCGATGCAATGTATAGGAGTGTGGGTGTAATACTGTTATCTCTTTATGAAAGTAAGTAGGTGCCCATAAACATAACTTCTTGAGATCTCAGGGCTGTAAATGGAAAATGGCTGCTTTGCAGTGTATGGAGTAACCCAAGTACTAAATCTTTTGTTACTAGCAGCAGGCAGATACTCTTTTTATCATTCAGAACTCAGTTTTATTACTAATATTTGGTTAAGGCAAGACATTTCTGAGTCAAAAAATAGGTGTAAAATAAGAGCTAGACACACAAAGCTTTCTGTTTTCCTTTTCCGCAAAGAATTTAATGGGCAGCAATCTAATAAAAAAATAAGTCTCTTTTTAGCAAAAACTGTCCCCTCCACACATGTGTGAGTTTCAGTTTTGTACTTGGGGCTGCATGTTGTTACCCTTCCTTCTTCCCATAGGACAGGGGCAAGGTCACTATTTGAATCGTCGCACATTCATTCCCACTCACGAAAGATCAGAAGATTCTTCTGGAAATTAAGAAGAGAGGAATAGAGCACATCAGTCAAACTCTTTCTGAACAAGTCTTGTTACCACTCAAAATTCGCTGAAAATGAAAAGTTTACTGCTCATAGAATTACTACTAACATCAGAAACTAATGAACTAACCTTATTCCAGACAGTTCTCACTAACTCCCTGGCATCTGTCTTCCACTTAAAGCTTTAGTTTTAGCTCACCTGTCTGCTTGAGGAAGTTTAAAGAATGGTTGGAGTATATTGCAGACTTTTTCTTTTTTAAAATAGAGGGGCATTAGACAATTGTCTCCTTTTTTGGGTTTTTTTTTGGTTGTTTTTATTTTTTTCAAACCAGAAACAATCCATGCCATTCTTAGAAAAGGAAGCTATCAAATCTTATGAGCACAGTAGAATTAAAAGTAAATTCAAGCAGAAGATGGGCATGACTCAAAATCAAAATTTAATAAACAACCCACTTCTTTGGCTACTAAAGCCCAACATACAATTTGTAGGCAGGACTTCTCAGCTGATGACTAGACTTTTATCAGACTCTTCCCGCTTGAAAATCTAGACAATAAATTGCACAAGAGTTCATCTTCTTTGTGGAATGTGCACCAATAACTTCCTAAGGTTAGTGCCAATGAGCCTATGGATTTAGCCTTTACCCACATTACTTCAAACCAAGTGATTAAGGGTGGAACAAATCAAAACTTGTTGCACCATGTTATTTACAGAATTAGCTGCTATTCTCCTGTAATAATCAACTGTGTTTCCAGTAGCTGCAAGTTCACAGGTACTGTTTCTCATTTCCCACTCAATTCCAGTCTTTACAGTAACAACAGAGTTAGCTGAGTCTAAACATTGGTTGGTGAAATCAAAGCATGTGGCTTGCAGAATATTAGTCCTATCAGGGCCGATCTGTGAGAAGATAAAAATGACCCAGCGACACAGGTTTTAGTGTGTCAGCACCTATGCAAATTCAAACCTGTGCAATTAGCACGGCTGAAGCCTTTCCACATCACAGCTGTTCACACCTGGACAGTGCATCTTCCCAGGCTGGTTTCCAGTAGGTGTTCAAGACCAGGTTGGCTGGAGCCCTGGGCAACCTGGTCTAGTGGGTGGCATCCCTGCCCATAATAGGAGGGTGGGAATAAGGTGATCTTTAAGGTCTCTTCCAACCCAAACCATTCTATGATACTCCCAAAGTTAGGCTGTGAAGTGCACAGTGTCAGAGCTATTTGAGTTGACTAGAAACAGGCACGACACTGTACCCCAGTTAGGTGAAAAGGAATTCCCTCTGGCAACTCCCCACATCTAGATGTAAGAAGATACACTTATCCTGATCAGCTGGCACATTGCAATCCTTTTCATGTCCCCTCTTCAGTCACCACTCACTACAAAATGAGATTCACCTGGAAGGGAGGAACTCCTCTATTCCAATTTAGACACCTGAAAGGCAGATGACTCTGTAAGAGATGAGAGTCTATTCCTGTAGTGAGTCATCTCATACCAAAATAAGTTCAAGGCCTTGACTTCTTGCACATTTATTCCTCACTCCTCTATCCACCCAAATCTGCATCTGCTCAGAGCACTCAGGAGCTCCTCCCAGGCACAGGTGTTTGCTATCCCTGGGGCAGAACCAGGAAAGGGCTGGTACTTGCTCAAGCCCTAACCCAGGGTGGGGTATAGATGTGGTTGCAGTGTCTTGGGACTTGGGAAATGCTTCCATGAGTCATAATAGGCAAATCCTAAGAAAGAGGGAATAAGATATCCTCTTGTGATTCCTTCATCTTGCCAGGCAGATTAGATGAGTAAGTGTATAGGTATATAGGAACATCCAACACTACCTGTGCAGTCATTTCCCAGAAAAATTGCAAAGGGAGAGCACAGTTGATATTTTTATTCTTTTCCCTCTAGGAATTTCCTTATAGGGAGAGTCAATCCAGTGGTGTTATTTCTTATAATTAACATTTCACAATATATCCCAGCATGAATTCTTCTTATTTAGTATTAACTATAACACACTTCACACTAGCTGGAATGCAGGCAGCAATGACACCTATTCCTTTGCTAATCATTTTTCCAGATATAAGAATGCATTGATCAGGACAGAGCATTTCAGTGCAACACTGGCAGCACCAATATTAAGTGCTTTATGGATAATATATCAATAAAGAGAAACTTAGTATGTTTGAGTTGCTTTCTCTTTGTCTAGCACTTGGGCATGTGAGTCAGGAACATAAGCCTTCTGTGGTTCAAAGAAGAAAAATCCTCATTAAGTTACATGTGTAATGGCCTCGCAAGGTATGTGAATAATAGACATGAAACCTGTTCAAATATGCTGGCTCAATGATTTTTTTTTCCCCTACAGCATGCATTGCCCTGCCTCACAATGATTTATTCAAAATATCCATTAATTCAGAGGTAAGAATCTCAAGTGGAATGAAAACTAAAATGCCTAAAATCCCACAGGTGCTAATAAAACCAAAGGACAAGGAAGCAAACCTTGTATTACCTGTATGGCCAAACACCATTACAGAGTGAAAAAAGTTAAAGGAGCAAGAGCTTGATCCAAATGCTGTAAGGTCCTGTTCACAACCATCCAGCTGGATGTTTGCTTCACTTCACAGTTAAATAAGGGTCGGACATCAGCAGAATCTCAGATGCTCATTTCACATATCAGTTTATGCTCAGGTCAGTTCCCCTTAGCTTAAATCTCTTCAAAGAGCACACCATGCTGCAAAAGACAGAGGAGGATTCCAGCAAAGCTTTTCACTCTTATCTCTTGTGAATGAAAGCAGTGGGTGGGATGTGGGAGAGAGCCTATCCTGCATTGCATTCATCTTTCTCGTTGTGAAAGGTGTGACACCGTTGCTCAACAAGCACAATACAGAGTAACACAGGAGACTAAAAGAATTCTCATTCAGCAGACTCAAAACAGCAGCACAATCAGAGTCCAGTTTCATGAACACCATCTCAACAGCAAAGTGTAGCAGGAAAAGCCTGAATTTGCAAGTGGTCATTGGGATGCTTTATATTCCAAAGCTGTATCCAAGCATAAAGACAACAGCACAGATAAGAGCAAGAGGACAGAGCAACCATGAGCTTTTTTTTCTTCCAAGAATCATTGCAAGCACTGAGCAAGGAAAAGTGATATTTTATGGTTGGGCTATAAGCTTTAATGCATGGGTATTGGACCACAAAATTGGCTGATTTAAGGAAATTAAATCAATACAAGTATTTGCATTTAAAGTTATAAGTTTACTGTTTACCTGTAAATCCATTGTTTACTCAGACTTTGCAAGAAACAGTGTGAGCAGCAGTAGAAACCAGTTAAAATGATGACAACCAGAGAATTTAAAGGCTAAATAATGATGAAAAAAATAAACAGAAACTTCCATCCTAGATGGACTGCAATGTTTGACTCCTTGTTCCAGCATATAAAATGACTTGTGCTAAGAGAAGGAATGAAGAACAATTACCCTTTCCCATGCTGGCACCAGAATACATAAATACTACACAATTTTATTTGTGCTTACTCCTGCTCCACACTCTGATTTGTGCTATGGAACTACCTCACTTTCAAAAATAAAATAAACCAAAACAAAATAAAATAATCTCTAAAGTTTCATTCTATGCTGTTTTGTATAGCTTTCCTTTGGGGGGGGAGGGGGAGGATTTTCTAGCTTTTGAGCAATACTACTACTATATATTGACTTTCTCTCAATTTAACAGAACCATACTTCCCAAAATCATCACCATGCTTTGCAAAGAAAACAAGGAGTTATAATGCCCAATTCATGCTAAAATCAAACTGAGAACACATATTCCAAACTCTCTCTATGCCACAGGATTGGCACTACTTATTTACAAGCACTTCTGTATTCAGTGTTGTCTTCAGCAACAATGTGAACAATGTGGACCTATATATACTGCACAGTGCCTAAATGTGGTGGTTTTCTTTCCTTCTGTTTCCAAAAGACACTTTGGTTGCATCCAGTCTGTTTGCTAAGTAGACCTCACAGCAGGCTCTTCCTAGATATTCCCAAAAGAGCCTTTCCATATATGATTAAAAGTAGCCCAACTATACCTTCACAGGTATGACAAGGTTCTCCTAAAATCTATGCAGTTACCAAAAAAAAAAAAAAAAAAAAAAAAAGGAAAAAACCCCCCAAAACTGGTTTTGATGAGTATCTAAAGTTTTTGACCCAGTTACTACACAAATCAAGCACCCACAAAACACAACCTTATCACAGGGGGGAACAATCCCTCTCCTTGCTTGAAGGAGTAGAGTTCAGGGTTACAAACCATCATTTCCACTTGAAAATCTCAGCCTACAGGAGCTGAATGACTTTTAAAATGTGAAACAAAACTCATTTAGAAAGTGGGCAGATTTCCAGAGGAGTTGTCAGGAGGTGACAAGAATGTGTGTGACACAGAACCACAACCATTGCACAGCAGAGGAGGAAAACTCTCTGAACCTCTCCAAGGAGCTACAATATCCATCAGATCTTACCAGCGAACTGTAAAACAGACCAATTGTTACCAATTTCCTTACAATTCTTGTGGCTAATAGAACCACTTTTAGCTGAAAATCCTTTTGCGATTATTTTGTCACAAGAAAGCATTGCATGCAGCCCCCCTTTATTTTGGTAACGAGAAGAGACTGAGTCACTCCAAATATGAGGACAACAGAATTTGTTTCTTTTCTAAATGAGAAGATTTCTACCTCCCAGGTGATTCACCTTTCCAAACAAAGAATCTGACACGCATTCAGTTGCAAGGGGTTTATATATATTACTATTAATGTTATGAAAATAACTGTGCATCAGAGCCTGGTAAGTTTAGCTGAAAACAGTCAATAAATTATTTAGTTCAGAAAATGTCATTATGTGTGGGGTTTACTTAATTGAATAGAATAATTTATGGTAAAACCTAGAAAAAAGATCAATGCAGATGGCTTGTGAGAATGATTGAGTTTCAGTGAAGGCAATTTGATTTTTATCCCTCATTATAATAATGTTAAAGGGAAAGCATCAACTTTGGTAAAAATCAATATTTGATGAGTGCCTAGGCCATGAATTTTAACTAGAGGTAGAACTGAGGTAGGAAGAGATGTAAATAATTAATAACTTCCATACCCTGAACAAATAACTGTTTTGTTTTGGAACAAATGCCTATTATCCAGAGACCCTTCTGTTCTCATAAGAGATAATTTAGTAATGAGTGTTTGATTTTTAAAATTCTTTTTTCGAATTGACAAGTGATCCTTAAAGCATTCTTGAAATGTATTTTAAAAAATATTTTTACTGAAAACAGGTTAAAAAATATAAACATCTTACTTTTCTGAGTGAAGTAACACATTCCTTATTGTTCCCTTTCTCTTTACACTACAAGAATATTTTCCACTTTGCCATCAACAACTATGATGGCTAGAGACAAAGAATAAAAAAGGTACACACTTCATGAAAAAATAAAATTGTAAATCAGATCTTTACACAACCTTGTAGATGAACTTGCAGCTGTTAGAGTTTTGCTATAAAAGAAACTTGTAAAATCTATTTAAAGAGCAATATTACGGTGGAGCGCTTGCCATGTAAATTTTTTATTTGTTTGTTGGTTGGTGTTTTTTCTTAAGAAAGCATGATTGAGTTGGTGTGAATGTAGCATATCTCTATTTTTGCTGTGTAAAATATTTACCCACTCAACCAGACACTAGGAAAACATCTCAGATTTTTCTATTGAACACTTTTTATCACTGGAGCATTCAAGAAAAGATAGCCTGGGATCACATCTCAGTTCCCTTCTCCCCATTATATTGGGAAACTCTACTGACACCATACTGACACTTCTGGACCTACACGGATTCTCTTACACTGTCCTCTCACATGAACAAAATGGCTCATTATGGTGAGTAAGTACATATGTACCATCAAAAAGGAGGAAAATGTCTAATCAATCCCTACTAACTGTGCAAAGTTCTTCCATTTCTTTTTTATAGAGGCAGAGGCACAGGGCAGAAAGTGAAAACCAAACCATTGCCTGAAGGTGTTAGAGATCCTCATGTGGTACCACAAGTGACATGCACCCCTACACACACAAAACAATGAAGAAAAATAATGCAGACTGACAGCTGGTGGAAGGAAGACCTCTAAGAAGAAAGCACCAAGTTCAAACAGATTTGAATTCCCACTGTCATTGGTTTACTGAGTTACACAGAAGTTGCCTTTTTTGTTTTTTGGTTTTTTTGTTTGGTTGGTTGGTTGGTTTTTTTAATATAGTAGCCAACACCACTTGACAGGTCATACATGCAAGTGTAATTTCATGGGTCACATGCCATTGATATTCCTCAGACTCATGGCATTCCGTTCCAATGGATGCAGGGCTAGAGACTGTCACAAAGAAAACTGACATCCTTCAATAGCATTCCAGCAAAGTTACAATTCGGTTGACCTAAGGATTCAACAAGTCACTTAGCGGGGGAGGTTTTCCATTAAGTCTTTGGCTCAGATTGAAAACACTGACTGCGGTTTCCAAAATGTCATATTAACATCAATTTGTGCAACATATTACAGAATGTAAAGATACTGAGATATAATAAAAGATGGAAACCCTACACTTAGAAACAAGGTTGGGAGGCATATTGCTGTCTTTCCAGGAGAATTTATGTAAGATTCTGCTATTTAATGTACCTTGGAAATGTTTACAGTCAACTTGTTAAAGTTTCCTCTTATCACAGAGAAACATCCCATATGTGGTCTTGAAAGGCAGCGTTCCTCACAGCAGGGATTGTAGGTCAGAATAATAAAGCAACTTCCTGCAAGGGTTGTGAATCTTCTGTTCCATGCCCTGAGCCTTGTGGATATCATCTGCTTTCAACATTTACTTTTAACATGAGATCCCTTTTAACATTCATTTCTCAGCTCAAATTTCCTTGCCATTTGTAGAATGATGCAATATGGGATTAATGCAGGTATCACAACATTTAGAAGTATAAATCATTTAAGCACAGGTCTTGCTATGCAAGCAGTATGACACAGATAATAGCTCTGATAGACACCATACTATGTCTTCAATTAATTTTCTTTGTTTATTCCTAGCATCCTTCTGGATGCAAGTCCTGTCACTCCACTGAAAGCAGCTTTTTCTTGTGCTGAACAGTTCCTTACCTTACAAGCAGATCTTTGCAGACCACTGGATGAGGAAAGGTGCAAACCTCTGGCAAGGTAATTCTATCACTCAAAGCATGAGATTAATCTCATTTGCATGAGATTACACCCCTAGTCACTCCACAAAAATCAATTCACACTTCTGTTACTTGCCATAGAAATGCAACAAGAAGTGAGAAAATTAAAGTGATGGAAAACTGAAGCTAAAAATTCATTCCTGTATTCATATTTCTATTGGTTCAGACCAGGTTCAATGTCCATTTCTTTTTAGTGGCATTGAATACAAAAGAAGGGGTATGCTACAGATGCATTAACATTTGTCAGATTTAGCTCAAGAATTCAGTTACTGTAAATCAGCTGGGACACCACAAAGTTTATTCTTTACCTTGTCTGAAGCTGATAGCATCATCTAACTGACACAGAATAATTCTGAGTGTGTGGAGAGAAGGAATAGGTTTTGGAACTATAAAAAACTCTGGTATTTACGCTTTGTTTGGAAAGATTAGAGCTCAACAAGCTCACAAGGTCCTCTCCCTCCTCTCTCATCTACTGCTCTTCCCTAGGTGCATCCTTTCTAGCACCCTGCAATGTGGTGTGCTGGAGCTTTCCTTCTGCAGCTCTGAATCTATGGGAAAGTGGGAAATACAGGTGTACCTTGATTCATACAGTACTTCCAACTTTGTTTTCTTCCAAAAAAAATAATGAGGAATATCAGTTGTTCATAATGACGTGCAGAAACTTATCTAGGATGTTTCCTTGCTACTTCATGGTTTTACACCCTGTGTAAGTTTTTCATCATTAAAGACAGTAACAGGCATCAAAACCCCACTGTAGCCTTGACCATTTTTCCTCCAGAGGAATCCCAGTGCAACAGAATATTGATCCCACAGACTTGTAATGATTCACTGCTGAGTGGCACAAGCAGAGCCACACAATTTTAGGACTTCAAAATATAAAATGTAGTCATTCTCCAGGCTGAACAGACCAAGTGTCCTCAGCTGCTCCTCACACAGCTTTCCCTCAAGGCCCTTCACCATCTTCATTGCCCTCCTTTGGACGCTCTCTAATGGCTTAATATCTTTCTTATATTGCAGTGCTCAAAACTGCACACAATATTCAATATGAGGCTGCCCCAGTGCGGAGCAGAGCGGGACAGTCCCCTCCCTCAACAGGCTGCTGATGCTTTGCCTGATGCCCCCCGCCCAGGACACAGTTGGCCCTCCTGGCTGCCAGGGCATTGACTTGCCATCAACCAGGATCTCTGGGGCCCTTTCCATGGCACTGTTTTACAGCATTTTATTCTCCAGTCTGCACGTGCATCCCAGGTTTCCCCATCTCAGGTGCAGAATCCAGCACTCCCTTGTTGAACTTCATACAGTTGGTGATTGATTTCCCAATCCTCTAATTTGTCTAAGTTGTACTTTCTTCTATTTTGTTGCATGATTACAATGCTGATCATGAAGCATACAGCCCCTTAACAGGAGGTTGTGTATTCTAAAAACACTTATTTAAGCCAAGGGAGACTCTTATAGTCTGTGGTTCAGTTTCTTTTAGAAAAGGTCTTCAAGGTGGTTGTTTGTTTGGTTGGTTTTTTCCTATTGATCAGGACAGAAAGTCCTCCTGGACAACACTGACTTTTGTGAATATATTACCAATTCCACAGAGACAAGACTTTTAAAATATCCACTAGTGTCCGTACAGATTTAGAAATATGTCCAAAAGAACGTTTTCTCAACCTGTTGTCCAACACACATTTTGAGTGCACTGGCTTGGTGTGCCATTATTAATTAACTTACCACCCTGCTTGGATGTCCTCCAAGCAATCTGAAATGGGACTACCAACTCTGGTCTGCTTAAGTCTGCAAACTTCAAGTCTCAGAAGGATTTAATGGCTATGATTTTAATAATCTTATGATGAATTTATGCCCATTAATCCAGAAGTTGCAGGAAGAACAATTAAAAATTCTGAGTATATTATACAACCTAAATATATTATTTAGGCACACATTCCAATCACTGGCCGTAGTATAAATCATACAACATGAAAAATACATCATAAACAGCTTTAAAAATTTTTAATATCCAGGGGGAAAAAAATCTCCCAGAAAATGCCTCAGGACATAGTTTATTGTACAAATAAAACTCTTGCAAATCACTGATGTTTTCTACTAAACATCAAAGCTAGTCAGTGTATAATTTCTAATTTTTACATTAATGTTTGCATAGATTTCTTACCAAGAAATTTTCTGAGGGAATGCCATAACATCACACCTTCCTCATTTTTCTTTCTTCATAGTGATTTTAAAATTGGTTCTATATTTCTTATTGATGATAGAGAGGCACACTGCCTTTTTTTTCCTTCACTTTTTCTTTTTTTCTTCTATCAACATCACAGACTGTTCCTTACAACCAAGCTAGGAAAAAGTCTGGGCATGCCCTGAGAAATAATCTAAATCATAGATCTCCTAAGAGTAATGCCATGCTTTACCTCAAGCAATGCCACATGCAAAAGTGGACATCTGATTGACAACCATATTAATTTTTAATGCCAGTATTTTCACTTTTAGCTCTTGCACAAGACATTTTGATTATAATACACTGTTCTGTAAAGGCACTTGTCACTCAAAAGGACAGAAAAACACACACAAAAAAATGGAGTAGGTATACTGAGAATACAGAAAAATGAAAAGAAAACACCACCATTTCATCTCCTAGCATGGATCACCACAGATGCCAAGCTGTGGAACTGAGTTGGCAAAACAACTGCAGTGCCACTCGAAAAACAACAATGCCTACTTGTTCAAGCAAATGCCAAAGACACAAGAAGAGAATTATGCAGAACTGTAGTGATGACAAGGGTACCCACCCCAGCCCTTTTTCTTGAAACCCTCTTTTTTTTAATTTATAGCAGTTTAGACAGATTGTACTGTTCTATTAAGTACATTTCACATTGTATAGGCTTTATTTTTGTATGTGGCCTATACTACACACTCACACTATCCACATTATCATCAATTTTATGTTTTGAGTTAGCTTCACATAATGATCTTGGCTGAGATTTTCAAAAGCAGCTTGAAGATCACAATCTTAATATGCTGCTGCGATTTACTTTCTGGTTCTCTCAGGGCATATTTTATATAAAAAGTCATGGAAAGCCTTACCAGCTTGCATGTTGTAAGGTCAAGAAACACTTAAGTATGCAAGTGCGGGAAGCAATAATGCCCTCAGCTCATTTCCCTGCAACTATTAATTAATAAAGAGAATTTTTTTGGTTTCTGCCAGACAATTTACAAGACCTTATTTAAGAGACAGAAATTAGAGAATCAACAGCAATTCTCACTCATCCTGTCCACACCTGCATTACATTGTACTATAGACTGAAGTGCCACAGCTCTACTCATTATATTTAAATTGCTTGCAGCCAATAACGCCCTTTAAGAATTTTTACACTACTGCCTTTAGAATAACCCACCCAAATCAAACTTATTCTGTTCCAGATAGGCTTTTGTGTTGAAAGACATTTTCTGAAGTTGCATTTATCAAAACCCAAACAAATGATAGTACAATCTAATCAAAACACTGAAATGACTGCCTGATTGTATTTTAAAAATCATAACCTAATTAAAACTGAATTGATTTTTCCGTTAGCATGAAATTAAAACTAATTTCCCTGCACAATATTTACTCTAATATTCCCCAGATGCAAATACAGACTCATAAAACATTTCATAAAAAAGGGTTTATAATTGTTTCCTGATTTTTTTCATTACATCACCAATTGCATTTATCTTTCTAAACTATCCTTGTCATTGTCTCTCTGAAAAATGCATTAATGAAGGGAGAGATGATGAAACATCACTGAAATTCTTTAACTGCTCAGATACCACGGGCAGATAAAGAGGTATTTTTCAGAGGATACAGTCTTTCATTTCCTTTCCTAGCCAAACCTGCTGCTGAGATGACTTCTCCTAAATTAATGTTACACTCAGGCTGATAGACAGCAAAAGGTGGCAGACACTCCCTGTTCAATTTCTTTCAAAGAAATAGGCTAGAAAAGTAGATTTGTCGCCAAAAGAAATTCCTCTGTCATCCTTCAACATATTCACAGTTTTCTCATTCAGTGTCATGTCTGCTGCCCTAGGCTCTTCCTTTCTCTTTGCCACATAAAAAGTTCCTGAATTCCTGAAGCGTATGGCATTTTGTACACTGGGAAATTGAACAGTGAGACGCTACCTCACTCTAGCACAGACACAATCAGATTTATAGGACTATAATTTAATTTGCTACGATGGCTGCCTTAATGAGGAACGAATGTTTCTGTCCAACCAGGACTATTCCTAATGTAATATGCTTTTGACCTTGAATGTTCATTGGGTCTCTCTGACCAGTGGCCCATCCTAGGGAGTCCATTCTCCTTAAAGCCAAGACAATGAACAGAAAGTGCTGCATAAACATCAAGGAATTATCTAATTGCCTGAGGAAGAAAAGGAATTATAGAATACCTACCTCACAACTTTTTCAAACTTACAAACCTATGTACAAAGCACATCACCTTCTGCAAAGAGCAAGGTGATTCCCAAGGAAGTGACTCTATTGCAATACTAATACTGAATGTCGAATACCTTCCCAGTTCCTCACAATTTCAATAGGACGTGCAGTGTTCAAAGGGAAAGTTAAATTCCAGAAAACTCTGGTCAGAAACCTTTATTTTCAGGAGACATGTTTTCTTTTGCCATTGGAGAGAAGCAGAAGCCCTCTTTTATGTATATAGACCATAAATTTTTAAAGGCAGGTTTTCTCACACTGGAAAAGATCATATTGTGTCATTGCTCTAACATGCAAAACAAAACTATCCTCTCTGATGAGGACAGTTCACACACATCCTTACTATAAAATTGTGATGGCAGCATCTCCCAAGGCAGGATTGATGAGAGGCCCCTGTGGCAGACACTTTTCTGTACTTGGAGAGTCACAGTCTCTGAACAGTAAGACTTTTTACTGCGTGAGTTTACCAGGCAGGGAAGTTCTTTGGTGTTTGAGAGATATGTGCCTATTTACTGCAATACCAGTAAGAAATAAATGGAGTCAAGGACTTGAGAACTTTGATTTCTGTTCACTCCTCTGACACAGACCTTAGAGAAATCATTTCTTTCCATTTTGACTCAGCTCCCTGAATGTAAAATGAGGTTAATGATATTTTTATCATATCTTTTGTCTGCTTCATCTATTCAGAATTCAAGTTGCGGGGGAGACATGTGGGGATCTCACTGCATAATTCTACAGAAGCCAATGTAACAAGGACAAAACTCCATTAGGGTGCCTGTTCTCCCCTGCCACCCATATAAATTTGATAAATCATCTACTATTAATCATCAAGGCTAAAAAAATTAGCACTTCACAAAATGGTGATAACAGAGAATGATTCCAACAATATCCCTGCCATTTATGAAAAAAAAGGAGGCGGGGGGGGGGGGTGGGGGGAGGCCGGAAAGGAAAAAAAGAGAAAGACAAAAATACTCACAAAAAAGAAAGTCAGGATTTTGTTGGTGGAGGAATACAGAGCTGATTGACCCAAGGACAAAACTTCCATCAGTAGAATATGAATCCCATAGATGGGAAGTTCCTATTCTGACTGTCTTCTTTTATATTCGTTCTCTATACTTGAAGGAATTGATCAAAGTTTACAACTTACTATGGACTTTTTATCCCAGAGATATTTTCTTTATTATTTTCTCTTTGGAATGTGGTTCTGCAGACTATGAAAACAAGAAGGCTTGTGTAGAGAACTAAAGAAGACATAAACTTGTTTTAAAAATAATGACCATGCAATGAAGGAACTGGAATACACATATCTCCCATTTAAGATGCTACTGCCTAGAGTAGCCAGCATTTTTTTTTTAATAGATTAAAATCCTGTAACGTTCACAAGTACTCAAGCCTATTCACCTGCTTTGGGAACTCAGTGGCACGTGTGCATTTCACTGCAAAATGCCATTTAGTTATGTGTTTCTGGCATTCAGCCAGCAAAGCAAAGGGTTACACATTTTTCTCTCATTGCACAAATTCTCTCATGTTGATTGCACTGTTTGGCAGGCCATTGACTGAGCCTTGTTTATATTTATCTTTTTTTAAAAAAATACTATTTAAAAAAAGATAATACCAAAAAAAAAAAACTCAAACCAACTAATTTTCCCAGGTCTTTGCCTGTACCACCAACTTACCACCCAGCACTGAAACTTGCAACAAGTTCTCTTTGTGAATGGGCTGAGCCAAGTCCCTCGCAGGTCCATGCAAGAAGCACTTTCAGTGAAAGTGGTCCCCAGGAAACAGATTGTCAGTTTTCAAACATGTATTGCAATCCAGCACCACCAAGTAACATTGCCAGCCTGGATAAATACACCATTATTTAAAATCCCCTGAGTACGTTACCTGCTAATCACACACTCTGGTCTAGCTTTTCACTGTATTAAATCCATTGCACGGCCCATGTTTACTCACAGTGACTATCACAAAGATATTTCTTTTTATATGAAATACATTATTAAAAGAAATGCTGGAGAACAAATATTTGAAATTCATCCCATGTCTAGAAATCATGGACCAGAATGACACAGTAGAAAGTTATTACAAAAGCTTGTATCTTCTTGAAAACACAAATGTATGTAAAAAGAAACAAAGGTAGTTCTGGCAGAAAGATCACAGAGTGTCGTGACTGTGCACAAAGGAACAGTCTGAAATCCAGCAGTGGAAAGAGGATTCATGGAAGCTCAGCTAAGATGTAGTGCATATTCTCTCTATAAACAAAAGTGCTGAAAATATACCTCTATTTTCACAGCCAGAAGGAAAAGTTTGACCTTATTCCATGTTTGCATCTTGCTCTTCTGACTAAGCATTTAAGAAAAAAATGTAATAAGGGCTTTCCCAGTGCTTCCAGCTAAAAGTCTCTCCTACTGACTACAATAAGGCATTTGAGAACAAGAAACCAGGAGCAATGGTTCACATGAAAACCTAGATATCAAGCTTTGCCCTCTGCAGTAAACCCACAAAAATTAATATAGATGTCTTTTGCTCTCTGCCATCTCTCAACAATTTGAAGTGTTTATTATATACCAGATGTCATGTGAAGGATTTGGGTTTCAAAGTGACATGAGAGACTTTGGAACAGCATGAATTCTAGGACAACATATTGTGTGTGTCTATCTCTATCTGTCATGGTAATGATAAGAAAGGGCAGGAATGCAGAGGCACTTGCTCATCTCCAAATATAATCACCATGCTCAGAAATTCCTAAGTAACAGCCTCAACTCACTTGTTGGGGTGAACCAAAATGGTAATCCTTGACTGGCCTAAATTAGCTCGAGACCACCACATAGGAAGCCTGTCAGGGAGAAAGATGACAGCTCCAGACAGCGAGGCTGGGTGTCTCATCTTACATATTCATCACCCGAGGTACCGCTCAACATCCCGAGCAACAACTGCGCAGAGGGACAGCAGGACACGTCGGAGCCCAACACTCATGAGTGGCAAAGAACCCAGGGAAATTGTGGGGTGGGGAGGAGGATTCACAGAGAGAGACAGGTACTGTGAAATTAGGAAATTACAGAATTCATTGAGCAGAGAAAGTAAGTACTTGAGAGATTTTTAAGGAAATCCAGGTGCATTGTTTAATTTGCACAAGTTAACACTTTCAGATGGTTAGGATACCTTAAAATAAATGAGTGCACACTGCTTGGGGCCTCCCTCTTGGAAAATGACAAAGATCAAAGACTCCCTGCCTATTTTCTCTCTGAAAAACTGAAAATTAATTGCCTGAATTCACATACCGGTTTATTCAACTCCTGCCTTTTCCAGTCATACAATTTGCATTGACTGACAGATACTTTTAAAATGCTAACATAAATAGCTGGCCTAATACTCCATGTCAGGGTATATTTTAATTGAGAAAAAGCAATCACCATCTTTGTTACAGTAGGGTCATTGTCTGAATGTCAGGTATCAAATTAACACAAAAGGATAAAGTCCCTATCAAAAAAGTTGTGCATGCACAGCCTGTGAAATATAAGGTGGAGAATAAAATACATCAAGATTGAAGAGCAAACTCAATCCATAATGAGGACAACAGCATCAAAAGTGTTTCTTACCTGTCATAAAAGGAGAAAAAAAAGGCTAGGATTAAATCTATAGAACTGAGGTTGTAACATATATACTGTATGTATACAGATGTTCACAGCCCCACCTATGTTACCAAAGGTGAGCATTTGACAGTAACCCCTAATTAGTCATAGATATAGCTGTCAACAGTAGAGGCAAAGTCAAACAACTCTGGGTGGTCTCTAGGTTGTCTGCTCACGCCTCACATGTCCATATCAACTAGTCACCCATCTGTACTACAATGTACAACTTTTTATTACGTTATATAAATATGAGTGTGGAATATGAAGCCTTGGGGTGTTGCCACTTGCTCCTTTCATACAATAAAAAAATGGCCTGTGTATATTCTCTTATTGTACTGTAACTAGCTAATTAAGTTTCATAAATATGCAGATTATAACCAGTGCAGTGGATTCTTTTACTTTCCTTTCAGATCATCCCTGCACTAATAGATCTGGGTCTCCCTAAGTAAAAGATGCTACACCTCTGTATTTTCAGATGACAAATAATACCTGTGCTTACTAAGGGGGTGCAGTTTGTTTCTGTCAGCATCCTTCCTTCACTACCACCCCTCACAGCTTACCTGCAGTAAAGTCATGCTTAGGGATCTAGACCAGAGCCTAACATTCCTGTGAAAACTAGAATTGTGTGAGGGATCTGCTGCCCCTGCTTTGTTGTACAAAATCTAATCTCCACCTCAGGCCATGGTTCAAATCTTTGACGTCAGAAATCACGCACTCCCTTCCCGGGAGTAACTACCTTTTACGGTTCCATTGCTAGAAGTTACAGAAGGTGTCCTGGAGCCTGAGGGTTAAAACACTGGATAGTCTTGTTACCCATAAATATCCAATTGGCTGAAAGTCTCACTGCCACTGTGTGAATAATGGATTTTTGCTCAGCACAAGAACTTAAACGAAAAAAACCCCAATCATTCAAGGTGACCTAAAGCTTTTCTTTTCCCTCTTGGTTTAATACAAAAAAATTTATATAGTCCTATATTGACTTACTAGCCTTGAAGAAATCTATGCAAGCACACTTTAAAAACAGAACCAAAACGTTTCTTCGGAATGTGTTGAAACCGGCTATTGTTATTCTCCTCCTTTTTTTTTCTTGTAGATGAAGAAAAGAAACAAATGAAAGATGAAGAAAAGAAACAAATCTATGATTAGATTTGTCCTGAATTCAAGCTACCAGACAGTTTTCTCAGTGAATTTACTCTTCAAATTCTTTTTTGTCCATTTCTAATTCTAAAAGATTCCCAATTCAATGATATTTAATCTTCCAAGTTCACATGGTAGCTATAAGATTTTTTTTCTGTTTCAACAATTCAGCTCCTTTTTAAAGTTCCAAATACCTACAAAACATATGATTTCTTTTTTCATCTGTCTACCAGATCGACTTCTCATTATTTTGTTCCACTTAGGACATAGTGAACACTGCTACCAGGAGACAAGATCATTAAACAAATTACAGTAGATGTGTATGGATTATACCCATGTACAGGGTGTTGTTTAAAAAAATAATAGTAATAGATAATCTTAAGAAACAGAGAGTGTAATTTCTGACCAATTTCAAAATGCCATCTTTATCAAAATTCTACCTACAGTGAATGAAATCAATATATGGATGTTGCTGTAAAATTAATGAGCTTTTCAATAGCCTATTTCAAGCTTTTTGTTTTTTTTTAATTGTGAATCATCTCTGATTTTTCTGTTCCTAAATTGCATAGACGCATGCACTGGTTGACTAACACTGCATCACAGCACAAGAAAAATCTACAGGAGGATTTGTTCCCTGTAATGATCTCCACCAGACCTATATTCTTTTTTCTCTGCACAGATAGACATCAAAATTAAGTACATTAGCTTAATTCAGTTGCCATTGTAAGCTCAAATGGGATACAAAGTGAAATCAATATTAGTGAAATAGATCAGACTAGAATTGGAAGGTAATATAATTAGGTTGGCTTTGCTATACTTTGTAATGCTTATCTGTAGTATTTTACCAAATAGAATATAGGTATCTATTTTCTGAAACTGTAGGTGGTTTTCAATGCTGTATTGTCCTTATTTATTTTGAGGGAACACTTCAGAAAGACCAGTCTGTCCATCTCTGCAGGACTTAGAGCTGACATATCTCCCTGAGTGATCTGGATTTTGCACGTACAAGAGAAATCTACTTCTTAAGCAAAAGCATTAAGAACTGTTTTATTAGCACAATGCAGAGGAAGCTTTATGTGTTCTGGTCATAGGAAATGTGCCCTTTACCTCTGAATACAAAGCATTTCACCGTGTGACAGTCTCAGAGCACAGAAATTAAGAACACGGGATCTTGTGCCTCTGCTTCTCAGACTTCACTCCAGCCCCATCAAAACTTCCCCCATCAGCTGGAAAGCTTTACTGTAAATCCTTGAGATGGGGGACGCAGTGCAGGCTAACATCCCTCCAGGGCTCTTGAGAGCTTAGACAGTCCTCCTGCATGGTTTCTTTGCTCCATTGTTCTTGGACTGAGCTGAGGTGCAGAGCCAAGCCTCAGCTCCTGCACAGAGGTTGTCTTCAATTAAAAAAGCCATTTCTGAGCAATCAAATGCCAGTTGTGGGTTCCTTCCACACCTCCAAAGCACAAATTTTTCCACAAAGAAAGGTGAACCCATTCTTGAAAACCGAAGTATATTACAAGGATGACTGAAGCTACTTCATAATTTAATTAGCTTGGAACCACTAAAGATTAAGTGGAGGAAAAATCCTTTCTAAAGAGTGTATAAGGAAGCTATATATATTGTGACTATACACCCTTTTAGACTGATAGAAAATGTGCTAATGGTTTTAATACAAGGAAACTCAAAGAATTTTCAGATTTTGTCCAAACATGAAGTTTGATGTTCCACAAAAGACCTGCTGGATATGCAATGAGAGCTTTATCTTACAAAGACTGAGGCATGTCACATCAGGACACAACTCTTGTAATGTGGCAGAGGAACATACCACTCTTAGGTCATACCAGACAATGCGTTCCCACTGTTCTTGCATGTCTTGCCCAAGGTGCCACAAGAGCTGGTGACACAGTTAAAAGTAGCCTCACAAAGACATTGAGTTAATCATTGAGGGAGCCTTTCTCTAGCGAAGAGCTGGCTGAGGAGGGAGGCATTCCTGCTTTCCCCATTTTTAAGAGTAATGATGAAACCCTAAGCTTTTTAACCAGAATTCCCTTTCATGAATGCAGCTTTATCTCCCTTGAATCCCAGGATTTTATCCTCTCAGTAGCTTGCTAATGGCACAAGTAGTATTTCTGATGTAAAAAGAATTTTATTTTTTTTAAATCCTTATCACTACCAGAAGGAAAATGAGGATAAGTTACTTTCTGTGCCACTCTCTCTTCAAGGCTAGCTTTCATGATTTTATCTCTTTGGATCAAAACTTGTGATCTCGGAACTGGGTTTAGTGACAGAGCACAAAGGAAAGAGACGTGTAAGAGCCAGGATTAAAACAAATATACTTTGTAAATTGTTGTGGAACTACTACCTCCTGTAGCTACTTCAGTCCAGCTGCTCTCCTGCTGAACCTTTGTGAGGAGATTTGATGGTGCACAGCACTAGGAGTAGACTGTTGAGCTCCCATGGCATGTTCCCAGGTGGAGGATGCACCACTGACTTACAGCAAAGAGGAGCAACCCCTCCCTCAGCAGCCCCACATCCCCAGAACACCACTGGCAAATGTATGCCATATACACTCCACTTCTGTGATTCCCCAAGGCCTCAAAAAGAGAGAGGAATGCAATAAACACTCTCAAGAAAGCGGGAAGGGAAGTGGGTTTGACACAAAGCATAAAACCTCTGTGAAATGGATTACAGGAAGCTCTCAAAAGGCTGGCATTTGTGGTTAATAACCCGATGCAGAAAAATTTGGAACCATAAAAGCAAATCTGGCAGCAAACGACAAAACCTGTTTACCCTGTTCCAAATTCAGCCCTTGAAGGGCAAGTGGGAATGATCTTCTTTAGCGGGTGAAGCAGCGCAGCACAGTAACAATAACCAGCGATGGAAGGACAGTACTGCAGGGACAGCAATGCCATTACTCTGACACACAAGGACAAAAGAACCAGGAGGAATAGAGAAATTAGTATATGAAAATAAAATAAAGGAAGTCACTTGTAATCAGATTTTTATCTCGTTTAGGATTGCCTGTTCATTTTTCCTACTCACAGGTAACATAAGCCAGAAATCAAAATTATAGTAACACCTCACAGATTTATCATAATTCTAACATTCCCATCTGATTGAGAGAATGCCACAAATTTCAGTTTATGTCAAGGATCTCATTTGTAGAGATATATCATAGACTATGAGGAAAAATAAGATTTTATCCTTTTAAAGTAAATTAAATAGAGTAAATCATATAAAGTATGGCATCAATAACATGTATACTCTCATATTTCAATCATTGATAAACAGGCTCAGATAGAGAATATGTCACACCTGTCATATATCCTACTGGACCTGGACAGAGATCTGCATTGTATAACAACTCCTCAGCTTTGCTTTAGTGACATGAAGCTAATACTGAAGCTTCTGCCATCTTTCAAGTTTACCTAAATGGTGGTCTACACAGATGTGGTTCAGGTGAGTAAAGAAAGGTGATTCATTTGCTATCAACTACAGTGTTCATTTGAGGTGGTTTGACCAACATTTGCTGAATTTTCTTCCAGATCATAAAGAAAATTCCACTGGAATAGACAGATCTTAAAAGATAAACAAGAGTATGAGTGTATGAAATATCATTAATATCATTCACTGCAGTATACAATATTGTATTAATAGAAGGTAAAAATATTAAGCTAAACATACCACCATTTAATATTTATAGCCTTGTTTTTAAAAGGAAGTGCTGAAAAAACTAAACACAATAATATTAGGTTTTTTCCAAGTGTAGCTTCATGCAATGAGAAGCAATATTTAAAGTGCTGTTGTTTTATTATTTTGAAAATATTTCATACCAAGAGAGAAAAAGAAATGTAGACCTTGCCAGGTCCAAAGTGGCCACTTTGCTCATGAAAATCCCTCATGTTTGTTATTTGTTTGAAAGCTTTTTCCACTTCTCTAGTGAGCTAGTCTAGGCTCAATAAACTATCCAGATGAAAGTTTTGCAAAAACAAGACATTTTACATTACTCAACAGAAGATTACAGCCTTTAAATATATCCAGCCAGGGTTCGTGCAGATCTCAGATTCTTCCTGGTACCCAGCAAGTTCTTTCACAATCCAAGAGAAATGCCTTATGAAGCCTTGTGTTACTGAACGAGAGCTCTGGATCATATCCTCAGCCTCTTCCTAACTGCAAGCAGGAAAGTATAACTACACTGAGGAAAAACAGTTTATTAACAAGGAAATAATCTCATTCTCCTTCATTATAAAAGGATAAGAAGTTTTCCTTCCCCTAGTTACTCCATTCAGCAGACTGATCTACAACCACAATATTTTGATTGTTAGAGAATACTTTGCACCCTAAAAAGTTTTTATTCCTTCCAGGTGCTATGTTCTGATGCTATAATAGACAGCACAGACCCACTAACCCAGATTCCTGGGATCAACACTCCTTCAGTGAAAAAAATGCTTCATTCCCCCTGGACAACCTAGGGGTCCTTCCCAGCAGCTCTTCCAAACTGAGTTTACCTATTTTGCCCCTGGTTTTAACATCAAAGTAATTTTCGCCACGATGTCCCCACGTGGTATTGTATGTTGAATGTTACAGTAAACAATATTGCATTTTCTCTATCTAGAAACTGTCTGTTTAGTCAAGAAACACCATTATATTAGTCTGATAAAGATCTGTCTTTGGTAAACCCATGATAGATTTTATGCTATTTCCTGTTTACCTTCAGTTATTCAAGTATTTTTGCCTTCAGCTAGTAGTATAGTATAATCTGCCACCCTTTCTTCTGTGTATGTATCAGATGTGCTATCTACTCACTGTTAGATGGCTTCAACAGAAATATTTGCTGTCAAAATTTCCAATTTATGAAGCTATCTCTTCCAAAGGCTGAGGTGGAGATTATTTGAGTCCTCAGACTTGAGTATATGAATATGAAGCCCTTCACCTGCCTTCAATGCAGGTATCATTTCCATTTTCTTGATCACTTGCCTTTGAATCTATGGTCAGTACTGTCATCCTTCCTGAAATAATGATGTCAAGTATACATTTAATTCCAGGACCATCCCTAAATCTTTCCTCTCTAGCATTCTTACTGCAGTACCTACACTTAGCATCCTCTGTGAGTCAGAAATTACTAATCCTTGTTACATAAATGTAGATAGGTTCCTTTTTCATTATCCAGATGCCTTGAAGACCAGACCTTACCCTTTTCTAGTATTAAGGAATACAGCCATAAAGTTGTGATATGTCACTAGCAAATGACTAACCCTGTTTCAGAGCCATTTGATGTATCAGGGTTTTGTTTTGGGGGGTTTTTTTAAGGGGATAAGATTACTTTGGCATTCAGTTTTTCCACATAGTGTTTTCATCTCACAGCCAAACAAATTACTCAATTTGTCTTTTGTACTAATTATTATTTTTTTAGTTGCCTTACAAGGAAGCTTGATCTGAGGTACTGCAAGAGAGTAGTTTAAATTGCACAGTTGCACATTACGATTTCTTTATCATGGTAACATACTATTCCAGTTCTTATGTGAAAGATCATTAATAAATATTGTTTATTGTTTTATCCTGCAAAGAGGATTTAACATTGAATAAAGATTATTAAAGAATGAATATGCATAAAAATATATCTTGGAAAATTGTAAAAGTTAGACATTATTTCTGTCTCCTTACAATGCAAAACCAACTGGGCATTAAAATAGTAAGTATCTGAAGAAAAAAATCATCAATAAAATTTATTCCCATCATGAAGGATCTCAGCTCAGAAAAAAATCCATACTTCAGCTTTTAAGAAGTACTCTGTTTTTACA
>JAWWMO010000174.1:54362358-54390878 GCA_035047845.1 Dendrocincla fuliginosa | reverse complement strand
ACACAAGGGCACTGATTGTCCATGAAAGTGAAGACATTCTTTGTAATTATATCTATTTAGACAGAGCAACTAACTTTAAATCCTCTTCTTTGAAATTATTGTCCACATGACAGTAGTGAAAAATAATGTGCTTTAATCATACATGCACAAGCCTGAGTCAAAAATCTGAGACCCAATGAGTGAAGCCTTGTGCAAACATACTGACAGACAAGTGATAGAATCACGGCATTTTAGAAATTGGTGTGGGGTCTGCATTTGATTTAACCTCCATCAGACTGCTAAGGATTACACTCATTCCTGACCGCAATGTAAAAAGTCATTGCAAGATAAAATCAGGACGTAGCAAAACCAAAAACAGTGGAAATAGCAGTCCCATGAGCACTGAATGAATGATGCTTTATTTTCAAGCTTCTTGTGCCTCATGACTGATTTAGTTACTTTAGTAAAATTAATTTTAAAAAACTAACAGTATGAGACCCCCATCAGCTCCGTTTTAACACCAAAAAGCTTATTTTTATTTAATTCCCCCTTGGGCAAAAGATGCTTTGAGCTGCAGTCTGCCTCAAGCTCACACACACGTTCCCTGACCAGGAGTCTGAGCACTGTGTGCCTCAAGTGGTGAGCTGAACACCAACAATTAGGGACTGACTGAGCCAATGATTTACCTTCTTGGTGAAGGACAAACTGATGATTTGAGAAGTTGAAAACTGTACTTGATTTTCCATAAAAATTCAGTATTTTGCAGCTTCCTATTACATTGTTGAAACTAAACAAAATATTCAAATACCTATTAGAGAATTTGGGAACACACATTTATATTCACAGGGTGATTTCCCACACCTCATTTCAATAGTTAAACTGGATAAACATTGTTTGACTTGTGCCAAGTGGCTAAAAAGAAGTTTTTCGATAAATAACTGGTCACTGAGACTGTTCAGCTTTACTCTAGCTCAGGTTCCAGACTGCTTTGCACATGAAAAATCCCCCGTAATTTTGTGAACATGGAGATGAGCAATAGATACCAATAACATACATAGCATCACAACTTTGCCACCTCATTACACATTTACATTAATGTCACTGGAACAGTCTTAGCAGGAAGCAACTTAAAAAAAAAAAACAACCCACACATAATCTAAATCTAGATGTAAGTATCCCAAGGGAGAGGGCTGGATGTTTTAATTCTCCTGTACAGCATACAAGGTGAGGATCAGCACCACTTTTGACACAAGACTCACAAAAATTAAGTGTAAATAAGTCATATTTTTGAGTATATAATGTGCAAATTAAATATACCATCTAAAGATACCAACTGTACAGAATATGAATAATACGCTGACAAGCTCATAAAAGAGTGGTGCTCTTTGAGCTCATCATTGCATACTTGAACAGGGTATGAATATTTTATATTCATGCTAACTGTCATAAAGCAAGTTGAGCTGTTTGTACTAGAAAGGTGTACACATAGCTCTGCTATTCATGTTTACAGTCATCCTGCAAATGTCAGCAAAACGTTTCCTTCTTGTAAGCATCCCCTCTCCCTCCCTCGCTCTTTTTAATTCATACACAAAGTTATTCAAAAGGACCACACAGCAGCAGCTTGAAAAAAGATAAAAGTGATTTCTGGGTACCCAGCCTAAGGAGGAGGCAAACAGAACCTTATAATCCAATAATCCAACACCCACAGCATGCAGCAAGTTACCTACCACAAACAACTGCTGGAAAAGGCCCTTGCTAGATGTGGATTAGAGGCAGGGCAGGGGAAGGAGGCTAAATAATATGTAGATCCAGACAGAGTCCATCAGAATCTGCAGAAATAATAGGCAGTGTGGAAATGACCCCCAGAGAAAGCAGTCCTATTAGCTTTTATCCCAAATGATCACAGCATTATTTGATAGGAACATCTACAAGAGTTGACACATCACAATTCCTAGTATTCTTTCTTTGACAACCCTCATCGCTTGCTATCAAAAGAAAAACACAGAGCTGATTTAAAAGCAAGTAACATTAAACAATAAATTAGTATCTATAAATTAGCAAGGAGCTAATTTATAAATGCTAAAAGTTTTCCCTGAAGAACAATGAAAACTTAAGGAAAGCAACTAAGAACTTACTACTTCCACAGCTTGCTTTCAGGGCAAACTGAAACATCTCAAGGAATAGTTGGCCATCTTTAAGACACTCTGAAGTTCTGGGGGGCACCAGGTTGAAAGACTTAGTGTTAGCAACAGCAAATTGCAAACCTGAATCTGGTGTCCTCCTATCAGCTCATCTGACATTGAGGGAAAGACAGAGGATTGTCTACTTCTTGTAGTGAATCTTCTGGTAACAGACTGTGCAGTACCACTCTGCACAAAGATCATGTCATTGTTACCAGAACATTCAGAGAACAGTGTTTAGGAGAAACTGCTCCATAGCATTGTCATTATTGGGTTTCCCTTGCCAATTTAAGAGATCAGTAACATTCCCACCACAAAAATTACATGTGCCTACCCATCATCACCAAAGCCTCCTTACACTTGCTGCATTCATGATCTCCAAACAAGTATTTTAAGGGGTTTTTCTCTAGCACCACACCTGGGCATGGTGTGATTTATACAGACAAAACAAAACTGCTAATAATTCTTCTGGTCCTGAGCAAGCATAAAAGCATACAATATAAAGAGTACCAGCCTTTCAAACCCTGCCATAAGGCTATGATTGGGCTCCTGCTGACATCTGCATAGAAATCAGCTTCTAGTCCCCTGACGTAATCATCACTTAACATTTCAGAAATAGCACTCAAGACCTGCCATCCAGAAACATTTTTTGAACCTAATTCATAATGACTGACATTTTTAAATCAGGCTACTGCAGGGAAAAGGTATAATGGCACAGAAGAGGTCAAGACACCAGATAAAGGAAGAACTACCGGACCCTGGTGACAGTAAGTCTTACAGTGAAGTATGAAAAGCTAAATTTAGGCCCTGCATTGATGGCAGATTATTAAGGATTTTCTTACTTGTACATTCCTATACATATTGGCATCTACCACTGAGATTTATCTCAGTACTCAGTTTTATTTTACAACACTAAAAAAAAAAAAAAAGGAATTTTTTGCTTTATTCTTTAAGTATTTGTTCATACATCATAAGCACAAGTCACGTTAATTTAAACATAGAGCATTTCACACTACATGGTCAGACTCCTCTATCTCCCTCATCATTCCATATTTATAAAAGTAGAGGAGGTTAAAGTCCTGCTCACTTGCAGTGAATTTACACAAATGCTCTGGTCCATAAGAACTACTTAGTGAATTGAAGCTTCTTTGGTTCCCAAATTATTAAAAAAGAATATTCTTTTTCCAAAGGCTGTACAATGGGAAAACTATAAAGGTTACCACCAATTTTAGTACAAGAATTCTTTGCCTCTAAAAGATTGGCATAATAGGCCTTTTTTTTTAATTAATCATGCTGCAAGTCATCAACATGCAACATCTTTACCACAAGTCATCATCATTGTATTGCTTATAGAAGACCTCAGCAAAGTAAAACCTTAAAAAAAAAAAAATCACACTGCACTTTCTTTCTTTGCTTTCCTTCTCTTCCTCTCTCTTTGCCCATGGTATTTTGAGAAGCGCAAACAGATAATAAATTCCTACCAAGATGTCTGAGTAAAGTTATCTAGGAGACCCAATGGGGTTTTTGTCCTGCCTCTTGCTGTCTCTGCAGTAATTAAAATGGTAGTCTATAGTCTGAGATCCCCTAATCATGCTACAAGTTGTTACATCTCCATTTATGCGAGAGCTATCCGTAATTTCTGTAAGTTATTGAGATGCACCGAATGTAATGCAGTCTCGTCAAGATAAGGTAAGCCTTGGCACTACTTCTGTGGGATCAGTGATAAGCCCCTGATGTGGAGTATCAGAAGCTGCCAATGAGTCACAAGACTTTTGAGTTCCACCAGAAAAGTTGGGCATACACCCAAATGGGCTTCTAGATTACAAGCCTATAATGTGCTTCTTTCATGCTGATATACATAAACTTCTTTCATGTCAACACACATAAGCTTTCTTTTAAAACAATTATCAAAAGAGGTTGGTGAATCCATGTCTCACACAGCGTTCACTGGCCTACAGACTTGGATTCCTTCCCTGGATCTGGAAGAGTATTAACAAAGAACAGACTTGAGAAAAAACTACCTACCAGGTACCACAATGCACAGCCTGCAGATTTACAGGGCACAGAAGAACAGACTGGTACCACTCTCCCCATTGACTTACACAACAAATAGGTCAGATGAACTTCTATCACACATGCTCCATTCCTCTTCTCACAATCCCCCAAAAGTCAACAAGTTACTCTGTTTACAGTGATAACAGACCATATACTGTCCTCAAATACACACACTAACTTATAACAAGCCATGAATCTATAGGCCTTTCTATTGAGACAAAAAAGGAGGAGGGAGACAAAGGAGGGGCCCTTTGACTGGTACCAATTACGCGCTTCTCCAAATCACAATAATGTACCACTAATATCATCCAGAGGAAGTCCCTCTGGATGCATTCTTAGCTGGTGTTTTTAACCCTCCTTTGAAGAAAGATTCTGAATAAATGAGGTATTTCTGTGACCTACAGCAAGCCCTCACACAACTGTTTGTATTATATATGGTTTCATTTTGCTCCCTGGCACTGCTCTTTGGTGGCTGTTACAGCCCATAAAACCATCTGTTAGGAACACTCTGTCATAAAATTATTAATGCCTATAGCCTAAAACCAACCCTAAGTAAATAAACAGTACCAGAAGGCCCCGTGCAAAATTCTGGGATGTTAAATACACAGAACCATAAATCTTCTTAATAGTTCTATATATTATCTATTCCCTTGAAATTCTAACACACGGAAAGACTAGACAGAAGTTGCTTCTAAGATTTTCAGATTTGCCTCAAAGTGGAACCCCACATGAAAAAAATCTGAGAAACCACCTGGAATCCTTGTGACATTCAGACTAATAATAGAGAATTATGCAATTAGGAAAGAATGTTCTTAACAAAGAAGCCCAGGGTACATCTAATCCTCAAGGTTCAAAATGCAGAGAACAAAGGAGAGGAGTCCCAAGTTTGAACCACTCAAATTCTTAAGAAAGGAGGACAAAGGATATTTATTTTTATTGGATACATGGCACTTGTAAGCATGAAGAAAATATTAAGAAATTAAGGACAGCTGGATCTTTAGCACTGTAATGGCAAATCTCTTGAGTAAAAGACACATCACTGCCACCTTAGTCACTGGCACTGGCTCCTACCTTAATATAAAGATGGAACTCCTTCACCCTCCATCATGCTTTCATTCAACTGTACTTGCCAGGGGGGTGTCCAGAAGGCTGGCTTGGAGCCTGGCCTGTCAAGTCTCCCATACAGGATGCAAGACAGCTTCATTTCCCACCTCTCCTGGCAGCCAGGGCCATATTTCATGTGTATCCAGCACAGAAGAGCAGCCTGTACCCCTAGTCTGGTATCAACAAATAATGTCAGCTGGAGTTTCTAGGATCTAAGCATCTGCTGGGCCATGAGACAGGCTGCAGGGCTGCTGGCTTTAAGTGCATCTTTTATAAAGGTCTGGTCTTAATGAGGTTCATCAGCTCCCTAACTGCAGTTTAGCATCAACAGCAGTACATCCAAGTGTTTGCAGGCTGGGTATATGAAGGAGTATCTGGTTTACAAATGCCAGCCCTGCAAAGATGACCAAGACCTAGCTAAAGACCTGCAAATACTCACTGTCTGGAAACCAGCTGGTCCCTAGGGAAGCCAATACAGTCAACAGTCAGTGGTGTAATACCACTCCTACAGAGGATGTAGTTACTCTAAAGAACTCACCAATCTTAAGCCTTAAACAGACACAGGGTTCTTTATTTACAGTATGCTGAACTTCTGGATTTTCTCTTAAACTGCCAACTTCCATAAACTGGGTTGTGATTTTTACTGTGTACCACATTTTGACACATCACAAGAAAAACCAAACACCTTACATTTGTCTATCAGGGTTCTTTGAGACTTTGAACACTCTGGAAATACGTCATATATATATATATATCAGAGCTCCGTAAAGTAGGAATTGGAGGGAAAACCTCAGACTGGACTTAGTAATGCAGAAAGTTTCATATGACAATAGAAACAGATTACAATAATCATAAATCACCCACCATATGCAGGCTGGGGCTGTAGTTCAATTTCCAAATTAATACTTATGAAAACTGAGTTCTGTTCCTACGTCCAATGCAAATTTCCTTTGCAACCTTTGATAAATGATCTCATTTGTCTGTGCTTCATTTCTGCCAAACAGGAATAATTCCCTTCTTTTATTTATACTACCTATTTAGAAATTGAGATTTTCTTGAAAAGAATCTGAGAAGTGCCAACATTAGTGGGTTCCTAAGTGTCCAATCTGATCAAAGCTTGGATTTCTCAGTGTTATTTTAATACTAATGAACTTTCCCTAGATCACAAAAAAAAGAAAATGTTCCTGCCAGAAGAAAGTCTTTAAGCCAACAGCAAGCATCATCTCCAGCGACATTTTTGATGCCTCACTTCATGTTGTAGCTGTAAACAGAATATCTTGATGTATTTTCTATTTTACTGACTGGGACATTATCATAATGCTCCTTTACAGACCAGATGGATGTAGCAATCATTCTTATCCATCATGTGTCCTACTGTGTTCCTCCACAACCATAGTGCTTTAGACAATGTTTTTACATATCAACCACTAATTTAATCCATTTGCATGTCCTCTACACTCAGCCCACCCAACTCTGTGAATTCAGGTAACTCTGCATCCTCCTAGGACAGTGTTTCCCAGTTTTCTGTTATGCAACAGGTTTCCTTCAAGAGCAGGGGGAATCAATAGATCTGTATTTTCTAAATTACATATGTCAAAAGATATTCTAGGCACTCTATAATTAGCCAGCAAGGAAAAGCATTTCTGATTCATTAGGTCAGCTTTAATGGTTTCCTCATTAAAAGTTTTTGCTGTTAAGCTGACAGAAGCTAGAATTTAATAGTAGCTTCCAGCACTTTCTTTATTAGCTGATCTCTATTGAATCAGTCTTTATCACCTGAAGAGATATTTTAAATGGAAATTCCTCAGCCCCAAGCAACCTAGATTGACCAAAGGCCTGGAGATTGCTCTGTCCCTGCTTTAATAAACTGACTGTATATATTGCTGCAAAGGTCAGTCCTCATTAGTCAGTGATGGCTATGCAAGATTTAACACATTATATTCCAGTCCATTTGTTGACATTGACATATTCTTGTTGATATTAAGTATCTATTAGGTAGAATTTATAAATATGAATCTCTGGGGACCTTTTAAAAGAATCGTTCCACTCCCACCCAATTCACAGCAGCTGGATAGTTCTGTGGTCTGTATGAGCTAACTGCTGTTAACATGGCAAAATATAGAATTAAGTCCTTTTACTTGTCCCCTTTGAATACAAATCAGTCAAAGAAAAGTGACAGGCTCATATTCTACATGCCTGGGGATGAGTACTTTTACAGGCAGCTCATGGAAGCTTAGATTCCCATTTGTCATGTTTCAGCCAAACCAAATCACATCTCATGCTAATATTCTTGGGTTTGCAGGGGAGAGGATTCTTGCTTTAAAAGGACAAAATTGTATTTCTTCCATTTCTCATTAATGCCCCAGCTGCTAGACATTGTATATTCACAGAGAGCAAGTCTACCCAGCTTTAAACAGTATTAAGCTTCTACGACTTGATTATTTCAGAACATACAAACTTCAAATACAAAAAAGAGCTGTGCCCACCGAAACCAAACAAGACTGCTCTATGTTAATTAAAAGCTGTCTTCCTCAGGAGACTAACTTGATTTTTTTAATGGCTCCTTAATGCGTGTCTTGCTCTGTGTGCAAACCATTAAAAAAAAGCCAACTCCCATTCAAACTTCCACTTTCTGTGGGGAATTTGAGGAACTTATGGAGTATTTTACAAGAGATGCTTGTCTAATGAATTAGGTATTACCCCAGAAGTTGGGAGCTGGGGATACAATCCACACAGCTTTCACTGAGGCTGCCTTTGACCTTGAAGAAGCTCTCTCTCAGGGCTTCAGTTTCCACAGATGCAAAGTAAAGGTGACATTTGCCTTCTCTAGCGTTTAGTCTATCTTGTCTGTCTGGATCATAAATTCTATGTTGGCAGGGACTCCCTCTTGCAATTTGTTTGTAAAATGCCTAGCGTGGCACTTTACAAGCTGTAGCAGCTAGTCTAATACAAATTAAAAATAGTAATTCATATGTCAACATACTGATTTTTCCCATCATAAGCCCTTGTAGGTGACCTAAGCAGAGTTATTTCTTTTAAACAGCATCAGGTGAGAGAACCCAGGAAAAGGTTACATGAGATGGGAAGACATTGCCATAGGGAATTCAGCTCCCCACTTCTTCCATCTTCTCAAGCTACATAAAACACTAATTGCATTAATTTGGAACTTAGAACATTATTAACTAGGGAACCCTCTTTGGTTAGACACAAAGTTCACAGAAGGGACAGGACTTTAGTCTTGGCCAGGGAGCTTTGTAGAATTCCCTCATTTCAGTAACAGAATAATAGCAATTCAAGAGCTCAGCTGAAGCAATTTTTTTTCCTGGTAATCTCCTCTTGAGGGAAACCAAAACTGGCATACTTAGCATTAAGATGTGACTGTCCACAACTGCAAAAGCTCACTGGCACAGGAGTGACCTTGGCATCCTTCATCAGTTCCTTATGATGTTAATGGAGGATTAATGTAGGGAGGAGAAGATGGGAGCAAAATAGGCAATAGATGGAGAAATGTGTGGGCAGTAAAGTAGTAATGAGTTTTCAAAAGCTCTCCATACCCATAAACCATAAAAAGTGGCCAAGAGGAGTATTTACGGAACCATTCTCTGGAACCAGGATGAAATAATTCAGCATGGCAGCAGTTTAGAGACTCTGTGGTACGAAAAAGATTAAAATTTAATTATGGATGTGAAAAACGATAAGCATTATAGTAGCACCAGCAAGTGGACATCTCTACTGTCTCATACTGTCTTTATTTCTATGCCACTTTTTCCTGCCAAAACACCTCAAACTCCCTTGTTTGCATTAGCATATGTCTCGGACTCCTTGTGTTCCATTAGCGGCATCAGAACGGAGGTCAAAGTTAGTTGTGAAGAATGACTGTAAACATGGCATCTAATCCTAGGCCCTCTTCCAGTTCTTGTTTGGGTTTTTTTTTTTTAAAAATAACACTTAGACAAGATGTAGAGTGGCAGGCTTCTTCCTGAACAGAGCAATCCTTAAAGCAGGAAATAACAGGAAGGCTTAGAGGCATATGGAACCCATTAGGAATGGCATGTTTGCAGGGACAGATTATAAAATGGATCAACTAGAAAAGCATCTGAAAAAGGCCTGCCTATAATTCCATCTTGTGTGAACTGTCTCAATCCAGCTGAAGTGTGCTTCTAACCAGAGGCTTCACTTAGCCATTGTTTCTTCATTTTACCACACTTGGAAAATGCCCAGAAGCAATAGGAGCAAAAGCCCCACATAGTAAGGACCCACTCTGGAGCAGAGGGAAAGTGGAAAGGAACAATCAGCATGCTTACGTAGGCACCATAACATACAACCATTACATCTCCAGTGTTTGTCCAGACCAGAAAGGAATCATTTCAAAGGTTTAATGAGGCCATAATCTATATTTGTGTGAATCCCAAAGCTCTTCACTCCTGGATGCAATAGACTTGCAGCTCTTGCACTAGCCCCGAGTGACATTCACTGGGTGTTCTGCAGCCCCACACTGTGAGCGGGGATTTCAACTCCTTGCTCCTCTCCTACTTTGCAAGTTCTGGAGGCAGGCTGCGAACTTCCCTGCTTCATGAAGATGCTATGGATTTCAACCCAAAAGAATACCAACCAGTCATTCATTAACATCAGACATGCAAAACAAATTTAGCTAAGCTGATTACTGTAATGTAGTAGCCAAGAGCACTATTCAAATTGATAGGGGAGAAGAAACGCCTTTGATACTCTCAGTATAACGAGCTGTCTATTTTTGTGAAGTCTCGTGTTGCCTAATTACCTTAATACTATAAAGAATTAGGTAATACCAATGTACAATCACTCACACCAGGCTGGGTTCACAGCCTCCCATTCCACAGTGCTTACAGGGAATGCTAATCTGATTCGAGAGGTCTGGCTGCAACAGAATCAGTTTCAGGCAGCTTCCTTGGAGTAAGCGATTTCACCTCAGGATAAGGAAAACCCTGAAATGCCACAGGGCAGAATTCACAATGGAGTAAAGGATAGGCTACAGGCATGCAGGCAGCTGCAAATACATCCTCCTGAGTTGTGCCTTGTCCCCATGCCTTGCTAAAACCCTTCTCAATGACAGCTGCACTATGGATGATTGTCCCCTTACCCCAGAAAGTCCCTTCCCCACCCTAGCACAGCCTAGCATAAGGATGAAACAGCATCTTCCCGTCAGTGCTGTGAAAACAACTCTGCTTTCCCAGCCATGTGTGCACCAGAAGATACACAACCTCTTATCCCACACATCATCTGTATTCCATTCATGACCCACACAGACTCTGAGTATGAACTCAGCACAGCAAAAAGTTTCAGTAACAGGGGTGCCTTGACTTAACCTGAGAGGAAGGGAGAAGTTACTGAAGAAGGTTATTTTTCCATTCACCCAGCCCTTTCCTGTAACACTCAAATTTAGGCCTGAAGGAGCCGCATAGGTGATGCTGGATGTCAAGTGTGATATATGCTGCTGTAGCTGAGCACATCAGTGCTCTTAGACGTAAGGCAGGACCTTCTGTTCTAACCTCATAGTGTGTGCTTCACACCCCCGTATTTTTCTCTGTGTGTTTATTTATGGGCAGATTTTGAAAAAGAAAGCAAAGTGTCCTAAAATGGGAACAGATGGGGTCTGCCTATTATCTCAAATCATTCTATGACAGAAGAAAAACAAGCAAGGCTCATGTGTGGCAACCTGCAGTGCAAGACACAGAGCAGACCCTGCTGACAAGCACTATCTTGTTGCTGAAGAGACCCAGGCTGGCTCCCCCTTCATGAACTTCGGCTGAGTTACTTCTAGTTTGTAAGAGTAAGGAAAGGAATTGGCCTTTGTGTACCACAAACACAGCTGAGACTCAAACTTTGGCTCTTGAGTGTAAAGAAAACAAAGTCAAGTAGCTAGGAGCACTGTTAAACTTTCCACAGTTACAAATTGCTCTTTCATGCATGATACGTACAATTACAGCATGCTTAAATCCTGGATTATTAGGACAATAGATTGTAGAAGCTTTAATCCAAGTGAGTCATTAAGCTGTGCCACTTCAGTTGGAATCTGCATACTTAAAAAGTGCCTGTGTACCATACAGGCCATCTGCGTAACACACAGTCCATACAGCCCAGCTCCAGTAATTAACTTAACTACACTTCCTCATGAACATATTGCTACCATGTGTATACATTAGCATCTTGGCAATATTTTCTTTTTGTAAAAAGATTGAAAGTATTAGTGCCAATGTGGTAAATCTGTCTACGTCTGTCTGTATGTCTAAGCCTTATGGCTGTTCACAGGAATTGTCTCTCTCTCTTTCTCCCCCCGCTTGTGTTAGACTACCAACTGCTTTGGAAACTTCTTTTTCCATTTCAAATACATTTTGTGCTTCCATATTGAGATAAAACCCCCAGGAGATGACTAGCAAGCCTCTTGCATCTGAGGCAAGGCTAACAAAGGAGGTCTGTTAGCTGTGATGATGGTGAGCTCAGTCGGAAAGCTTACAGGGAATGAAGGCAGTTGCCACACAGTGCAAACCAGGTTGTTGGACTGCACTACCTTGTAGGGCATACAGGTCTGCTGGCAATCTTCAGTGGCTTATCCTCATCATATAACCCAAGAAAGCGAAAAGGAATGTGTTCCAGGGAAGCCTGCTAGTAGATTTAGATTCACAGTTCAGGGACAGACTCCGAAACTTTAAGAAACCTTGCCAAAACCAGACAGTTGCAAAGACTCTGATATAAATCCCAAAACAGTGAGGAGTAACAAAAGAAAAAAACAAGCAACAAACAAACAAGCAAACAAAAAACCAAACAAACAGAAAAACACAACTGAGGCAGGAAAAGGTACTCAGCTTGTTCCTCTGATCTCTGCAAGAACATCTATACTGCATAATGGATGAAGGCCTCTGCCAGCAACCAGCCTGAGGTCCACACATCACAGCACGCTATGGTGGAGATTGACCACCTCAGTCTAGTCCCACCCTGCAGTGCAGACACCTTAACTACCTCCACCATGCTGTTCACATGTTTCTGGGAGTAAATACAGCAAAACCCAATTTGGGCATCCAAAACAGAGACAGGTTATTTCTTATGCTGCAGGGAAAGACTGGTATCAGAGCTTTTGTAAAGTCCGTAGATTACCTGTTTCAATATCTAATGTCCTGCAACTCACACAGTCCTCTGGCAAATGTTGTTACTCTGCTAGAGTGTCTAGAAACAGCAAAGTTAACCCAAGCTGTGGAAGGCACTGTCTCAGTCATAGGTGAAAGACCTAAACAGAGGACCTGTACCTCCAGATTGCATCCACAAAGATTCAGCTGCCTGGAGTCTGCTTCACCTCAGGAAGCCTGGGAGAGGAATGTGGAAGCCAGATACAGCAATGTGGTGTGGGGCCAACAGCCCAAGCTTTACTGAGGTTGTAACATCACTATCCAATAATCTGACTAAAAAAAATATTATTTGTCCACAAGGTTTTTTTTCACAATAGAACTGCCAGAAATCTTATAAAAGCACAAAGGCAGCAGCAGCGATGCTATTTATTTGTGTAGCTGCAGAGAATCACAAAAAAAATCAAAGCAATATTTGGTACATCATTGCTCCCAAGCTGCAACTATACTTGCCAAGTTTTACCACCAGGAAATAAATGGGAAAAATGCATAGGGAAAATCCAAATAGACCTCTGATTCAAGTTTTAGTAAGTCATGCCAGAATTATGATATGACATTACCTTCTAATCAGTGCTTTGAGAATTCTTTTCCTCATTCCTTACAATATTTCTACATGGAAATATACACCTCAGGAAAAATATTTTAATAAATGGAATGCTAATTAAAATCAAGCTTGTGACCTGAAGGAGTAATCTCAGATTTTTACATGTTAACTAGGATTACTAGCAGGTAGCAGATTAACATTTTATTATTATTATTTTGTGGACACCCCAAAATGGGACAAAAAAGCCAAAATATATGAGAGCATACAGAATGAAAATAACATGCTCTCTCCACTCCCAAAATAAATTTATTGTACCTACATGTTTATTTTTTGGAAGACTAAGTTGACGGTGAGAAATATCTACCTAAATGCCTTTTGGGAATTGCAATGTCAGAGCCTCAGATGAATCCTCCTGATAAGACAGTGCTCAGCCCATCTCCACCTCTCACCTTGTACAGTAATCATGGGATTCCTACAAAGCCACAGTTGGCAAACTTGCTTTGTGTTACATCACAAGAGATATAATCCAGCTAAGGAAAAGACCCGGGGTAAGAACAGCAAAATTAGACGCAAAAAGCTGAACTCCTGTGTGGGACCACAGAAGCTGAGAGGATGCAAATGCACAGTGAAGTGACATGAGTCAACCTGATGGGGCCAACTAAAGTGAAATATCTTAATTCTCCATTAAACTCAAGATGAAAGAGTTTTTTTCCCAATTGTACATGGGAAAAATTCAAATTTGTTCTGCTTTCAACCTTATATTATTCCTGCTGAAAAGTAGTTTAGTTTCACTTTGATTTCATCTTTCATAAGAAAACATAAATACACACTACCACTTAGACTTAGCAGTGTTTAAATTAGCAAGAGAATTCAGAATAAGGAAGAAGTTAGAAGAGGTATGGTTGACACCACTTACATCCCTACCTCAGCATGCACCATGCCAGGAGAGAATTGTATGCAGTACCTCTGAGCCTCCACTTTCTCATGGAAAAAAAAAAGCAGATTCTGTCTTTAATAAAATAGCAAGGACTGCTGGAGGGTTCAGTCAGTTCTGCTCCTGTGCACAGTGTCAGGCCACAGGCAGTCTGTGTCCCACCCTTCCCTTGCACACTGGTCTTGGAGAGGAGCACTCCAAGCATAGCTTCACTAATCCCATGCTCATCCCTAGGCAGTTAGAGACTGTGGTGTGGAGAGGATGTGACAGCACTTGACATCCAAACCCAGACATACAGAGAAGATACCTGTAAGTTGAAGCCATTACTGAGGTGAAGTAGCAATAGCACATTTTGTATTCCAGGGCTGGAAGACTTCAGGCATCTCACTGAAAAACCAAAAAGCTGTAAATGAGAACCTATATTGTCAGGCTGGAGAACACAAGCCAGATGTGGACCCAGCAGCTGCCACATGGCTTGGCAGCCAAGGATAGGACAGGGATCAGATTGTGACAGCCTGTAACTGAATTCACAGCTTTTTGCTTCCTTTTGGTTTGGATATTTTCATACCCCTTGACAAATTTTCATACCCTTGACTTACATTGATAAGTTTACTGGAATATCAGGGGGAAGGGGAATGGATTGCATGAAACAGCACTAGGGAATTTGGATCTTCTGTAAAAACAAGCCTTTTTTTTTTTTTTTTAGGGTTGACATTTGCTTTGAAAAGCAGATTTTAAAAACAAAACCTCTTACTGAGCTCACAGGTCTGAAGTTTACAGTTGTGTACATGTTATTTCAGTTGCTCCCTTGAACTGACTTGTTCTTGATTCCCCTGAAGTAAGGCAACCCTGACTATATTCACAAGAGACAGGAGATATATTAGTCACTTTCAACCACAAGTACTTTGTATCTCTTAAAAGTTTTATCAGCAGTTTCTGGGGTCATCAGCAGTCTTCAATCCTTAATCAACAGTAAAATACCATCACATTGAAGTATGCCTGCATTTCCAGAAAGCAGCAACTAGTACATCAGTCACTCTGCACTCCAGGTTTGTAAACAAAGCTGAGGCAACAACACTAAGACCTAAATCTGAATACACTCTTAAATAGATTAGTGAAATTCACTTTAATAGTTGTGAAAACAATAATTTCTAAAATTAAATCAATTTAGTGTTTAATATTCACAAGAACTTCAAAAAAATCACTTTGGCATAAAAAGCTGAATATGAGGGTTTCATTAATTTTTGTGAGTATCATGGTGAACATAAGACTGCATTTTATAAAATAATCTGGAGTTGCTTTGTAAACCAGCATAACTTCATTGTCTCCAGCTTTAACAAACACAGGTCATATGACTTTAGAAGCAACACAGATCTGCTCAAAGTCTGTTTTCTCAGAGACCCATTTGTTAGCCATACATTAAGATTAAAATAGTCCTTTACGCACTCCAGGCAAATATCACTGCAAAAAAAAGTTGCAAAACAATGAATAGGAGACAGCACAAGCCACTGCTGACCTTTCCAGAGGCTTGTTTCCATTTTATAACCCTAATTTATGTTATTTTGTGGGTTTTGGGTACTGCATATTTATACATCTAGCTCACTTCTCCACACAATACTCATCTCTGCTGTTAATCCACCAACTCTACATCATCTGTTGAGCCTCAAATGTTTGAAGACTAGAACATAGAGGCCACTTGAATATCTGCACCATCACTCTCCACTAAGCCAGTATGTGAGTGTAATTGCACTTTCCATGTTCACAGAGGCGAGATAAAACTTTTGCACCACTTGCCATCTTTGACAGCAACCCCTTAGTCTAGAAGACAGAGATAGAAAATTATGCTGAAAAAAAAATACAAAGGAGGCATATTGCAAACATGCAAACAACTCTGGAATCCTGGCACAAAAAGGAATAAACAGTGAAGAATGAAGGGGACATGGTTAGACAAAGTCAACATCTTGGGAAGCATTTGGTAAAGCGAGAGACAGATTTCAGCGTAGTAAACATGCTATAAAGTTCTCCACAGGAAGAGCAGACATACCACCCTGGATTACTGCAATGTCTAAACCATTTCTCCTTTGTGATGATTTTCTTAGAAAAATCTTGTTTTTCTGCCTCTTTGTTTACAGAGAGACATATAAGTGGCTGTCTCTTTTGGAATGATAATTTGAAGTCAGATGCTGTAACTTGGCCTAGATGTACTCTCTCATGATGAATATACTTCCCACTTGAAAGAAAACAAAGCAAAAAAGCCTCTGGATGCTTTTTTATTGTTAAGATACTTTTTTTTAAATTTATTTTGAGAACAGTTAAGCTATATCACTCGCTATTCCAACTACCAAATTGCTGAAGGAACTTCAGAAAAACTGAGGGTTAGAGCAGAAGGAAGGTTAAACATCTCTAAACCTTACTTTGTCAGTGCATTGCAAAAATTCCAGAATAAAATGAGAGGCATGTGATATCCCAAAGCTGTATTTTATGCTTCATGTTAATGGCATAGCAGCAAGTGCTGGCTTTGTTACCTTCTGCTCTGGCTTCCTCACACACCACCACGTGAGGTTCTTGCCTCCTCAGCTCTCATAGACATGGCATATCTGGAAAGTGCATATACAGCAGACCAAAGAAGTCTCAAGTTTCTGCCAAGACTACAGTGAAGAAAGGCATCTGTAACCCATCCTAGCAGCTGTCACAGCAGCACCAGAGTGGCTCCACTGTGCAAAGGGCAATATTGATGTTCACAGATCAGGACAAAAGTAAGGTGTTTCTCAGGAGTGGCGGGTTTAAACTGATCCCTTACAGATTTTTCTGTCCAGCTTCTGGACTCACAACAGATACAGGATCTGGGTACACAACAGGCCTCCAAGTATCTGAAGAGCCAGCGGGAAGCAACTATGAAAACTGTCTGTACAACCAATGAGAAAGATACCTCCTCATAAATCTCCCTGACAGAAATACAACAAAGAAACTCTTTGTTTTGGGTCAGCACTGGAACAGGCTCCCCAGGGAAGTGGTCACGGCACCAAGCTTGCCAGAATTCAAGAATTATTTGGACAATGGTCTCAGGCACATGGAGTAATCCTTGGGGTTGTTCTATGCTGAGCCAGGAGTCAGATTCAATGATCCCTGTGGGTCCCTTCCAACTCATGGTATTCTATGATGTATGCTCATGTCTACATTCTACATTTCATCTCAGAACTTCAGTACTGTAACAGTCTATACACACTCAGAGCAGTCAGGGAAGAGAGCAGCATATTTCATGTTTTCCTGTCAGACCTCTTTCACTTCAAAATCAATAGTCTTAGAACAGTTCACATATCCCACATATGTCTGAACCCATTCAAACCTCACAGGTAGAAGAGAGACAGTTTCTTACAGAGAGATAATTATAGTGCCTAGGTAGATGAAATTTCACAAATTCTACATCTATGTTAAGTATCTGCAGGCTGCAAGAGTGTGCCAAAACCCTCATCTGTCTTCCCAGAAATCAAAGGGCTTGCTTAACAAGAAAAATGCTATCCCTGAAGTTTAGTTTTATAGGAGTTACATCATTCACAGAGGTATTGCAACATTCAAGAAAACATTGAAAGAGGAAAGATATAAAGAGGCCCTTTCTCTGTCTCAGTATAGTTGCTTTGTCACTTTAATTCAAGGGGTAATATCATATAGCTAAATAAACCATTCTTTACATCTCCTCGGAAACTATTGTTGCAGTCATTGCATGTAAATAGGTCCCATCCTAACACTGACACTGAGAGAAGCTCCCTCCAAGTGAGTTTGAAAATAGTTGAAGAAGTTAGTTTCTGACCAAATAACTTGCTCTTTGTTTGCCCATTCTCTGGCTGGTGTTTCATTATTCATTCATATACAGGCACATATATGTGTTGGCTCAGACATAAAAATCCCAATTGACACAAGGAAGAAAAAAGTCTTTAAAAGTAAAGTTTGTTAAAATGCTCTTACCAAGAAGTGCAAATGTGTGCTGACTATAAATGTGCACTGAATGGACTAAAAGTAATAAATTTGATATGCCTACCAAAGGCTGTATATTTCCAGCCAATTTTATTATTTCTGGAAGGCTTTATAATGCATTTATGAAGATATGCTTACAGGCAGGATTAAATCTCTCCCGTTTGCACAAGTATAATGCAAAATATGCAAATACTGCGGTAAATCAGAGCAGTTGTTGGCTTCTCTCTTCCAAGAAAACTTGATTGTGAAGTGTTTTTTCCCCTTTTCCTTCTTAGCTTATTAAACTAAAAAAAAAAAAAAAAAAAAAAAGGAAAAAAAAAAAAACACCTCTCCACTTTATCTTACAGTTTCTATATCCTAAACCCATCTTTTCTCATGTAACATCTTCACATAATCTATTGTGTATTTTTTCTAGGAAAAAGTGCAGGACTTTCCTACTCTGGAGTGACAAGCAGGCAGAGTGAGCAAGCCAGGTCTGGTACTGAGACAGTAAGAAATAAAACCACTTACTTTTAGACATTTGACACAGATTCTGATTACCAGAAAGAGCATTTACTGTATTAAATTGAAAGCCATGAATAATTCACCAGTTTCAGCTGATGACAAATACAGAAGTGGCAGAATATTTGATGATCAATAATTATTTCTGAGATTTCAAGAAGCGGCACCTTATAACTGAACAATTTAATTAAGCACTAGATGTGATTGTTTAATTGCATGTACTGTATCAATTCTCCTTTCCTTCTGAATTTTGTGCAGGTGCTAAAAATTGTTCACCGCTTCTCGAACAAATGCATTTCTCACCATGAATTACAAAACTGTCTCTGCAATAAGGTTTTCAAATATCACATTTTGTGCTACATTCCCACTCTCACTGAACTGCTAATAGGCTTCAAATAATAAGTTTATTGGAAACTATAGCTCTAGGTTCACTGACATCACATTTGAATCTCATCTGTTGCTGACATTTATAATAAGTGACAATGCAAAGACTGAATCTGATTTTGTTTTGACCTTATGTCCAGTACCACAGTACTCTAACAACAGAGAAAATTTCCCGCAGTCAGAGCCACAACACATGCTCAAGTTGTCAGTCTTGAAAACGTTCTTCAAAAATTAAGCAGATTCACATATTTATCTGGAGAGCTTTTCTACAGAAACAGTTCCTTCCTAAAACATCTCCTTTAAAAATATGACATCATTAGTTATTGTACTGAACAAATCACACAAAATGCCACTCAAATTTCTACACTCACTGTTTTCCTACGTCTGCTGGCTTTGTGCCATCAGCTTGGGATGCAGAAATCCAGCTTCGTTTTCCCAAACAGGATAAACAAAAGGGATTTATTCAACTTTGGGTAGGAGCAACAACCTTCTCCACTGTGGGTTCTAACAGCTTTTGGGTTTTAGATATCCCCTAGGATGAGGATATTGGTGCTTCTCCTGAAGCATCCTGTGGGATGATTTCTGCTCTTTCTCACTTTGAGGCCTTTTTCTTGCTAGTTGCTCCAGTTTGGGGGCGTTTGTGCCCATTACTCCAAGTTACAGGAAAGCTCCCTGCAGTAAGAGGTTCTTCCTCCTGAAAACACTGAAATCTCCATACACAGTCATGTTCTTTCCCCCTCCCAATCTTCACACGTTTTATCAACCCCCCTGATCAGACATCAGGAGGCCGGATCTTTAAATCTTCTCTTCTAAAGTGACTAACCCAGAATCTTTGCTTGTACTCTCTTTTAATCAATTTTCTCCACACCATTTTCTGAAGGAAGAACCAAGAACCAAAAATACAGTTTCTTGTGACTTTACATCCCTAGACAAAACCAGCTGAATTAAAAACAAATACAAAGCAAATTTCAGCAGGCTTCTGTTAAACCCATGGTGTGCAACTACCAATTCTATCTGTACAATCCAGTGTTTTTGAACATATATAACGCTAAGATACATGAACCCTTTCCAAAGAAATTTTTCATAAATAACTTGTCACTCACTGCCATCTCCTTTCACGAATAGGTTAGTTTGTAATAATTCTCAGTCAAAAACTAGTATTAGCCTGTGACAAAGTCTCGCTGGAAGCTTCTCAACCAGATTCATAATGTTTACTGAAACGGACAGAAATAAAAGGTCATTTCACTTTTGTCAGCTCACTCACATGCATCTAATTCCATCACATCTCTGTGCATGGTAGGTGAGATGCTAGGGCAGCATAAGATCTTTCTGACTTCTATGTACTCTAATTGCCCTTGGAGTTAACCACAGACTAAATCTTTACAGGACTGAGACACCATTTTATTAATCAAATGAGTCAGTTATAAAATACTGACTTAAAGTCAGTCTTAAAGTGACTAATGCCAGCTCTAAGCTGCAAAGAAACCCTAGAAATCAAGGAAACCTTTTAACATTCAACACAGAAAAAGATATTCCTGTCTGGTCTCAGCTTCTATGAGTACAGCATCACCTACAGTTTATTTTCTGTTTGCCATGAGAGCTCATGTAAATTATGCCTTCTGTGATGCTGAAACCAAGTTGATGTACTGTAAACCATTATTTCTGTTCTGGTAGAAATAATTTCTTATAGCTACAGTGACACATTCTATCCCCACTGCAAGAAAACTGTGGTGATTGATATGAAAGCAACTCCTGACACTAGATATACTGATGCTGAAGCAGCAGACTGAAGATACAAAAAACAGCATCCAGAGAATTTTTTTCTACGTATATTTCACACTGCCATTCAAACTCATAATTTTTTATGAGATTTCAGTGGGGTTTTTGTTAATTTTGCTTTAACCATCCTCATAGCCTTTCTTTGTCTACTTTTCTAAAGTGTTCTGCCTCCACAATCTTCCCTGGCAAGACTGTTCTTCAAAGCACAGGTTATTACAGAGCAGTCATACAACAAAAATTATAAATGCAAACATTTGCCTCAAGAGCCTCCTGAACAGAAGTCTGGGAAGAGCCCCAGTCTGAAGGGCAAGGACTACTGAGCCATGTGGTGAATATCATTTTGTTTAGCCCAGAGTGGATAGACTATGCCAATTAGTAGTAGTAGGGGTATTTCATCCAATTTGCTCCCAAGGTAAATCCTGCCTGCAGTCAGCATTATGTTCATATGGTCTCAGCAGACATTTGATCTGCCTAATCAAAAGAATCCATTTTCTGCTACCCAAAGGAGGAATAAGCAGTACATTCCAGGAAAGCAAATAATAATAAAAAAAAATAAAAATATCAACAGTTTTAAACAAACATACTGTCAAATCATACTTGAATAATTATGGCTCCTGTGGCACTTGCCCATGAAAAAAAGAGAAGTTCAATCACTTAACATGTAGCTCCTTACAGAGAGGAGAGGAAAAAAAAAAAAAAATAAAAAACAAAGGAGTTGGCAACCCTGAATTTCGAATAATTTTGTTGGATTGTTCGGATCATGGTTACAGAACATAGGAACATAGTCAGGAATATCATTTCAGAATTTTCAGTGAGCCAATTTCATTTTTAACTGCTGGAGATCACTTGAATTTATCTGGACATCACTATTTATTCTGGCTTAATGCCTCTGCTCTCTGGCTCATGTATTTCAAGACAACATTTGGAATAGTCTTCAGTATTCTACAAGATAAGGTTTAATTCAAGGCTTGTGACACCTGTATTTTTTAGATATGACTCAGTTACTCCCATGCAAGTAGGTTTTATAAGTAGAAGTCAAATCAGCAATTGGAGTATACTGCAATTAATAACTGAATCCATACTCAGCTTCAGAATAACAACACATGAAAGCAACTATTAAAACTGTTCAACTAACACCTGAGAAACAGCCTATCATTCTGGATGATGCTTCAGAGGTATTGCTCCATATGCTTGTATCATGCCGCCAAATATTACTGTAAATCTTTCTTGGCAGACCTTCCAAAGAGTACAGCATGTACTACATGACCAGACAGATAAATATCACCTTGCAAACCTTAAACAAAGCCACAAAAACACTCCCTTTCAGCCTGAGTTTTATAAGAAGCGAGAGTTAAAAAGCCCTGTGGTATTTTCCCTTCAGTTGTTGCTCATTTTTTCATATAGCAATATGTACCAATCAGCTAAACACGTAACCTGTCGATACTTCCATGCCTGGAGCAGCCACAGAGAGTCCCATAAGCATTGTCAGAAACGGGCTCTGGCCCCCATCAGCACAAGGCAGAGAACCTCTCCAACATATCAGCAACCACCAGAGAATTGGTGATGGTTTTACACACATGGGTTATTATATTTAGCAAGTAATTCCATGTCTTAATACAGCACCTCACAATCACATTAACGTTTGCCTTTTTAGCTAAGATAAGAAACTATTTATTGTAGTGACACTTTCTCAGCTGAAGGCATTTGCCCTCAATGCACTAGCAGAAACTTCTTTTGCTTGAGTCACAGTTCAAGTTCCAGCAATTGCCAGGGTAAGATGTGATCTCATTGGGAAAGTGACCTGGCTACCACCCAACAGGTTGAACAAAGTTACTAACAGCCCAGCTAACAAAAACCACACAATTTCTAACCAAACCTCAGCAACAGTTCCTGCAAAAAGGGCAAGCAACTTCAACATCTAAAAGTGGTTTCCTCTGCTGCATTTCAAAGTTGTTAACACTTGTCAAAAAGAAAAAGGGAGCAGAAGTCATTCCTGATGGCATCTCTCAGGGAAACTTGAATATGAAATCACTATCTTTGATTCTGTGGGAAGAACGCAACTTTTTAGCACTGAATTGCAGTTGCTTGTAGCCTGGGCCCATCCAAAACAGTTTTGTAGCAGCACACTCTAAGCGTGTTCTGGATGCCCCACAGAATAAAAATGCTGTTATTCAATCAAATGCCACCTTAAGGCATACCCCTTCTTGAACACATATAGTTAATGCTAGGGAGCAATTAGACTCTTTTGATCTGTTTGAACCCTAACTCATCTGCTTTTTTCCCCTCTTGTATATACATCATCCTTCTGCATTGCTTTTTTTAGTATTATAATATGTTATTAACAGAAATTTAACTCACTGATTATTTCTCTGTTATTACTAGTTTATAGTTACTGTTTTCCTCTTTGGATGATACATACTTCTTACATTTTGGAATTACTGCCACTTATTTAGCATTTCTGTGTGAACAAGCACTTCCCATGTCTACTCATGCAAAGTTGTCTAATCCTAATGGCAATGTCACACAAGGTTTCCTTCAGCAGCACAGTAAAGATAACCAGAAGGAAGGCACATAGCCCTCCACTAATATTTTCTGGATCACAGAAAACAGGGTGTTCCTCTCAGGAGCACACAAAAAGAGTGAACAAGTTCTATTCACAGCCCTCACCTGACCTGGCCTTAGTGCAAAATCATTAAGGAACTGCTTAAAGACACAGTGAATTATCCTATGAGCTATGGAAGCAGCAAAGTCCTGCCCTTCTGCTCATGCCCTGTCACAGCTGTGTCCTGCTAGAACTTCTGGTCAATCTGGCCCCAAAGACAACATTGGCCAGCCTTAATGAGGTATTATGTGTGCTCTAGGGATATTAATGATTTGAACTATAAATATTGCTACCATAAAAATCCACTGTATTGTGCTATATGTGAGTTGTAGTGAAGTGCTAAGAGACCTTGGAAAAACAAACGGTAAATTAAAGTTACTTTTTTCCCCCCTTACAGCTTCTGTATAATAGGAAAAGCTTTTTCTATGGGACTTGGAGTTGGCTTTTCACACTGAACAATTTTCACTGAACAATTCACAAGCATCCCTCAAAAGCTCACCGTAGGTATACTGGCCTTGAAAAAAATCACATTACTGAGGTCAATGTGTCAAATTCAGCTACAAAGTGTGGAAGTGCACTTTGTACACCAAACCAAGGACGGATGTGGCAGGTAGCTAACAGATCCAGTTTAAGCAAGAAGGTGAGAAACAGAGGTCAGCATTCATCTGAGGCAGATGAAACAATCTTCTGAGGCCACCCATACAAGGGTTTTCAGTCCTCAGTACTTGTTCTGTTTCAGACACTCAGCACCATGCAAGTGGAGACTCAGCTGTCTTCCTCTGTTCAATACATAGTGAAATGTGACACACATTTTAGAAGTTTTATTTTGCTTTTTATCAGAAACCCTAGAATTGCTACTCATAATTCCAGGTTTCATCCAATACAAAGACATTATGAATAAAATACCCTCTCTATTTGCCTTGGATTTTTATGACATCCATTAAGGGATGCCATCTAAATACAGACTGTAGAATTGAGACCAGCAGCAGCTTTCACACTGCTGTGATGGCACACCAAGAAAGAGAGAGACAGTTCTGCCTTCCCAAGGGGAAGCTGAGAGCCACTTTGTCTCAGAAAACAACAGCCTCCTGGTCCATAAGGAATAAATCTATTACTGCAGTCTGCTTCTGTCTTCAAGACAAGAGTCTGAAGACAATATTCACATTAAGTATGATTTTATTTTTTTAAAGTGATAATAAACACAAAGCTTCACATTCCAAGGCTTAATTTATCAACTGACAGAAGCTAGGCATGTTATATTTTGAGATTTCTCATGTATTTTCAATCCATCTGGTACTGCCCAGTATATTGGTCTAAATGTGCAATTAATCTAATCCAATACAGACATTCCTATATGGTTCTTTCCCTCTAAACATACACCAATATAGAACTATAAAAAGTGTGGAGAGCAGTTGAATTTCACATGCTGAAGGTCACTGAAGAGCATACAATACTCCCTCCCCCTCCATTCCACAAAACAGTGTGATTTTTTCCCCCATAATTAATTTCTATTTCATAACTAAGCTTTTACATAGCTTGTTACTCAGAAAAGAATCAAATATTCAGGTTTGTGAGGTTTAAATTGGTCTTTTCAACAGTTAGAACTATTGAAATAGGACAGTAAAATATCCTGATTTCACGAGGAAGACACATAACTCAAGAGTTCAAGAAGTAAAGCAATTCATCTTCAACAGAACAGCACATGGTACCTTTGAAAACAAAGCTCTAAATTCTGACAATCATCCTAAAATATTTAACACTGAATCTCTTCCGAGATTTGCATTAGAACTCAGCAGAAAAGACCCATCATCTGCTCACAAAATAAATGCAAATCCTTACAAGGCTGGATAACCATAATGTGGCTCCAGGCATATCTTTGGTTCTTTCTTACTATCAGCTCCTATGAGAATCACTATATTCCCTGATGCTCAGGGAAAGCTCTTTAAATGGCTGCTTTTTACACTCTCTTCCAACACACACATTTCTAAGCATCACCTCATTTTCCTCTCACATTAATGACTAAGAGAAAGAGTTCACATTTCAGTGCATTAATCCAATCAACTCACAGCTTGTGATTTTCACATTGTTTTATAGTTTATAAAAACTAAACATCAAGCTAAAAAAATAAATTAGCACTGTACCCTGCCAAGGTGAAGTCAGAAAGAATTATTTACACTCTATTCTTGAAAGGGATTAGCCCACTTATGACTTAAGCTTACACCAGCATTACCATCAGCAGACCCTCTGTGCTCTGGTCTTATGTTCACACTGAACACACCCAGGACAGCAGAACTTCTGATTCCCCAATTTACAATGCACACATTTGGGTGACAAATTAACCTCTGCTTTCAAAATTGTTACCATCTCTGAAAGGTCAAAACAAGGAAACACAAATTTAGCTTCCTCCTCTCACTGACCCGATGCATCACTCAGTCTGCTTGTGTGCACTCAATTTCTTACTCATGTTTTTGGAATCACCTTTGGGACATGAGTTTCCTTGAGGCACAATGGCTTTATCTCAGCAGTGACCTCCAAGTAGGAGTTCAAAATGTTTCAGGACAAAACACTGAAGAGTTAAGGAGTATTTCTTGGCCCAAACTCAAAAACAAAGTCCCAGCCTAAAGTCAAAACCAAGTTATTTTTATGGATTTTGCTAATTCAAATCAGGAAAAAGGCCAGCTACTTTTTTATTGGTGGGAGACATCACATATGCAAATATTTTACTCTTACTATATCTTACATGAATCCACTTCAGCCACTTACCTCTCTTGCCCCAAGTAGAGGGCCTAAAAAAAGCGCACACAGGTATCTTAAAGTTTATCTCAGTCTCACCCTTAGAGAAATGAAATAAAATATTCAGCCTACCTTCACTAGCCATGTTTTCTTACCCTTTGTGTTGATTGCCATGAACTCTTTTCACCTCCTGTTTGTCACCTCTTTCACAGTCTCAAAAGGGATTTTCCACACTTTCTGCTACATCACATCTTTATACAGTACATGCTCTTAAAATTGATCACTCAGAAGCCATTCCAGCTTTGCCCAAGAAAAATATATCAGTCTTGGACTTGTCAGATGGAGTTCTTGAGAAATTAGATTTGCAAATACTTTTTCAATTGTGATTAAACAGACTATAAATCTAATACTAACCATAGCACACTGTTACAGGAATGAAACTTAAATCAGACTTTTTGATTTCCTTTATTTGCATAAAAATATTACTTCTTGGCTTGTATACCCTTGTATATCCTTGCAAGAGGGTTAGTCATCTCTGCAATAATAAAGAAGCATGTCCAGTCAATCACACATTACTGCTGTAAATCAAATAAAAGAGGGTTTCATGCTTGTAAAGGGAAAAATACACCAAATGCAGAGGTCAGAACCAAGCAGAAGAGGAAAAAAATTGAGAAGAAATAGAGGAATCACTCAAAGGAGCATGTGCAGTGATAAAACAGCTACTGCTTTTCTGTGAGACTGTATAACCAAGTCACTTTAGTGGCCAATTATTATTAAGAAAAAGAATCTTGAAACTCAAAAGAGATGAGTTATTTTAGTAGGTAAATACTTTCTCTGAAAACTCTGGAAATATATTTTTTATTATATACTATCCCTTATGGCTTCAATTTATTGTTTTCCAGCCATTCAAGAGTAAGAAAATTATGTGGCTCTTGATAACCATGAATCCCATTTAGGTGAATATCTGGCAGTTCTGGAAGTTTGGGGATCATTAGTTAATTTGATGAAGACCAAAAAAGCTTAGAAGCAAAAGAGGCCAGACGTCCATGTATGTGTTGCCTCCATAGCAGGTATTTAGGGAGACAGTATATGGAATAAGGCATCTACAGATGGTCCTTCTCATGGAACTTTGTTCCTAGGTGCTGAGAACCAGTATTCTAGAAATTACTAATAAGAGCCCCAGAAAAATCAACATAACTTTATGGACAAATGTTTGTCAGCAAAGAGCCGTCCTAGAAGAAGCCAGAGCTGGAAGTGTGTTTATCAGGCTGCCTTTTTTTTTTTTCTGTAACTCTCTTGCAATTATTTACTGCCATGCCTGCAGATGATCTTTGGAATAAAACTGTGTCTCAAATGGTATCCTTTCATTAACCATCTCCAGACAAATCAATATATGGTGTGAGAGATGTGGGCAGCATCTTTCAAAAGAAAGAAATTGCCATTGTAACTTATAACATGCACTTAGTCATGCAAAAATGAAATGCCCTGGAAATACAGTCTGCTTTATAAATGCTTCACTGTGAAGAGTAGATGGAGTTTCAAAATGGTGGTGGAGCAATAAGTTCTTGTTTGTCAACATAATATTCCCATATGTAATTAGAAAATTGTGTGCAACCTGACCACTTTACTTTGCTCTATTAAGGAAATGGACCACTAGCATTAAAAATACCATGACAAAACATCCAATTTCAACTACAGAAGGAAGAATAATTCCAGTCACTAAGTTACTTTCCCTGTTTGTCTCTGACATACTTCATCTTTGCCCTCTAACTAAAGTCAAACTTTCCCCCAAACCCTGCAGAAACAAATAAAAAGCAATTTAAAAAAAAAAAAAGAAATTAGGGTCAATTATTCAAATATTTTCTTGTGTTTATAGGCTGAACAAGAAGAACTGGTTTAATTGCACCTAAAAAATTTGGGATGAGGTCTAGGAAAAACTTTCTACCACCAAAGCTGGTGACAGACTAGGGTGAGGCTGACAAGAGAGGTCATATAACTTCCCGTACTGTCCTTACACATGCCTGAAGATTTTTGACAGCTCCAGAGGAGACCCATACTGTGTCAGTGCAGAGCATTGGATTCAGTTACTTCTCAAAGTCCTTCTCAGCCTGAGATACCTATTATTCTCTGATTATATGCACCCCCGCTCTATAAGGACCTTGTTGGGCTGTTGCACTCACATAGTTGAGGCCCACAGGGCTTGGTCTAAGTGTAGAGTGCTGTCAAAATGATAATACACGTAGAACCAGAGCTTTTCTTTAACACACTGTGGTTTTTCCTTATTAAGACATGGATGAGGTCTCTACACACTTCAGTTTCCTGATGTCATTACAGCATCTTTTTGATTAACTCATCAGTGCTGTGTGGTTTTTATGCAACTGCAAATAAAGACCTTCCTGAGTAATGTGAAATGCATTTTTCACTCCTGGTGAACACAGCTGAGAGATGCTTAAAACAAGTCATTTTACTGAAACAAGGAAGAATTAGTTACCTGTGTTAACTGTCATTTAAACAACAAATTACAGCAAATGTTATTAAATGAGAAATTTATTTAAAAAAAAAAAAAAAAAAACCAAAACAAAAAAAAACCAAAACCAAA
>JAWWMO010000174.1:54345296-54362258 GCA_035047845.1 Dendrocincla fuliginosa | reverse complement strand
AAAAAAAAAAAAAAAAAAAACCAAAACAAAAAAAAACCAAAACCAAACAAACAAAAAAACCAGATATAGTGAAATCTACCTTCAAAAGATAGTGAATACTAAATAGCCTTCTGGTTACTACTTTGTCATCCTGTTCCAAAAGTCAAAAATCTTTCCACAACTAACACGACCCAATTTGAAGATACATAAAAATATAAAAAATTTGTACTTGGAACAGAAGTGTTTACATTTTAGCCATATTCTAGGCCTGCCCCCAAATTGATGTGAGTATTGAGTTTAGCTGTTATTTTATTTTTAACTACAGTCGTAAACTAAGCAGATGCCCTCAGGGACATCTCTATAGCTGGCCCACCTAATACTACTCCTGGTCAGTATAGCATGACTGTTCTCTTCAATACATACTCCCTAGTTTGCTCCATTACCCAAGAAATCACATTTTTCCACTAGCCTGAGATAAAAATCAGGTAGCAGTCATGAGACCTGATGGAAAAATATACTTTATGTAACCAGACTTTTATGCTCAAGAAATAAAAGATATTGCTTCTCTAATGCATACACAAAACATAAAAGGCCAGTGCAAAGAAATTAAAGTGTTTCCAAGGGGCACTAAAATGGAAAAATATTTAAGCAGAATCTGCAGAGTGAGTACTAGGAGCATAACCTTCCCATCTGAAATAAAAGCATATTAAGGTTAAAATTTCAAAGTGTTTGTTGCCTTTTTCTTCCCCCCCTCCTCTTATGAATGTTGCTGACAAGTGTGTGTAGGTAACAGGGCTGTCAGGGAAGCTATTACTACTCAAGCAACCAATCATTTATCTCTCATTGCTATTGAAACACTTTGGTACTGAACATGCCACACAACTGTTCTGGGCTTGTTTTGCTTCCCTCTATTGACAGCTCACATGAGCAGGATTTCACCTAACTAGAAACCCTGCCAATACTAATCATGCAAAAGGCACAAGGCAAGCTTGACAAGTATTGGAAAGAAAACATAATTCCTTCAAAGATGTTACAATCAGATTAGTTTTCATAGAGTAAGCCATAACAACCATGAAACTCCTGGTTTATTAAAGTCTAAGCACAAGATGGCTACATCTAAACTCACTTTCAGACTACCCATGACCCTGCATTACAGAGGGTGGTCTTTCTTGCCTCTCATCACAGTGCATGGTATTTCTTTCAGTTATTGCATAATACATGTTAAACCAACTCTGATGTTTGCTGTTTGCTGCACATTCACACAAAGGATTGCAAATACTCTTAAGTCTAAATTCAGGCTGCTTGTGCCACAGGTCTGCACATGTGAAAATAAGCAGCAACACACACCATGTTATTTCCTTAACCACGTGAGAGAAAAGCAGAAAGACTGGACAAAGCTTTATCCCTACAAAAACAGACATACATACACAGATTCTTTTGCCGATATGGACAAAGGCTCAGGAAATTTCCAAGGGAAAAATACTAAATTCTTTCCTCAAAATGTAGTTCAATATGACCTACTCCTCACTTGGGATAATAAACAGTTTTTCTGTGTGACATTTAAATTCAGTGAGTTGTGTTTCTTCTCTAATTTTAGAAAATACAAACATGTTTATCTTCATCTGAGGTCTTTTCTTCCTTTAATCCTGAGAGATTTCTCCTCCTCTCTCCCTAGCTCCAAATTGTGTCTAATTTTTGATGAGCATGTCCCTGCTACTTGGTCTGTTTCCTTTTTTTAGTTCGTTAGTTAGTTCAAATTTTAGCAAATTCATCCCTCTCCTTGGCAGAGCCGCATTTCATCTCTTCTGTCTCTCTAAAGACTAAAAAAATCCCACAATAAATAATCAAAGGGCTTTTTTGCTTTTTCAAATAAAACAACCATCAGCTGTTACTTCATTCTCTATCTTTAGCTCTGTCCCAGCTCCCCAGGGAACCAGCCCTCCACATACCTGCACAACACTGTCAGTATATTTGGAAAACCCTTGACCTCAGGTTAGAATGTACTGCATGGCTCTCCATGCTCAGCATTCATATTTACTCTCAATTATCTGTGAAACAGATTTGTTTATACAGCCAGCTGTACGTTGAAAGCTGCACAGTTGTTGCTTGCATCCTGCCTAGAGCCATTTCCCCACAAAGGTATCCACTGCCCCTTTGCCCACACAGCTATTCAGTGTTATTGGGATGAATGTCAGCTGCAATCCCTCTGACCATCATCCCGCTCTTGTGCTGTAAACTGATGAATTCTAATCAAAATATCTCAGGGCATTTTACAGTCTCTCAAAGTCACTTTCATGTTGCTTCATCTAGTGCTCTCTCTTAACAAGTATCTCAAATTGGATGATAGCACTAGAAGGTTTTACTCAAATACAAGTAGTACCCATTTTCCAGCCTTATTAAATCATAAAGCACTTGATTCATTTCCAAGGATTAGGTCCAAAATATCCCCTGGCTATATTGACCATTCAACAAATCACATTATGAAAGCAGCACTACACTAGAGTAGCTCTAAAAGCCTGCTTTCCTTGGATTTTGCATGGTTATTATTCCAATCAATATTGGAGTGATTCAAATCCTTCATGATCAATCTCCAAGGCTTCTTTAAGGTACTTTTCTTAGAGGTACAAACATTTCACAAATATTTTTTCTGAACCACCCTTGAGGTCTGTAACAACAACAGTCTTTTCATCTTCATTCCACACTGTCTCTGGTTTATGTGACACAATACATATCACTTGGGAAATTCTTTGCCATCTTTCAGTACTAATGCTTGACAGAGTCAGCTTTGTATTCTAAATCTCAAAACCCTAGACCTTTCCTGGTTGGTTGGCTTAATATCACACCTTTCAAATGTTTATTCATTCAAAACTGCATGGAAGAGAACTTCCCTTTAAACATCAAAAGCAAGAAACAAAACTCAGTGCTATATTACATATTTCAGTCAGAACATTTTAATTCTGAAAATAAAATGCATTTTCCTCACCAAAAACAGTGTAAGTCTGTCTCTAACCAGGAGTCTGGTGTTTCATTTCCTTGCTTTGATAAATTCATGCTTTCAACAGGAAGAAGATCTATGCTCTCTGCATCCCATAACCAAAAAGAAAAAATCCATCCCTTTTAGTCTGTCACTTGCAGAAATTCTTCTTTTAACATTTGTTTCTAGAACACTATACCATGAAAACATATATTGTCATTCAATTTTGTACCTTGATGTAGATCTACAGTATGACCTCCACTACGTCCACCAAATTGAGGTTAATTAGAATCTGTCTACTGCAGGGGTTAAATCAGTTAAAATCCAATGGAATTTCTATTTGATGCACTCAAAAGTGTGACAAATTGAGGCAAAAGGCAGGGGCACATGGCAGGTGCACTAATTTTAATCACCTCTTTCGAAGTGTGTGAATGCCAGAGAATGATTGGATTTCAAATTTCATCATACGTGTGAGTATTGCTTTATTGTGAACATTTACATTAGTAGTTTAATCCCTTTAGGAAAAGAATACTGGAAATTGGTTTCAAAATGTTCCCTTCATTAAATCTGTTGCAATTTCTTTTGAAATAAAAGGCACAGTCTGAGGTAGCAAGAACCTCACAGATGAACTGTTAGAAACATTAGATAAGGACCTCTCAACCCCTAAAAGGAAAGAAATTGCGCTGCACATTTCCCAGCTGAATAGTTTGCAACATATTAACATCATTTGAGGGAATAGAATTTTAAGTAAAGGCTGGCAACGTGCATCACATGTTTAAAGGAAATCAGCTGCAAAATGAAGAGCTTAAAATGTATGAGGAAACCACATCCATACACAGCCACTCCTGGTTTTGATAAGCTTTTTTCCTGCCCTTTATGGTAGCTAATTCAGAGTATTCCACATGCTGCAAGACAGAATGATGTTGTACCACCATGAGAAATCTCGGGTTTGTGATTCAGGTAGCTCCCATCTCATAAGATTGTCCTAAGTCTTGATTTCTTGTATCTCATCCAGTGTGTCCCACTGTTGTGTAAAAATCAGCAATCTATCCATGCAGTGCAGGCACCTGCACTGGATACAGTACCAGATGTCAAGTGCAGAGTTCCCTTCTGCAAACGGTTCTTTAGAGGAACCTCTTGTGGAAAGAGGAATTTGGTCCAGTAGCACTTGCCTTAAATTCATTCATGCTTTCCTCAGTCCTGGGGCATGTGTTCCAAGCAGTTAATGTGGCCTGGTGTATGCTAAGTGACCTGCTTGTGTCTATGTCCTCAATCTTCCCCAAACCACATCAACAGCCAGCTATTAGATTACTAGAAATATCTATGGTTTCAACCTTAAGGAAATTCAAATTACCTCAGATCTGCTGTACACAACAAACATGCAGGTAGGGACTACTGTAAATTAGTTGAGGTACTACCTACTACATGACAATTTATGAGGATAAGGCTCTAGTTACCGCCCTGAAATTGTTGTATTCCTAAACTTGACTCTCCTGGATGCCATGATATTTTGGGGTGTCTCTCTCCAATTGCCAACCAAGGAAAGTTTTGCTGAAGTTGGTCTGTTCTGTGAACTTGAATTCGCTTTTCAATCACAGAACACTTCACTTAAAATTTCCAAACACACCTAAAGGCAAAACATTTCAAACACTTTAAAAAGCTTCTTTTGTAAGTATGAATTAAGGATAAACATCTTACAGAAATACTTGTCTTTTCTATTCAGCAGTCTAGCATGCTGAATTAAAAGCATAATCATACTGAAGAAATTACATAGCTAAAGCATATTTTGTTAATGGAATGTCCTTTTGTCTTCTCTGCTCAAATTTGCAATAATCTTGTCTTTCTGTGAAAACCACTTGTGCATTATTAGATCACAATTAATTTAAAAAAGATATTTGAAAAAATGCATATCTGAGGCACACAGAAAAGTTACAGAAAAACCTCAAGTACCAATCTATGAATGAGATGAAACTGGGCTGTAGAAGATTGATGTACAAAGGAGGAGGATTTTGTAGTTCTGTCTTCAAAAAAAAAAGGATTTTACAGAAGCAATATTATAACTAGCAACACACAGGAAGCCTTAAAATCCTCCAGTTTCACTGTTAGTCATGTATTGGAAATAGGAAAGTAGGAGTGTACTTGTACTGGTAACTGCCACCACACTGGTGACCCAATACACCCCAAAAGAGGGGGAACAAATCACCCATCGGACACTTCCCATGTCAGGCACCTCTCTTGCCTCTTTACTTATAGCAAACAGGGTGTGTTATCACTGCTCAGAACCAACACCCATGACTTGAAATCTGGGAAGGTAAAAATCTTCTGCTGATCCATTTCATTGTATGACACAGATACAGAATTGTATTGATAACAAAACTAGAGAGGATACTATTGAAGATAAAGGAGTTTTTCCAAAAGCTTATTCTTGATCTACCCTCTGGTATCAATTGTTTAAAAAGGCAGTCACAGAGAAAAAGCCAGTTTTCTGTGGGCAGAACCAACACAGAAAACAGAAATACATGTTATTGTATTCTCCTTGGTAGGTGATTTTCCCCCATTTTAGATTCAGGTAAGGAATTTAGTAGGTTCAGGCTTCACCTGAAAAGATGCAATGGCTGCAAGAAAGCCCAAAAAAACATTCCTCACGACCACGCTTTTGTTAGAAGGGGGCTAATATTCAGAAATCCCACTTAGCTTGACAAAGCTTAATAACTTCAATGCAACCTAATTCCAGAAAGTGTACAGGGAAATATTTGAACACTTGCTCATCTTCTAGCAAAGCATGTGGTTAAAGTTAAGCATTTGCTTTTGTTCTTTCCTGAACTACGAAGCAATGAGCAGATGGAAAGACATACACTGCAGTCTTTGTGTGCTCTGTCTTAGTAAGGAAGAGCAAACTATTCCCTCTATGGCAATTGGGTCTCTATACAGCAAACACCTCTAAGGAGGTATCCCAAAGTAAGACTGTAACTCGTTAAAATAGTAATCCTAAAATTTGTAACATACCATTAGCTGAGGAGCTGCAACTGAAAAGAAACCAATTTAACAAAAGCTCTCCCAGAAAATTCACAGCAAAGAAGGTGTTATTTAAAAAGCACTTCATATAAATTGATTGTATTTTATCAATTCAGTATTGCTTTTTAGTGCCAGAAGTCCAGCATTAACTCAAAAATGCCTGGGTCTGTGCTTACACAGACACCCAGTCAAACAATTAGGAACCTAATCATTAAAGAGTTTAAGACAGAAAACAGACATTCCAGCCAATTTTGTTAGAGCTGGGAGCCTCTGAAGAGAGAAGCCTGGATTGTTTAGCTTGCTTATTTCTGTGGTGACTGTGATCATTCTCTTTTCTGTGTTTTGAAGCTGTAAGTTCTGAATTATGATGCTGGCAAAACTACAAACAAAAAATTACACTAATCCAATCTGGATGTCACTAACACATGGAAGACTGTCCAGATTTTCACAGGTCAAGCAGGATTTAAACCCTGCTCCTTTAATAAAACATAAAGACAATGTTTTTGGACTTTTTAAAGTGTCTTTGGCTAAAAAGACATGGTAATCCAGAATGGATAAGAGTGCTTTGTCCTGCAGCAGAAGCTCAAGAAAATAATTCATGTAGATTGCACTGCCAACCATCAAATTGCTTTAAACAGATAAAGCTCATCTTACTCCAAACACTTGCAAAGCAATAACCTGGCTAACACAGAACTGCCTCTCCGGGGCCTGTCCATTTACATAAACTTTCATTATAACTGACAATCCACTGTCAAAGAGCAATAAGCACTACATTAGTCTAGAACTACAACTTTGCACTCTCCTCCTCAAGATATTGGACAAGAGCACTGAAAGTTGATTCAAGTCTCTGGATCCAAAACACACGTCTTTGGCATTTGGTTGTAGGTCCAAACTAAAAACCTGAAGGCAAAAAAATTGCACCTTTAGTTTTCATATTACCTAGAACAGCTTCAGGAACTGCTGAATCCTCAAAATTTTTCTCTAGTTACAGAAGAGCTTACAAGACACCGGATTTGCAGTTGAAAACACTACACAAAAGACAGAGTTTAGCCAAAAACCAAAGGCCAGATCCAGCTCAGCATCTCTCCTAGATGTTGGTAAGGTCTCAGTCTAAAGAACATCTTTACCAACTGTATTGCAAATAATGAAGAAAGGAGAGGATCTTACTCTAACACTTGCTTATGTAATTTAGTATTTACCAGGGTGCACACAAAGAAAATGAAACAGTTTGGAAGCGAAGACATGAGCATTCAAAGTGAACACATAAGAGTGATTAAATACAATACCAAAACAAATTGTGGTTACCACCATTCTGAGAGTCAGCCAAGCTAATGATGGGGCATCAGCCTTGCATTCAAAATACCAAGTCAGAAACTGCTTATTTACTTCTCCTGCAGTTTAAAAAATATTTCATAAAGGTCAGATTGACAGAACTTTATTTTTTCAGTATGAAATAAGAGCTGTAGTTGCAAGAAAAGTATTTTCTTGACTGAAATAGCAAAACACTCCGCTTCTCTAAACTTCCCAGTCCTTCTAGCAAACAAAGGAAATAAATATCTATCTTGCCTATGCTATCCCTCATTAGATGAACACCTAAGTAACCACCAATTCAGTACAGCATTCTCAGATAAAACTAAGCTGCAAGTATTAAGGAAATTAACACGGTTTTTCATTTCGAGGGTGCTTCTAACTCATTAGAACCACCATTTCATGATTGTAACTCCAAATACCTAGTAAGTTAAAGGCAGTATCAGTGAGCAGCAAACATCGAAATGCCAAGGACAGGTCTGAGTTTTAGGAATTAAATATTTTCTTTACAATTACATAGGTTGAACATTCAAGGTAAGACTGAACTGGCTTTTGAGGCTGTATCTCTCACATTTGAACCATTCAAAATTCTGGACCAATTTTACCTTTCTATAAATTGCAAGGATGATATTTACTGTAAAGTCTTTAACATTGTTCAATGCACACACACAAAAAATAAAAATGAAAGGGAAGCAACATGAAGAGCAAAGTAGGAACTTGTCCTATTCATATAGTTTCCTCAGTGCACTTGTCCAATGGACAGCAATGGCTGGGGACTTGTGAGGTAGATTGAGGCAGAAAATATATTCCTAGAGGGGAGTAATATTAACTATCTCTTACAACACTCTTTACACTTCCTTGATGCTAAAACCCAGTGGAAAGAGCAATTACTGATAAAAACCCATGTATAGAAGACAGAGGGAACTGCTGGGTAATAAGCAAAGACACAAGGCCCAAGGAGGACCTTTGCATACAGCCCACTTCAAGGCAAACATGGCTGGCTGCATCATATATACCTTGACAAAGCTGACTTGATCTCTTCAGCAGGAAAGCCCCTGCCATTGAATGCAGCTGGGTAATTCTACACATCATCTGCTCCCTTAACCTCCTTTGTCTAGCCAAAATAAGTTGAGATAAAAGGCTTACTAGCACCACATATTACTAAGACAGTTATACTTGTTCACATCTGGCTCACATCTGGCCAAATAAAACCACAAGCAGAGTAAGCATATTGTCATCTTCTGTGCTGCATAGGTGTGCTGGTAAACCTTGCTAAAGACAGCTCCTTCTCTGGGTTTTTCGGTTATTAAACATTTCAGGGCTCAAGATGCAATTAAAAAGGAAAGTAGTGAACTCTAGTCACCTCTGGGTTTTGCCCATACAACAGCAATGAAAACCAGAAACATCCAAAGGTGCTGAAATTGGAAACCTTCACAGGAAACCTACCAGCACGCAAGCCAGCACAACTTCCAGCTGTATAATTGGGAGATTATTAAAGACCTGGAAACAGATGAGAAAACAGAAGACAGAAAAAGCAAAAGATGTTATACCATATTGAACTATGGCCAGGAATCTAACCTCAGGATTCCCACTGACCACAACCACCTAAAAAAACCCCACAACTGGAAATGAGTAGTTACACAATAGTATAGCATTAAGCTAGAATTCAGTGGGCAACAAAAGCTCACTACATCACAAGACACACAGTTCTCCCCTAATCATCTAGATGCTTTCCCCCAAAAGCTCAGTAGCATCTGGATCAAATGCAATCAGAAAAAACATATTATTCAAGTTTACCAGAAAGAGTCAAATCATTTCTCACTGAAGTAGAAATAAAGATATGTTGCTGGCACAGCTTCTGAAAGAAAACAAGAAGCCCCTCAAAGCAAAGGGGATGTGTAGAGTAACTCAGTATCAACAGTGTGAGCCTACAGCAGCAAAATATCTGAGCTGAAAAGGAGCAGCTTCCTCTTTCTCCCTCCATCCCAGAAATAAAGTTCATGTGTGCTTCAGCCTTACTGAAAGAGGCAAGAAGTACTTCAAAAAAATTGCAACAGTGAGAAATAAAAAGGAAAAAAAAAACCAAGCAACCAAAACCAGAAACAAGACATCAAAGTCCACCACTCCTCAGGTCAGAGAATCAGTGGCCCATGGAACACACTACACATCATGCCAACATGGCTAGAGGAAAAATTCACATGCACTCATTCCAAGTGCTTTCAAGTCAAGCTGTCCAGATGTTTCTGAGCAGCTGCATGTTAGTAATATTCTGTGGGCAGCATATAACAGACCCAACAAGCCTGTCTTGCTGTGCAGAACACCTGCAGGAAAATGAAAAGCACAACCATAACTCACAAAAGCTAAAATTAACTTCTCTTGTTCATGCTTTATAACTAAAACTCCAACAACATGCATGAAAGAAAAGGGAAAGGTAACCCAGATGAAGACAACTGAAAAAAGAGGAAAATACATTCTTGCATTGGTTTTCAATTTGGATTGTAATTACAATGGGGTTTTTTTCATTGCTCTCAGCAACACATTTTCACAGTCTCTTTCCCTCCTCTTTTTGTTCTGTATATTGCTGATTTATGCTCCTTCACAGAGGAACTTAATCATTTGAAAACTTCAAACCACAAAAACTCTAAAAAATTAAGTACAGAGGCTGGAATGGTAATTAATGGTTCTGTTCAGGGAAGGTTTGACCATGCAATTTCTATTAAAAGATGTTGCATAGAATGTTACTGATTTTAATGACATTTTTTATAGTAGAATTGGCAAAACCCGTGATGACATTTTCACTCATTTTCAGAGTCTGAGTGAAAACAAGGCTTTCCCTGGAACCTCAAGTGACAATCCAGTTTCATACAAAAAAAAAAAAAAAAAAGAGTATTGTGTGCTTATGTAAAGCAACATAAGCTTTCAAATGTCAGAATATGTTCTCTGGCCAAGATCCATTTCTATTATCTGACCCAGAATCAGCTTTTTCAAAAGCAGAGACTTGGGTACTTGAGCATGACAGGACTTCAGTGACACTCAGAAGAAAATTCAGAAACCTTTATTACTCTGAGTAATTGTTCAGGTATCACAAACAAATGCCTACAATGTGAGCAGCTAAAAGCATCAGAGATTACATCTTCTGCTATTTGAAGCAGCTAAATGAACAGAGTTGAATTCTTGACCGATATTCCGAGAACTTGAACAAGTGTGCACTGCTGCACCTCTTGTAAAGATCTGTTGAGAAGATTACATGCTGCTCTTATCTTCAGATCATCCTCGATTGTAGGCATTTTAGGCTAAAACATCCTCAAAGCACTATAATCTTCAGAGCTCAACCAGTGACAGTGACACAGAAAATCCAAGCATATGCAACAAGAGCATTAACTCAGTCAGGTTCTCCAGGCATATTTTCTGTAGAAATTGACTCCATGGTCAAATGTAATGAAAACAAGTTACTCTACGAGAAAAGCCTACAAACTTATTCCAGTGTATCAGAAGAAGCGTGAGTGAAAGTCAGGGCCAATGCTACACCTGTCCTTTGAATAAATAAAATCCTCACAGGTTGTCAGCTATTATCAGCATTAAAATGAGACTCTGCTTTAACAACACAGGATTTGCCTTTTAAGAAGCTTACAAACAAACTTTCAGTTCTCAGCAGGGAATTTTGCAAAGAGGGCTTCAAGCCTGAGAGACCAGTCCAAACCATACCTCAATTTTTGCTTAATCTAGAGCATAAATCTGCTCAGGACAGAAAGCAGCGACTTCCCTCGAACTCATAGTCTACACAATGGAGGCAATGTGGGTTCTTAAAAAAATTCAAGGGTGCTCATACAAGCTAGACACCCCAGTGAGAACAGATGGTGCAATAAATGCAACAACAACGTAGCAGCAACAGCAAGAATATTAACCACTTCAATACCATGAAAAGTGATGACAGGTCTAACTGCATTGCCTTTCACTAAATAAATAAATAAATAATCTGTTTTCTTTCACTAAATAAAAAAAATAATCTGTTTTAGACAAAACTTTAGAAGCTCAAAGGCTTGAGACAGCCTATCTGAAAACTAACATATCATAACCTTTGGACTGACAGGTCTTCAAACCAGAGATCTCCTCTGTTGTACATCAGCTCCTCCTGCCACCACACCTCCCTTCTCATAGGATCCTCTTGAAACCAGCCCTCACATGCAACTCATTTTCCATTATTTCTCTTATCACACAGATCTCTCTCCCATTACTTCCCCTGTAAACTCCCATCTCCCTCATGTCCATTTTCACATCATTTTTTCTTGTCTTATGTTTCTCTCTATAACATCTTCTTTCCTAAGCTACAAGTATTTTAAGATCCTGATCTTTACAAAATCCACCCTTCACTCCAGTTTACTATTCAGCTACCAGCTCTTTTCACTATATTTTTTTTGATCTTAAAACATTAATTGTGCTGTCTAGTCTGCCTGAAGCAGAACTGGATGTGAAACAGCTTTCCCATGCCATGAAAGATCCTGAGTTTTAATTTCCCCTCCTCCACCTTTTTATTTTTTGCTGTTTCACAATGAGACAAAACTGACATTGTTTGATATTTTTATTAAAACCAGAGACAGATATATCTATCTCAGACTAGTCAATAAGTCTTGCAAAGGTACTCACATTGAAAAATCTCAGTGTACCTAATTAACAGGAGAATTTTTTTTAAAGCATAACTCAGATCAATGTTTTTCATATTGTGCTAAGGGCTAAACTAGGAACCCAGCACCCCTCTACTTCCTTTCTCCCAAAATTTAATGTTGGGCTTGGGAAAAACCTTCCAGATTTAATGCTTCATTCAGATGAATATGGCCTTAAACAGGTATGGTTACAACAAAAAACTGGTCTAAAAACCATTTACTTGCTTTAACCTGGAATTCTCTACAGTCCCTCTCCACCTAAAAGGGTCTCTAGTAATTCTTCTTAGCTTGCCTCAAGATCACAGGCCTACACCTTCACCATTTATTTGATCCTCACAAAGCATCTTTGACTGTGTCCAAATTATGCTTGCATTCTTCTTTCCAATCATATTCCATACTAGCCTCTGGAATTTCTACACTGTGTGGGAACCACAGGACTGGCTTTGGTGGATTATGCATGACTGGCAGAGGAGTCATCTTCAAGGTCTTAGCCCAAAACAGATACCTTCTACTGAAGGTATGGCTTTAAGCCATTAAAAGTGTCACCTTTGACTGTCCATCCCAGTTCTCTGGGCCCAAGCAAATGGAACAGGTCTGACACCACCTCTTGGTCCAGTGTTGCATCTTAAACAGAAGTTTTTACTGTATGCTCTATAAAAATCAAGGTCACTCTGAGAAAGATCAAGGTATACCAGGCCAAGTAAATCTATCTCATTTGATGGCTAGCAGTGAACGTCACAGGAAACATATTAGAACTGAGTAAACCTATAAAAAAACTTCTCCAATTTTACTCTTTTGTGGATAGAGGTTTCTTCTCTGTATTAAGAGTTCTGATTAGATATTTTCCCATTAATTTATATAAATATTATTATTGTGAAGCTCTTACATGTCATTTCTCACTTGGCTGCTACCTGCAATCAGCCCATGAGCCAATCTAACACTCACTACTGAGCTCTCAAATGCACATCCTTACACTTTCCTTTGTGAAGCATTCCATGGCTAACACGCACATCCTTCGATTTTTGTGACCATGACTGCATGTGGTGCTTGACAACAGCCTGCAGGTACAGCTGGGTCTGCCCAGAGCTACATCATCATATTGTTTGCCACTGTCTGTACTTCACACAGACATGTTGGGGCAAGGACACCCTGGTTCTGTTTGCCAAACAACAGGATCTTACTCCATGACTAGGCAACAGAGCCACAAAAAATTACAGCTTGGCCAGCCAGGCTGTAGGGTTTTGAGAGTGGGAGCCATCATTTGTAAAGCAGTTTGCACACATGCTGGCATGAGGCTGTCTCTTAAACCAATTTTTCTCTAGGGAAGAAAAGTCTTGGTCCTTCTGAGGAAAGGTCAGGCACATTTATCTGCCAAAAGTCAGTCTCTTGGCATCAACAAAATGGCAACTATCCACACAACAACAGGTAAATGTAGTTTGAAGCAGGGGGAGTTCTACAAGTAATACTGACAGCTGGAGTGAATATCACCTCAAGGCTGCCCTTCAGGCCTCTTGAGAATGGCAGGTAAGGTAACAGTGAAAATCTGATCACATTAACATGGGAGAGGGAGGGGATGTCAGAATAAATGTACAAATCCAAAATGGGTACCACTGCTTCCACCAGAGCTTTGCCTTTGAGTATTAGGACAACAATGCCAAATCTTAGTATGTTTCCTTATTTGTGTGATTTTTTTTTTTAAATAATACCTCCTAGAGGAATGTTATTGGCATCAGATTCTTAGTTTTTCCATAAAAAAGGCATTTCAGCAAAAGCTTAAGGACCAGACAATGAAACCAGAGAAACCAGAAAATAAACAGATATACCTTTATTTACTTGGAAGAAGGTGTCAGTCACAATGATTTGGAAAGTTTCTCAACAGTTCAGACTTCTGACTTTGAGCAAACCATATCAGGAAGTCTTTATTAAAAATTATAAAAAATTATATTACCACTACCCTTTCCAAGTAAAAAGCTTTCATTAAAACAGACACAAAAATTAAAGCTTAAAAAAAAAATAGTTTGTATAGGGTTTGGGAGTGGGGAGGATCTAGGCGTCATGCAGGGAAGAGCTGTAAGTAGGTCAAATATGTAAACAACACAGTCAGAATTATTCTAAAGGATGCTGAATTCCCACTTTTCTAGTCTCACACCTAGCCTGCTTCTTCTCCAGGAAATTTTGTAATTTCCCACTGGTTTAATTATCCCTTTAACTAAACTAGTTTGTCAGTATGCAGAGACAAACCAGTCATGGGCGATAAAGCCTTGCAAATCTTCTATTGTACTGTTCCAACTCCCTACTATCCCTCCTAATTTTTAATTGAGTGTTGCCATTAAGTGGTTTCCTTTAATGTGCAGCCAGTGTGGTTTCTTCAGCATGTAAACTCCTGTACTCCCAGAATAAGCATTACTGGCATGACATTTCTAGTTCTAATTATTTTAGATTATTTTCTAACAGTCGTTAAAAATAGAAGGATTTTCTATATTCAATTAAGAAATAGTTCAACAGTCTAGGAAAGCTTAGCAAATACACTTAAGGTATTCTCAAATATTAAAAAACTGCTGCCAGAGGAAATGAGCATGATTTCCAAAGCTGCATTCTGAAACTGCTGTTAGAGATAGCAGGATAAACTGTTGTAATCCTAGGTCTGGAATCAGGGATACCACATCTTTCAAACTGCTGTAGGCAGTAACTAGGAGACCTTTCCCCCTCCTTTAAACCTTCCCCACGCTTTAAACCTGTTTCCAGCCCACTGGAGTGGGAAATACATGCAGTGATACCACAGCCAGTTTCTGCCACCAAACAGATGGTGACTGCTGGAAGCCAGCAACACAGATCCTACTCACTGAAACTTTATAGGGAGCACCCACCAGTGTGAATAAATGTCTTTAGATGGACTAATTAAAATGACTCTTTTCATTAGTTAGGACCATCTGTTAGGCCACAGACCTGGTGGAATTGCACACAGGTGGACATTCCTAGGTGGCAATCAGCAAAAGAGCATCTCATAGCTTGTAAAGCTACTGTGCCCCAATAACAGGCTATGAGTTTTCACACTGAGTGTTCCTTCCATCTGTGTCTGCAGAAGGATTTTTACCCATCTCTCCACCTCACCTGGGTAGGTACTGACTGGTGTTGAACACCAAGCTCAAAAGCAGCTTAGTCTTTCTATCTAATCGTACCAAATATTTCTTGATGTGTCTCAAGTGTCTGTACCCTCCCATTATTATGCTGGCATTTGCATCCAGCAACAAAAGGAAAAGAAAGGAAAAAATATTTTCTTTTATCCCCCCAAAATTACAAAATGCCAGCTTATAAAAGCTTGGGAAAAGTCCACAAGAACAAATGTGAAATCCACAACAATGAGTCTTGGGGCAAAAACAATAGTCATACAAAACAATTCCAAGCTTTTGCTTGAGATCAAATCCTTCACACAGTACAAGGTAATTCATGTGAGACTCAGCAGTAAAGCCCTATACACTCTGGCTCAACCTTCCTGTGAAATCCACATACACAAGACAGATACAGTGCAATGGGTCAGACTTGCAGTTTTACACTTATTCTTTCTTGCCCATCACCCTGGGACTCCCAGCACCCCTCAATGCTTACACATGATCTCATATTCAAAGTCATTGTTAACAGAACTCATGCTGAGCCTGTATGTTCTGACTGCTCAGGGCTTTATAAAAACCAAGCCAGCTTACCCCTGTGAAGCAAAAAGCTCACATGTTTACACCAAGTCACGGCTGCGCATCACGCCTGGAAATTGCCCGCATTTCCTGGCATGGCAGAAACAAGGTACACTAACAAGGCACACTACTATCTGATATTTGCTTGTCTGAGGCACCTGTAATTCTCAGATGAACCAGAAATTATACAAAAATAGATGGGTTGAAAATCCCAATCTATGCATGTTAATACAAGTACTGGTCACTGCAATTCTCCTGTGCTATCCCATAAGATATCAAGATTTCTGGGGGTGAGAGCTGGACAGAGGAAACTTCATTGCCAAAGTAAGATAAAGGTCTGAAGGGAAACTATTTCAAGAAAACAGTTGTTTTGAGCCTTAGTTTACAGAAACAGTTTATTTCTCCCCTTATATATATCACCTTTAGGCAGCCAAAGAGTTAAGGCAATGCAGGCATCCAGGAAGCTGGCTAGCCAACATGCAAAGTGCTTTAAAAACAGCAGAAAGGCCAATATGCTTCTATTTACAATATTTTGTGACCCTAACCTAATCATCATGTTTTATTATTTCCTCATTTTATAGGTCTGCTCTCTCACAAGAGCCAGCAGCCAACATTTCATCTCCACTGGCCAAAGGAGCAGCCAAGTGTCTCCTTCCCAGCCAATATCAGTTACTGAACCATAAGCAGCCAACATGAGGTTGTGAAAGCACAAGGCAGCAGCTGATGCCCTTCTACTGGAAAATTAGACTTGGGGTTTAGGCACCTAAGGATTTTTTTTCTATCGACTTAATTCATTCTGCAACCGTATTTGAAATTATTTGATCAAATGTGGATTTAAATTAGGGCAACCAGTGGAACTATGCTGATTTATGCCAGCTGAGAACTGACTATATTTTACTACTACATTCTTTTTCTTTTGTGAAAGAATAAACAGAAAAAAATCATGCCCAAAGAAACCAAAATAGCATTGTGTAACTTCAAGGCCAAATAGAAATGCATGCTGTAATCAGAAGCCTCTAATTTAAAAAACCTTGACAAAACAGGGATGATTTTTCCCAGTGTGTGAATCTGCAGATCTCAGCAGAAGGGCTTCAAAGCCCAGCAAGAAGAGTTGCTTAAATAAACTAATCATGAGTGTTCACATGGTGCTTTCACTTACAGCCATGTAAACAGCAGTCACAACTCTTGGATTCCTTCAATTGATACCTCTACAAGCAATCAAACCTTTGGTAGCTAAAATGTACAAGATGGTGATGGTTCAATCCTGTGGGGGAACACCACCCAAAACAGCCACAAGATGACCAGGATGAGCACTTCTATGAATGGATGGACCTGACTA
>JAWWMO010000174.1:54302000-54345196 GCA_035047845.1 Dendrocincla fuliginosa | reverse complement strand
CATGCGCCCCAATAAAGTGTTCCAGTCTTCCTTATCCTACCTCGACTGTGGACCGTTTCTTTCCCCTCCCCAGCGGAGCGTGTCACATTCCCATTACCTGAGGATGGTATATTGCTTCAGCCTTTGCAAGACTCATCTCTAGCAATGACTGACAATCTTCTCCTTGTAAAATTCTCTGTTAGTTCTCTCCTGTTAGAGTTCATCTTGCCAGAATTCATAGTCAGAATAATGCCTGGAGACCCACACTTAAAGACCATCTCACCCCAAAGCTTTATGGCCTTCTGGAAGCCTTTACCCTGAGCATTGTTAATAGATTTTTATTTGGACATGGTTGCGGCACTAAGAAATACATTGGATGGAATTCCTGTCATATGGAAAGTCCAGTTATACCTTGGCTATAGCCAATGATGGGGTCAGAGGAGGCAGAGACTGAAAGACTGAAAGATTTCAAATATTTTCTAGGAGAACAATAAATAGAATCCAGAGAACCTGAAGCAATTAAGACATACATAAAGTAGGAAGTAAGATGCTTCAACAAACATTTACTCAATTGGTTTAATAGATTATTCTTACAGCTATGCTGACAGATAAATTTTTATAGTGAACCTAAAATTCCATGTTAACCTAAATACAGTGAAGGAAAAGCAACTAGGGAAGATCAATACTGCAACTTCCCCTTCAAGGGAAATTCTTTTTCCAGTGTATGTCAGAAATGCCAATCAACACCTCTGATTGGCAAGGTTGTATTCCAGTGCACTGCTACAGTCAGTTGTTTTCTGATAGAGACCAAAAAAAAATATTCTAATTTGGTTGCCCAATGTGCTATAAAACTTTTTAAACTCTGATACTCCATCAAAACAAAAGCAATCATAATTTCAGTTCTTTAGATAATACATTTTAACATTTCTCTAAGTAGGAGCTCCATTTTGGAACTCACAGACCAATACAAAGGAGTTATTAGACCATGGAGCTGGGTTTTCCTCACTTGCCATTAGGTGTTCAGAAAGGAAACATTACACAAGACACGGAGTTGAGCTTCCCATTCCCACCTCTGAAAATAATGACTGTAAATTTAGGGGATGGATCCCTAGGAAATCCACAGGTTTTGTTTTGAGAGGAATATTGGAAACAGGACCCTTAGGGGGGTTATTGGTATTTTAATGTTTTTCTAGTTCCCCAATAAAATGCACCCTCATGCAGATTTCTGTGTTTTTAACAGCCTCTGACTACAAAAGGCATGGAAAGCTCCTGAGCAGCATGCACTAGTGAAATTCCAGGCAGGCATCTGCATTTTTCTGTCCCAGCCCAAAAAGAAAATCAAATAGCTCTTCAGTCAATGTGGTAAATATAAAAAGAGAACACTAACTGGAGGTCTTGCATATGTACCTTTTTTTACATATTCCTAAAAATCAATGAAATAAAAACTGGGTTTAGAGTAAAATAAAGATTTATAGACATTCCTTCTTTTATGTGAAAAGCAAGTGGCAATGGACTTTTACTAATGCATCAGCATGAAATTATGCAAAATTGAAATTAAACCTTTGCTTTGAATCCCAACAACACCAGCTTTATCCTCAACCCACAGGGAACTGAAGTCTCCTGCAGCTAACAGTAAAGCTTAAAGCCTACCCTACAAGTTATTAAGATCACATTTTACCATTTATGCTCTTTACTAGTCTCCTTTTTCTTCACATTTCATTCTAGTTTTAGTCAAAAAGCCAACCTGTTAACAGTTCATTCACAACCAGCACTGAGCACATACAATCAGTAGTAGACCAACTCTACCCTTAAAGCCTGATCATGCCACCTCAGTGACATTTAAAGTCTCCACTAGCCCAAAGATCAAGAAGTACAATTTCATTTTTCCCACTTGAAGATCCTTGAGCACAAACAATAATGAATCTTGAACATTTTAGGGGAGCTACAGTTGATCATTTGCAAAGATGACAAAGAGGAGGCGATAAAGGTGTGCAGCTAACAGGCAACAACAAATTGAGAAAAGACCATTCCAGAATAGACATTAAATAACAATGAAAAGTATTTAGAGTAATCATGCATAAAACACCACAACTTGCCCTCCCAGCCCAAAAGAAAGTCTAGCAGTAGAGATGGGGGCCTGGGAACAGGCATGAGTCACATATATCGTAATAGCATCCTGAAACTACTGGCAACAACAGAAGCACAACAAAACAAGCAAGACCACTCAGCTAAATATGCCATTACAATGCATGCACAGTTGTTTTATTATGCACAGGCCAGTAGATTGGTACTCATCACCTAACAAGATACAATTGGGTTCTCTTCAGGAGCAGATACAGATGGGCAGTGTGGATGTTCACAGAAACTGCACATGCAATGAAAATCTATGTGCACGGGAAAACTGGACAAACTTTGCCCTATGACAGATGAAGCATGTGGATAAAAACAGACTCATATTTCCCCTCACCACATGTCAGGGGATAAAAGGTTATAAAATCTTCCATTTCTTGATTACACACAGCCATAAATGCCAGCTTGTTGGTAATTAAAAGGATGGAACATCAGCATTTAACAAGGTTTAGAAAAACTGCTTAGGAGAGAACTTCCATTTACCCTTCTGTAATATGTCCCTTACAGCAGCATACGTTCCCCCCAACCACACGTGAAGCTCATGTTTTGTCAGCACTGCTGTTTGTGGCCCCCAGCATATTTTGAGTTCCACACAAAATAAAATAGTGGGTGAGATAAACCAATGCCTCCATCAGCTGCCTGGCCATGGTCTGACTGCACTCCATTTGCTGCCATCGTGCTGCAGCCACAGTCCTCAAGATAAATTTTCCAGAACAAAAGATAAATTTTCCAATGCCTTCAGGAGGCTGTTGCTGGCCACCAGCCTGGTCATAAATATTTGATGAGCATTACATAACGTCACTGATCATCACTTCCTACACTAATGATCTACATTACATGAGTCTGCTTTCAGGCCTTCACTCCACCATTAAAGTTTCCCTTTATCTCAGATTTGACACAATTTTTTCCTTTACTACCTTCCCCAGAGAATGGTTTTGGAGGTTTGACAGTCCCCAGAGAATGGTTTTGGAGGTTTGACAGCGTTGATAACTTAATTTTAATGTAGAGTTTTGTGCTTACACTATTCAAAAGGAACTTGAATAATAGAAGCAGACAGACCACATAAAAAAGCTACTTAGTTTAAATCTTTTTATTTTTTAATCAGAGTAAGGTAATCTTCACAAATTAACCACAGATTGAAAGCCAGGTCTTCTGTAGCTGGTACAGTACGTATAGTGTCATCCACCTTCAAACAACCAGACCCTCTGAGTCATGTTTCCAACAATCAGGAAGCAGTTAGAATGCCCTCATTGTTCACATGCACTGGGAGATGTTATTAGAGTAATTGAAACACTTTTCCAAACTTCTTGCCATAAAGCTAAACCAAGAATCTCAGATAACAGCTTGAAATAAGGTTGAAAGGGCTTTAAAATTAATGTCAAATATTAAGATTCAAGATGAAAAATGAAGAACAGAAACCACCAGTGTTTCCTTGTAAGAGGAAGAGGGATGACTTCACTGAAAACACAGCCGATGTTACTGGTTCTGCAGTCAACATATAAGTTTTCATCCTGATGCTCTGAAGATGGAATTAGGAAGCAAATATTCAAGTGTTAATTCCCTTTCTAGCCTTATTTCAGGCAATTCACCCAGCTGCATACAACAAGAACAAAACAGAGTAACTAAATATCCAGACCTGGAAACCAGAAAGTAGACCATCATGATTAACCAAGTGAGCAAAGTCTTGCTTCTTCTCTAACCTCAACCCATACACAATTGAGATTTAACCATAATGGTATAATTGTTTCAGGAATGTCTAAGCCCTCAGCCTCAGTCCTAATGGCAAGGAGTTCTGCAAATTAACAGCATGAGGTAAATCAATTATCTACCACATAGTTACTCGTGCTTATGTGTACATAAAGATGTTCATATATATATACACAGAAATACATTGGCACATCCTCCTAAGCAACAAATTACAAGAACTCAGTGCAATGAAAGGAGGGTAAGAATGATTCTGCTGCACATTCTAACAGCCCCAGGACTCGTGGAGCACATCAGACTGAAATGATTCCCTAAGACCATGACATCCTGGGTCAAATGCCTTGGTACCGAGCACATACCACCTTCTAGCCCATAAACACTCCCTTTGGTTCCTGAGATTCAACCACTGCCATGCAGAGCCCAGAGGGCAGCTGCAGTTTTACTCACTGACTTAAACACCTGTTGAGTTTATTCCTTCAATATATTTTTTAAAAAGAAAAACAAAACCAAAGGAATTTAAAAGCATACACACATTTGAATAATGTTAGACAAACATTAAAGCCAGAGCAGACAGAAATTATCAGCTAAAATTTGTAGTTGATTCTTTCTGCAACTCACAGCAGCAGCACTCCATCCTTTCTCTCTACATCAGATGCATGATTATTTAAATGCATTATTTACCTGTGCACTGCTCCTTCCTCTTGCAAAGCAGACAAAAATTGAGCAGATAGTGATCAAAGACTAAAAGATCAGCAGCCAGAAGGACATGTCTATTTTATCCTCCTTTCTCTCCACCCATTCCAGAATAAATTGTAGAGGTTTGCTGAGAACCAAAGGGAACTGGGACTCTCTGGTTTCTTCTGGCCCTTTAATTAGAGTGGCAGAGTAAGAATAAATAAACCCTGCCTTCTACCTTTATGACCTTTGATTTCTGACACTACAAAACACTCTGAAGAAACATTTGAATAACAAAATCCCTCTTCTGAGGGAAGAGGAAAGAGTCTGATCTTTCCCTTCTGGTGCATTAGGTTGCTTAGGGGTGAGAATGTGGCACATTTCTGTTCAACAAACAACTAATATCACTACTTTATGTTACACCACTCCTCTTTAGTGTTTCTGAGTCCGAAAGAAGTTACTCTTGAATGTTATTGTGACAGATGTGTTAAATGTAGTGAGCAACTGCTTCTCATTTTCATCATGAAAAAAATCAAGGCAAAATTTCAAAATTAACTCAAAACAAATTATCCCATAATATTAGAGGAAAAATAAGTTTTACAATTACTTCTTGTTCAATATCAAAGCGAACTCTTCTATTTAAATTCAGATGTAACTCTTGGAAGCTTTTCTTTGTTAGTTTTTAAATCAATAGTTTCAGTTTTAGACAAATTTAAATGTAGAAAACTCTCAGCTAGATGAAATCACCAAATATAATCCAAATTTTTGACAGTTTTAGTTAATTTATTTGAATTTCTGGTAGATTTAATGGGTTTTAAAAGGAAAAGTCAGTCCACTTAATACAACTTTAAGTAAAGGTTTGTTTGCAGACTTTGCTTCAACCTGCAGCCACTTTTATTGGCTGTTCTTTTCCAGCAAAATCTCTATTGGAACAATGAAAACTTTGAGACAGATCGTCAAGCTAATATAAACCAAAGGAACTTCTCTGGCTGGTAGATTTGCACTAGACAGATTGTGGTGCTTCATTTCAGCAGTATTGCTGCTATAATTCATCTAAAAAATACATTCTGTAAAAGAGTATACAACAGTGGGTTTAAAATAAAAAGCTGTAACTATCTGGTGTACTCCTTCCAAGTGTACTAATCCAATTCACAGTCACCAGCAGATGTGTGGTTCTTGTCATATACTAAAGGCATAAGAGTGATGAATGGGTCAGACCCACAGCCAGCAGCAGAACTAGTGATTTCAGGAGACCATTCCCCATCAATTTGGGTCAGGTGATTTGGTCCAATAATCTTATTCTTTCCTCTCTTCCCCCATGGAAATCCTGAACTACGATGCATTTTAAGAGTCTGTCTTTTAAGAGACTTTTTAAAATTACTTGTGCATCTTTATTGTAAGTGTACTGGAGGAATATCAGTAAAGCTTCACTTTTCACAAAGCCATCCAAGAAAGGACCTTTTTCAAAGGAAACTGCTTCATTTCCCTCAGCAACACAAGAAAACCTCCCCGAAGAGCTTCCTGCTATCCTGCAGGGTGTCTGAAAAAAAGGGGAATTGCTGCTGTAAATATGCCTCTCAGGCTCCATTGTTATCAGCACTCAAGCTCTTTCTTCATCCATTTTCCTCTCACCCTTTGCTATTTTTATTTCCTCAGACATAAAATTCTTGATTTTTTGAAAATGGATACCTACCTTCCTAAAGAGAAGAGGATTTTTCAGAGGTAGGAAAAAAATAATCAGAGAAAAGTAACCATAAGTTTTACATGTGTTAGTGTAACTTGAAGACACGGTGGGTTCACTTTTCTCCACTGTATCCACACCCTCATTTTCAAATAGACAAATTCATGGTGTGGAAGTAAGGATCCATGTAATTCCCCTCCCTACCGGTACCTTCCAATGAAGCCTTGAGATATTTAGTCTGTGTCTCATACACACCATACCCTCCCAAGGTGAGGAAACCTTAACTTCTGTTGTTTTTAGAACTGCTCATTCTCAAATGTCCAATTGCCCATTCTAAAATGAAGGGGGATAAAAAAAATGCAGGTAAATCCCACAGGTTTTAATTTGCACTGGTTGAAACTGAGGCTTATAGCCCTGTTATAATTCTGTGTACAGGTTAAGAATTTGAATTTAAAAGTCAGTTTCGTTGATATTGCTTTCATACAAAACAGTAAAAGAAAACAACTCACAGATCCTTTAATTTGCCTGGAGATTAAATTGGCGTTCATGTACATAATAGATTTAATATCTCTGCTCTGTTTCCAATATCAAACTCAGCTGAGTTACTGGCTACTGCAAAATAACTGCACAGTCCAAACAACCACAAATGTTCAAAGGACTGATAGGCTAAAAAAATAAAAGTTCTCCCTCCATGAAAAAAATTTTTGCTGTCTGAATGACCAATTTCCCTGCAAGTACTAGACAAAAATAGCCTAGATGTACTTTGTAGCTAACATCTGACTCACACTACATTTTCACCTTGGTAAAAATACAAGATCAAAAGATCAAAGCCAAGGGGTATAATTTTCTCCTCCTTTGTCACATCCCAAAATGTTAAGTACACGTTCTTTTCCAGTAATCCCCACACAAAAGGATAAAATGAGGAGCAGTGAACTTCAGTCTATTAAATGTCACCCCAAAATAGGTAATTACCATATGAACATTAAACTGATGCCCTCCTCTCCTTATGAGGTTCCTTTTTACTAGCTAAAGATATTACCAGATCTTAATTGGTGTGAAATGAAGTCTCTTGGAGCTGCAATTCAAAGACCTCCAAAACTTCACCTATCAGCTTATTCTAAAGTGTTGATAAAACTAGGCCAAAATAAGCCTTAAATAAGATTCCCTAAGCACATGCACACAGAGCATGTACTAGAGCCATAATTGCATGCAGAACTTTAAATTCACATCTATGAAATAACCTACATGGGCCACTTCTCAGCCCATAATTGCTGGTTTGTTTCTCTGTACAAAGATTTACTGGACCCCATCTGTGTCCTTGCCCACGAGCTTCATGGTGAAACAGATACCTGAGCATCAATATGTTATAGACTAGAGGCAAATCAAATGTCAGCAACAGGCTCAAATCAAAAGCTACAGGCAAACAGCCTGCGCAGGAGTCTAGCACTTGGTTCATTCACCAAGGGTAAGAGAAGAGAGCATTTCACATTCTTGAAAAGATTTATCTCTAAAATTCAGTTATGTGGAGACAGTCTGATTTAGCTTCACTCCAAAGAAATACTTAACAAGGAATCTCTTTTCTGTGATAGCTCCTTCATCAGCTCTTTCCTAAAATACAGGAAAGGGATAGAAACCCCTGGGGTGTTGACAGGAACCACAAGTATGGTTGCATTCATGTTACACCAGGGACAGCCACAAGAGAAGACTTTTAGTTAGGTATTAATTGAGAAAGAATGGAAAGCACTCCAGTCCAGACAGGCTAAAGCACAAATCCACAGTACACCACATCATTTTTATCCAGGATGTCCTAGCCGGTTTCGTTCTTGTATGGACTGACACAAAGCTCATTTTTCTGCTTAGGTAGTACTTAAAGTAGAGGGTATATATAAAAATACGCTGATGCTGAGAGGCTGAACAAACCCCAGCATGTCTGAGAGGATGATCTACACACACATTCAAATATTCATCTCCAGGCTTCCAAATGTAAAGTAGCAAATGTTAACTATGAATAAAGAGTTTTACTTTATTTCTAAAGGAGTTGCAGAACCTGAGAAGTTACTTCAAAAGGAAGCAAACGTTTGAACACTACATAAGTACTATGATTTTAAGATCACATCATATTGTTGATCAGTCCATGTAATCTCCATGTTAACATGGAGAAGTCACATATGAAAATATAATACCATCTTTCTAACAAGGTCTCTAATAAATCACATTTTTCCATGGACTCAGGACTCTCTTTGATGCTCAATACTCAAAAGGCATAGCCTCTAAAAATGTTTCCCCAAGCCCACAGCTTTTGACTTAAATATAAATTTTCCTTTACAGGTGACTGTGAACACCTCTGTGCACATAATGAGAAACGTGTTTTCTTGCTTCCTCACTGCAGATTCCATGCAGGAAACATCAACACCACAGAGCATAAAACTGGGAAGGAGTCGGTCATGTCACAAAGCTGCAGCTCTCCAAAAGCCTTCAACACAGAAACAAGCTTTCATATTTCTATTCCAATTTGATGGTTACTATCTCTATTTGTGTCAAAAGACAAGTCTCATCCACAGTCTCACAGCAGACCAGTCCAGTTGGCACTGCTAAATTAATACAGGCTTGATACACTAAGTTACCAACTCTGACATGAGTTACTGTCCCTGTTCCACGGACTTGCTTTCTGCCAGAGCAGCCAGGGGAAGAATAACAGGGCACCAGTCTGATTGGAAAGGTTTTATTTTTCACTCCTCAGTATTAATCATCTAGGCATTTATTTGTTGAGACAATCACTATGCTAAATCAACAGAAAACAAGGATTGCCAATTTATTCCCAAAAGCAGCAGACAGCACAACATACAATTCAACAGCAGTACATAATTTCTACACCCAAAACTTTCTGGAGAGACGTGTCTCACATTACCTCCCTCCCAGATGCTACAATCCTCACTTCTCCAAGCTCTCTGTGGGCTCCTGGGCCCCAATTCCCTTCCATCTGCTCAAGTCTGGAAGCCAAGCCTGGACCAGCAGAGTTCTCATGAGCACCAGTTCCATATAGACTAAAGTTCTACTGCCGCTCTTCAGGATCTAAGCCACAACTCATGGACTAGCTCATCTGAGAATACCTTGCCAGCTCCTCACTTGATTCTGCCTGTGGAGAACAGCAGCAGCAGCAAAAAGGGTCTTGACTGCCACTGTTCAGCTTGAACATTTTATATGCTGAAGTAGTTTTTGCAAGAGTTAGTACAGACAGGAAAAAAAAATGTAAAAAATCCGAGCTGCAGGATGCTGGCAAAGAAAATTGTTCCCTTTACCAACATGTTGGCAAGGAAAACTTTTTCTTTTTTTTACTCCCCTCCTCATACCAGCACTTTCAGATTGGAAATTCTCCTTCTATCAGGGTGCTGGCCAATCTAACATAGCCCACAAGCATCTTAAAACGGACATCTTTCTATTTGCCTGACAGTAACACTGAAATCTTTTAACACCACCTTCATTAATTGAGTTCAACATCAGTAAGAATTACTTTCAACACATATTTTTATCTCCCTCACTGGCACCTTCATAGAGACAGATTTTTAGGTATATGAGCCATTCTATCATGAGATTAAGAGAGCTCTAAGAGAGTGTTTTGTGCTTATGCAGAGATATTAATTGTGTACTGGACCTGTCACTGACACATCCTGTCTGTCCAGATAAACTTTCCTCTTCAGTCCATACCCCAAATTCAATTTTGAAGCCAGGACATTCTCAGTTTTGCTACAAAGCCACAAGATCAGGGAAAAACAACCTCCACCTCACATTGCACTTGAAATTAAGGAGGACTTGCAAGAGCTTACTCTCACACTATTCAGACATCACCTGGCACTACAGACACAGCTTCAAGTTGGAAGTCCCTACTCTGCAGCGTTAGACAAGCTGCAGTGAAAGAGGCAATTACCAGTATATTTTTTTTTCTTCTTAGACCCAGAAACTGAGACTATTGGAGCTTCCCACAGCTCCAAAAATGTCACATTCACATTATCACATCCCTTAGTGGGCTGTAGACTACTTCACAGCAGGGTTTATTGGATTAGGTTCACTAACAACTGCCTGACTTTTAAGCGGGACCAGACTTGGGACGTGGGCACAGAGCCTTCTGCATCTGACGATATGAACTGATATCTGTTTTAGAGGCCTTGCACTTTGCAGTATCTACCAAGGCGCCTTTTGACTTCAGGCAGAACAATCATGGTGTGTTTAGCAGCAGCCCTTCACAATCAAGGTCTTCCACAAACAGTTATTTCTGCAAGATGAAAGCAGCCTCCCTGGACAGCAAGTAACTGGCTCCCTGCAAAGTTAGTACTCTATGCCCTTCAGATTAGGGAAATAGCAGATCTGTTTTCATTACGGAAAGTAAACTGATTAGCAGATGGATATTCATTTTCCCCCCTCTGTCAACTCTAATATAATATAAATAGAAATTATAAATAGAAATCTTACTTCAATGAACTTTCAAAGAGCTCTCAAAAAAATCAAAATTCCTGCACACTAAGTATATGGTTTTTGCAAATGAAGTAAATTAATCTTTTAAAAAGAAAGTTTGTTTTTACACTTAACTGATAGCATGCAATATGATTAAAATACATTGATCTGCAAGCTTTAAAAAGATGATTGAAGATTAACTTCGACATTGGACCCACTTAGTTAGGTTTTACAAACTCAGTGGATATTCTTCAGGTTGCACAAGTGACATTTCTTGACTTTATTTCAGCTCAGTACCTTTATCAACATGGAAAACCACGATAGAGTGTTAAAGGATAAAAAAGTCAAGCAAGAAAGACCCACTTTGAACTTCCCACACTCTTTTCAGGGCAAACAAGTCTGAAACCTTTGACTAGACATCGGTGCCATATTTATGCAGCATGCAATGGAATGTGCATTTGAAATAGGCAGGGAGGAGTTTCTGCAGGAGACACACAAGTGTGTGCAGGGAGGCCTGAGCCCATGGCTGGAAGAAGAGGTAGAGATGACATTTTATTCTGAATAAGTTGTTCCATGTCTTTCATCTCATGCTATTTCTCTGCCTGCACTATTTTGATTATAAGCACTTACTTGAGGCTGCTCACAACAGACCAGGGAGGCCTCAGCTGCAAGGAGCTTCCCAAGGGCAGTATAATGGGAAAACAAACAGCTCTGCAGGGGATTTATAGAACTTGAAAAATACAGAGAATGCTTTATTTTCCCTCTAAGCTGTTCAGAAATCACTGCAAAAGGACAAAAATCACCATTACACTGGTGCCCTCCACTCCCCATTCAGCAGATGCTACGTTAATAACAGTGTGATCCAGTCTCATTATGAAGTCATACGAAAAATACCACAGCATCTCAGTGTATTGTGGTTGTGGTTTCACGTAATTTTTGCCTTTTTGATTGCCAGCTATCACCTATCCAATGAACTGCCACCAGAAATTCATTCTCCCAGACTCAAGATTAAGGAAAGTGCTGCTGCATAGGTTACAATAATTGCTTTGTCTTCCCAAATGCAGCAGTCAGAGCAGCAGCCCATCAGGACATAACACAAATTAAAAAAATATTAAAAATAACTATTATAGTAGCAAATATAAATATGGACCAAATAGGAGACCTGCACACAGTCCATGAATGCTTGCCTCTCACTGGGAATATGCCTCTAGTCAACAAAACACTAACATATGTGTAAGACACATTGCAGTCAGTGAGCCTTAAAACGATTAAATGCTTTCTTGAACAACATCTTAAAGAAGAAATTAAATATTCTCCTCTATTTTTATAGTTTATTTCTGAAGAAGGTCCCTTGCTGAAATAATGCTGTTCGTGTTATAACTGGTTGACTCATGGCTTGAATTTCCTGCCACAGTTTCCCCAAAGAACACCTGGAAATCATGAAATAATTTTCTTAATGGCTATTTCCAGTCTTGCACTAGGGCCATCAATTATCTGTTTTCTCCTAGACAATGACTGATAAATTGCTACCTAAAAAATTCAGTCAGCTATTAAAACACACTCTGTATATCAGAATAAGGTCCACAAATTTCATTCCAACCCCAAGGTCTGGAAAGGAAGTGGAAATGAAGTCCACAGGGCCTCCCAGTTCCCCTCATTCCCAGTATATTCCTCGTCAAACTCCTGATTCCCTATTTGGTAATACAGTCACTGTATCTCAGCCAACAAATCCACACATCTAGACTCTTTTTGAAAACCAGATTTACCTGCCATTCCCCAAGTGCTCAGCTCCTACCTCAACCCGAGTTCCAGAGCTCTCCAGGAATTACAGAAGTAAGAAAGGTTTGCCACCTTGCCTTGGTCACCCTTTGGGAGACTGTCTAAAGCAGGCAGGTCAGAGAACACTTCAGCCCAGGCCAGCAGCAACAGCACCCAGTCCTTCCTAAAGAAAGCATGAGCACAGGGCCCAGATCAATCAGCCACTGGAAGAAGTGCCTGGTTATTGGACCTGGCTCACGGTCCATATCGCCAAGCCTTTTCTTCATCATATGACACAGACTCTCCAGAGTTACTTTATCACCAGGGATCCACACAACATTCTGCAATTTGCATGGCTTCAAAACTTTAAGAACTTCCTAGTTATTTCACTCCAGAAGAAAGAGTTAAATGAATTTTACAACCAAGAGATTGTGTTTTCAGTGTGTGAAATTAATTCAACCAGACACTGCAACCCAGTGGAAGCTCCAGACCTCTTTAAATGAGCTCCTACAGCAGATAATGTCTTTTTAATCAGTTTGATGCTCTGATAAATCGACTCCTACTTCCTATCAGAGAGAGAAAAGGAGCAACTGAATTAATGCTTGCTTGAAACCAAGTATTTTGAGGTAGGAGCCATTTGTGTATATAAATGCCAGAAAGCTTCTAATTTAGAAACACAGGCAATTCCTTTCTATTTCGACTCCATAAATCTGTTTCTCTAATCCCGGGATATTTTGAGGGATTTTATCATAGCCCATGTGCATATCATTCCACTTGCCTGCACAGCAAAATTTGCTTGAGTACACAAAACATATAGCAACTTGTTGGGCTGAGTAATAGTAATAATCCATCTAATCACAGTCAATTCAGCTGCTGGTTGCTTATGGGCATCCTTTACACATTAATTTAAAGACTGAATAAGCAAGATCAGAGCAGCTATTTAACAAAAAGCATGCTCATAAAGCTCCTCTAAGCACCCAACACTCATTTTCAGAGGCTTGTGATCTGAGAGCATGCTTTTAAAACAAGTTTACCAGCTTTAACCTTTCTGCCTGTCATCAGAAACACACAAGTCAGGAGAATTTTATTTCATTTGTTACTAAATGGTACATGTTTCTGATCACTAATTTGGGCTTCAAGAAAAAGAACACGTATATGCAATGTGGTGTGTGGTTGTTTCTGGGTTGATTTTTTTTTACATAAACCATGCATTGTGTCCATTCCTCCGTCTCAACATGCCTTATTTTCCTTTAAAACTACCCCAGTGAGGCAATGGGTAGCACAGAAGATTTAGGTGGCACCATCAGTTTCTTCATTGAGAAATATTTCTTGTTTAAATATGTTTGAGCAGGAAAACCACACACTCTAACTGGCTGTGGTTGTGGCCCGTGAGGACTGTCCCCTGTTTTTTCCAGCTGCCACAGAGCTGGTTGGCAGCAGAGATCATCACCACAGAACAATTCATGACATACTCAAACAGGTCTACCACTGCAAACCCCAACTGCTTAAACCTGGTAACTTGTGTTCCTTACACTGTCACAACAGGGGAATAAAGCAGTCCGTGATCTTATGGGTTTGAGGGTGGATGTGGAAGAACTAAGAGTCACATCCTCCCAAGTCAGGTCAACATTGCCATGTGAAACAAACACTCTTCAAACAGTGCCAGGAGGTGGTATTGAAAAGCACAGTTACTAAGCCTGACTACAGACTTCTGTCCAAACTTGTGCCACAGGTTGTTCCAACCCATGGCACTGTAAACAGAATCTGGCACTGAGACCATGATTCAGAGTTGGCTATCAGTGATACTGCTGTATCACCCTTAAGCATGCTGCCTCAACCACAGCAACCAGATCGTCACAGGGACACAAGTATTTCCTGTACAGATGTTGTCACAGGCAAGATAGAGAAGATCAATTAATTTCTCCCCAAGACAGCACAGCTGTTTGGCTCCAGAAGAAGGTACACTGATTTCTTAAACTCAATTCTAAAGGTATTATAAGTCAAGAATCAAGAGGACAGAAGCTTCTGCTGCCTTTCCAGGAGGAACATCAAAAATAAATCAGAAGTGGGTTCCATGAATACTTTAGTGGAGGTATGAGTGGCTAAGAAACACAAGTATCCACTGAAAAAGAAATCTCAGCATGAGAGAAGAAAGAACAGCTCTCCCCATGAAGTTTTTCCTGACTTTTTCCTTCAAGGGCTGAGGTGAATGCAGTGAAATGCAGACAGAAATTTCAAAGGAAGGAAAATACATTGCAAAAATCTAGAAGTGGAAGTGTAAGTGACCACAGATGATTCTGCATGGCAGTAGCTCCTCTGCAGAGTGCCTGTAACAACCCCAACAAAAAGCCATTTAAGCATATTTCCTTGTTGTAGGAGAACTGTACTGATTGGGGAATTTTTTTGCTACAGACCACAATACCATCACAGCAAGTAGTTCAGGGAAAATAGAGATCAGTGGGATCCATGGTGTTAAAGAAGTTACCCGTTGAAGCAGTGTAGGGTGTTCCAGTGGAGCATGTCATGACAAGGTAGGTATGCATTGAAAGGTCACTAGTTTAGATGCAATATCACATGCAGAATGTAAAGTTTAAAATTTCAACTGGAAATTGCAGTTGTATGCATTACTTTCCGCTTCTAACTAAAAAGGGGATACTAGAAAAATCCCTAGTTCTTATCAGAGCACTACCTTCTTTAAAAAGCACTTCTTTACAAGTGACTAAGGATGTGATGAGTCCTTGCTTATACTTATAGATAGGATAAATTTAGCATTCAAATTGTTGGTTTATGAAGCAGAGAGGTCTCTGGACAATGAACTCTGCTGATACTGGCTGCAAAAATTTAAAGTCTAATTATAAATGAGAAATAATCACTTCAGTAAAGATACCATTGTTACGCCATTCTATGGTATATTGCATCTGGGTTTCTCAAGGAGGCTTATTAATCACCATAAGGTTCATAATACTCCTGTTAGTTGCAATTACTGTAGCGCTGCAGAAGTAAATAGAGATTGAGAAACAAAGTGTCTTGTCCTCAGATCCTTTAAGCAGTTTGTGGCAGATTCAGTCTTCTTCATAGTAATGAAAAGGAAGGCAGCTTAATAGCTAAGCACCAGATTGATACTTGGGAGACCTGAAGTCCCTTCTCTCCCATACACCTTTTGTTTTGTGTCTGGCATGCCTCCAAATATCTCTAGGTTCATCCTTAGTACAAGTGGGTAAAACTAATTAAGCAGGAGTGAGACACGGTAGATAAATATAGAAAGCGTTGAAGTAGCACAGCCACACACAGCATGAGCAAGTACTATTTGTGCAGTAATGTTTTTCATATGTAAGGAGAGAAAATAATTCCTTTCTTAATTGCCAACTGCTTAATCTTAGACAATAGAAGCTAAAGCACAGGTTAATCCAAGGAGATTACATGCCACCCTCAGTGCAGATACACAAAGCAGCTTATTCCACCTATCCTTTCAAAGCATAAAATGACTTCACATCAAGAAACCCCAAGAATGTGGGCAAGTTTGTGCTAGTGCACTATAACTTCCCATCATGACTTACTGCTCATGCCTATCAGTGCCATATGGATTGCCCCACGATCCTTTGGGATTGTGCAGCTTCTGCTTCATGGCAGCAGAGGCATTGGGATACACAACTGAATACGCAGAAGGCTTTGTGAAAAAACTTGTAAACGCTGGTGAGGGCTCAACTAACCTCTGGTAGCAGAGTGGAGAGATGCTATAGGCTAAATGTTCATTCCTGGGTGCTTCTGCACCAGTGCCACACCCCACCTCACACTAACTGCGAGGGAAACAGTGACCTGCAATCTACAGAAGCAGCAATATGGATTTTACTTAGTCTTATGGAGTAAAAGATGTGAAAGCAGAGACATAATGGAGTGGTGTTGGCTTTGACTCCACAATTCCTTCAGCTATGTGCATCAATAGACTTATTCGAAACCTTACTTGATAAGACAACACACCTCCTTGCATATGGGTTCCTAATACACTATGTTGATTTCAGCCGCTCTTTGGTATGTTGCCAGGGCTACTGCAGTATGTATCACACTTTAGCTCCAGTCTTCTCATTCAATCAGCTGTCAAGTACATACTATACATTGAAATATCTTTCCTTCTCTACAAGAAGGAAAAGTTTAACAGAAAAGACCCCTGTGTCAGGCTTAGAAAAAAGACACAGAAAAGATTTAACTTTCAAGCTTTCTGTATGTTCTTCTACAGCTCTCCCAGTATCACAAAGTCTGTTCATCTCAGGAGAATTGCATTTGATAGCATATTTAGTTCACAGGACTAGCACAGTTACATTAAACAGAGGCTGCTAATAAAACATTACATCTCACTCCCCCCGGCACTCTATTTGCCATGATGTAAAAGGCAGACACCCCATAGAGAAATTAATCAGAAAGAAGGGGAATGAATCTAAAGACTGAAAATTAAAGACCCCATGACATCTACATCCATCTACTACATCCAGATGAAACAGCGTCCCAAAACTCAAAGATGTATTAAGACCCTTCTGAGAGATGGAAGTAGTTATAGAATTCAGCATATTATCATCAGTATAAATTATAGTTATTTAAATGGAAAAATTTCTCTTTGCTCATCACTGAAGATCCACAGAGAACACAATGTCTTTTAGACCAAAGCACACCTGTTTCGCTCTGCAAAGTGATGAAAAAGACTTAAAGCTTAAAGACAGATCCTATAGAAGCAGTATCAGTCTGACTTCAGTAAAACCACTCTGCTTTTCCTTCAGTAAGGATACACCCTAAGTATCTACATTTCTCTCAAGTAGGGAAATCTAAGGAAGTGTCTGTTCAAAAAAACTCCAACAAACCAACCATAATCATACGTCCTCACATCCCAGTTCTACTCCATTGGGTTTAACACTCTCAAGTTATTCAACACCAAAACTATTCCAACATAAAGAATGCCTAAAATTGTCTTAAGGACACATTCATTTCCATGTAGCCCTTAAACAGATACTCATCTGTCAATACCCTTACAGAGACATTTGCAGAATCAAATGAGGGATATATGTATATATATATGATATATGCATAAGGGAAGGATTCCAAATGCCTCAGTTAAAAAATTTGACTGAAATGGATTCATCTGGATAGATTGTGAATCTTGACTTGAAGCACACTTGTACTACTCTAACTTTTGTAGACTTGAACTTGTAGTACAAAGGATGGATTTAACCAGCAAAGGAAATAGTAAGATGCAGACAAAAGTGCAGCATCTTTTAAACCACCATGCATGTTTTGTTTGCAACACCCTAACTAAATGCCAGGATTTAAATTTATGACACAAAAGTATATGCAAGAAGAACCTCATGAACTTTAGCTCTTACGGACAGTACTACATTTATGAAGTAATACTCAGAGCTTCCTCAAAAAAGAAATTAGGTAGAGCAAGGTTACTTTCAAATCTTTTATGCTTGATTTGGGTAGACCTGAACTTGGAGTGGGGGCAGGGAGAGAAAGACCTATAAATTAATCACATCCCTCCACAAGAGGGATACAGAGTAAATACAACACCTTTCCTGTATAAGTTATGTAACTTCAGGTGGTTGCAGATGAATAAGACTGAATCAACCAAGCCTACTTATTTTATCAAAATAAAAACTTAACTTCATTTGAAATTTAAGCTCACCTCTTCTAGACACCCACACCAACTTTAAGTCACTTTAAGAGAGACTGCAAAATTCTCAGCAGGAGAAGAAACGTATGTATAAAGCTGCCTCTATTCTCCAATACCAACATTACTCCAGTTTGGGCAGCTCTGGATCAGAGATCAGAGCTGAGCCATGAGAGATTATTAAGTATTAAAGTAGGATAAAGACTATATGTTTTTGCTAGGCAGTCTCATGCCTCCTGTGTCACAAACAGAGTTTGCAGTAAGTGGCTGCACACTAGAAGATAGGAGATGGCAAATTTAGTCTGAGATGACTTTAAAAATATACATCTTCATTTATTCAGGGTGAAAAAAAAGCTTTTTACATTGTGCTCTTGCAGATTGCTGAGGTGAGAATACAATTATATCCTCTTGAGAATTATGGTAACCTCTGATTGAGGGTAGAAAGGGACTTCCCACATGTTAAAGAATCCTGTTCATACCCACACTTCAGTTAGAAAACAAACAAAGAAAACAAAACATCATGGTAGAGACTGCAACCAAACAAGACAGATAATGCTCCCACTGGTTGCTTGCAGTGACAGCCCACTGCCTGACAGTAACACCTTTGGTACTGTCCTGCCTAGCCCACCTATCTCACTTTATCTCCTCAAATGCTCCTTCTGTTTCCTCCATCTTCACAACAGCTTACTTACCTTTCTGCCACTGCATATGCAAAAGAAAGCCAACAACTGCCTGCCCAAGCCCAGTGTTTTTCAGAAAAGGCCCTCTGAGCCTCTCAGCTCATAAGGAGACCCCGCTGCTTGAATTTACCAAACAATCCAGTGCCAAAACAGTCTCTGGTAACAGAATGCTACAGACACTTTATTTAACAAATTTCACTGCATCATAGAATCATTTAGGTTAGAAAATACCTTTAAGGTCTTCAAATCCACCTCTTAATGCAGCACTGCCGGGCCATGTACTTAAGCACCACATCCACATCTTTTAAATACCTCCAGGGGTGGTTACTCCACCACTTCCCTGGGCCACCTGTTCCAATGCTTGACAACCCTTTCTGTGAAGAAAACTTTCCTAATATCCAATCTAAATCTTCCCTGTTTTAACTTGAGGCCCTTTCCTCACATCCTATTTCTTGTTATCTGGGAGAAGAGACCAACCCCTATCTCACTACAACTTCCTTTCAGGTAGCTGTAGGCAGTGATGAGGTCCCCCCAAACCTCCTTTTTTCCAGACTAAAAAACCCCAGCATCCTCAGTCACTTGTCATAACAATTGTACTCCAGACCCTTTACCAGCTCCCTTCCCTCCTTTGGACAGACTCCAGTACCTCAACGTCTTTCTTGCAGTGAGAAGCCCAGAACTGGACACAGCACTCAAAGTGTGGCCTCACCAGTGCCAAGTACAGGGGGACAATCATTGTCCTGGGGCCACACGATATGTGATACAGGCCGGGATGTCATTGGTCTTTTTGACCACCTGGGCACATTGCTGGCTCATGTTCAGCCAGCTGACAAACAGAACCCTCAGAGCCTTTTCCACTGGGCTGTTTTCTAGCCACTGTTCCCCAAACCTGTAGTGCTGCATGGGGTTGCTGTGACCAAGGTCCAGGACCCAGCATTTCACCTTGTTGAACCTCATACAACTGGCCTCAACCCATTGGTCCAGCCTGTCCAGATCTCTCTGCAGAGCCTTCCCACCCTCCAGTAGACCAACACTCCTTCCCCAGCTTGGTGTCATCTGCAAACTTACTGAGGTTGCTCTCAATCCCCTAATCCAAATCATTGGTAAAGATATTAAACAGAACTGGATCACTACTTAATTATAGATAAGGCATTTGATTGAACTCCCCCCCAATATTATAATGCAATAGACTTCCAAAAACACCACCAGCAGAACAGCAAACCATATGAAAGCACCGTGACTATGACCAAGACTGTCCCAGTACTTCATTTTTCAAAGTGATGAAATATATCTTGGGCTGTGGCAACACATGTAATACCAAGATATTTCATTCTACCTCTGCAGTGATAGCAAGGTGCTATCCTGGTGACATGATAGAAAAGAGAAAAATCAAAGGAAGAGTTCAAGTACCATCGTTTAGCAAGATTATTTATGCTACAACTTCTGGGAGTTAAAAATCATTACAGATACATCCTACAAGTGCTATTGTGCTGTCTGTGTAAAAGCTAGGAGGGGAAAGGATTAGAACATTTGTAACAAATGTTCATGACATATTAAACCAAGATTATTATCTATGTTTATTCTTTGGAGGATGTTGGTTTATTTACCCATTAAAAGACTTACACAGACTAGATCTTAGTTTTGATCAGCACTACATATGCAAACACTGCAAAATATTAACTAAGTGAAATAGAGCAAGTTGGAAGTTGTCATGTGTTTGTGTAATGCCAGATTTCTTGAAGTTAACTCTCACTGCATTACTCTTGCCATTTCCCTTGATTATTTTCCACTAGAGCATGACAAACCAACAGGCATTATTTCATTGCTATGTTCAATACTATGGTTTCTTCTCTTCTCTATGTTACCATCACACAAACAGTAGGAGAGATATTCTCTCTACTTTTTAAGAAAAAGGTCTGGCGCCACAGGCACTTGCTGAATAAAAACGCAGGGGGCTTTCTGCCCTTGGCACATTAAACCATTCCCTAATACAGTAGGTAAATGATAATTAAGATAAAGGCTTAGGTATATGAATAACTTCCACTGTACATTAGACTTCACTCAAGGGTTAATAATCTGCCCAGGGCTGAGGTCTGTGTGAGATGTCAGGATTTAGCTGAAGCTATAAGGGCCTGTTCTAGCTTTCAACATCAGCAAATAAAACACCTTATTTTAACAGGATCACAAAGCAAAATAATGCAATTTTGTTGTTACCACAGTTTTCTGCCTGACAGTGTGTCTATGTGTATAATAAAATGAATCATTTCATCCACATAAACTTTCTCCAGGAATGTGCCAATATCCAATTGCAAAACTATCAGTGAATTCCTACCTGAGACAAGTTTAGCAGAATTCAGATTTGTTAGTGTCACAGTGATGAGTAGCCTTTTCTCAGAAGCACATTTTTGTCCTGTATATAACATTTCTGCCTTTGATTCAAAACATTTGGGCAGGTCCAGACAATATTAGACTGGTAGCTCTGGGATTTGGGGCATCTTCTAACAGCCAGAGTAAGGAACAAAGAGCCAGGACTACAACCTACTTGCCTCACCATCTTGTGTGCTTTTGCTCTTCCTCAGTGTACCCTCGATAGCCCTCTTCTAATGATAGCTTGCTTTATTGTTTGCTCAGTGCATATACTATGCACCTAAATACACACACTAACGAGTTCACAGCAGGGTGCTCAGCTTTGAAAAGTATTTTGGCATGGCATGAGAACATGAGAAAAGCCTTGACTGAAAACTTCTCCTCATACTAAATACTTCAGTTCCAACTAACAATTTACATCAGAATAATTCACATCCACTTCAGGCTGAGTTGTATTTCAAACTAACATAACTTTTTGCACTGTGATGAGAATAAGAGAACTCCAGTAGGAAATAGAGACATCAGCATTTTCTTATCCCTTTAAGCACAGCGCAGGCTTTGAAGTAGCAACAAACGAGAACAGGTGTATTTTGTAAACAAATTTCTACACCAACTTTCAAGATTGAAGTGATTGAGACTTATCTTCCTTACTGTAAAGAGTAACAAAAGTAAACAGTTATTCTCTTTTTTTGTTTTGCAAAGATATTAGGTTGATCAATTAGGACTATTGCAGAAAGACTTGAATTAGTCTGATTAGTCTCAGCTACTTAAATTCAGAAGCAGATGCCTCACTTTACAAGTCTGGTGATTAAAGGCTTCATTCACAAAAAAAATTGGATTACGCACACTTAAGACAATACCTACCATTTTTCAGCTCTCCCCACGCCACAGCAGACGGCCCATACAATTAGTGACTTCAAAAAAATTCTTACTAGAACTCCTCTGAAGCTGAGGCATGACTGCCCTCACTTCTAAAGACAAAGGTACATGCAAGTCAATACTATTTTCAAATGTTCTTCTCAGATTAGGACTGCTCACATAGGTCAAGAAAGCCATTCAAACCATTTACACAGAGACATAAGTCAAAAGGCAGTGCTTGCACATTCCTGAAAGAGCCACCCATATGGCTACTAGCAGCAAGGGAAAGGCAGAATTATAATATAAGAGCCTTGGCAGCAAATAAAATCTGCATCTCACCCTCATAATGCTCCAGCCAGCACAAGTGAGAAAGCCAGGACTCAGACACACAAAATGGCTCATTATCTACCCCAGAAGGCACAGCACTGCCAAGCTGCTCTTTATCAAGTCCTTAACAGGTGTAAAATTAGCACTTGTTACTAAAGACAATGGAGTTACATGTATTGCCAGCAGCTGAAGAAACGTGCTAGAATTGTTTTCACCTCCAGTTAATTCGCTACCCTTCAATAATGCACACAAAGCCAGTAAATTAGAGGGGTGCTTTCTGAAGCATGGCAGTGAGCTAAGCCACTGTGTGAGCATCCTTTCTAAAACACATTCAGGTGCTTTCCTGAATGAAGGCCTGAGGACTAAGTCCTCTTTTCATCAATATTGATGTAAGTTCAAACAAACTACATTTACCTGACTGTACTCTCAGGTAAAGCTGTGCCAGTGTAATCTGTAACCAGAATCTGGAACTGTAAGAAATCCTCATAAGCAAAGGGCAGAGTTATTTTCAGCTTTCCTAACCCCACTGAGGACAGATCAACCGCCTGCACTGATATCCCCTCTTCTCAGCTGCTTATAATTCATTCCTGGGAATGAAGCAGAGAAGGGTGTCATTTACTGCGAGAAGCAAAGTATTTCAGATGTATCTCATTATAGCAGATGACCTCAGGTTTAAGACAAGAAGCCACTGAATCACTCAGGACTGCGTAGCTTCATTGTGTATTTTTTTTGTTTTAATACCATGCTTAGCTTTGAAAGCAAATTATTTAGATACATCTTGGACATAGGAATGCATCTAACTGCTGGTCAATAGCACTGTACACCTTACCGCCCACCCCCCTTTCCCCAGTAACTGAGAGAAGGGTTGGCCAACATCAAACAAATCTGACCAAGGACAGAAAACTCAGTGATAATTACATTCCCACAGGGTTTCATGAAAACTGGCAGTGAGATAGAGGAGGAAATTAACTCCTCCACCAAGGGAAGGGCAGATGCGAGTCAGGCATCTCACAGTCCCCATGGCAGCAATTGGCCAGGCAGCCAGCACTCAATTTGCTCTGCACTAGACGCAGCACAAGCAAGCTTTTGTCTGCTGGGACTATCACTGGGAACGTGTGTGGAGCTCAACTTTAGTGGGAGGGGATGGAGGGGAGGTGTTTGGAAGTCCATAAGAAACTCTGCTTCTCCACTTCTCCTGCCAGATATCTTGCACAGCCTGAAGTGCAAACTGTGTGGCAAAGCTCTCTTGCTTTAATATTAATGTTGAGTCTATTACTGGGTGGGGGGGGAATGGTACTGGTCTAATTAACTCAGAGAGAGTTACTAATAGCCGCAGGTTCTCTTCTGTTGTAGTGTTCTGCAGTTCTCCTATTGTCATTTTATGATGCAGTCAGAACATGTCTGAAACACCCAATATAAAAAGCAAACTGGACAAGTTCAGGTTTGGACAAAATGGGGAAAAGAAAATTTGTTTGCTAAGGTATAAAACAACTCACCACTGTCCTTGGTTCGTCACGCACCTTAGAGGAGGCAAAAGTCAACACAAAGCAAATAAAAAGAGTGATTTCTTTTCATACAGAGCAAATCTCCAGCTCTTGTAGGATTGATAGGTGTGGTGACTCACCAGCATACTGCCAGGGCTGTCAAGTTGTCACTTAGCTGGCTGCAGTACAAGGCTGAGTCCTTCCACATGGTCACCGCTCCTCTCTCTGCGTGCAAATAGACTACAACCTTTTCACTCCTTGTTGCAAATGCACAAGGAAATCTGTTATTTCTTCATCAGTCTCACATCCCTTTGGGCAATGGGAGTGATTGTCATCTCATGCATGTAAATGCTGACAAAACTCCCATCTTGACTATTAAATGGTTTAAAACTTAAAGAACAAGAAATGGCAATGGCAGAGCAGTAGTGACAAAAACTGGAAGGTTTCAGGTGGCCCACAGGCTCCTGCCGTGCTGGCCCTGACATCTGTGACATTGCTAAACTAGACCTGGGACTTCTCAAAGTCTCTGAACTAGCAGGAGAACTTGAATTATAGTCTGGTTGCCACAGACACTTCTGTCAACCAGTGGAGCTGCTCAGTCATGCACTGACCCTCTTCCCTGCCTAAGTGGTGCACTTCAGAAATGCAAAGTAGCTACAGGTTCCTTAGAAGAGTATGTGCCAATGCGCTGCAGGCTGGCAAAACTCATCAGTCATTCACTCTGATAAGATGATAGCACTACAAAGGCAAGGCTGATGCAACATCTTTGTCAACACAGAGCCACACTGGCTTTGTTGAAGTATTGCCACGTTTTGAACTTTATACAAACAGCAGAGCTACTGCCTGTGCAGCATGTTGCTGTGGGAGGCGATGGTTAAATCACCCCTTGCAAAGCATCAGGAGCTCTGTGTAAATAGCAACACAGTGGAAGCCACTTGAAATTCATGCAACAACTTTCATTGGCCCCTGAGTGCCACAAGCAGCCCTACACCTCAGTCACCATCAGCTGGAAAACTATTAACTAGCTGTATATATGCAAGGAGCAGAGAGGAGCTCTTGCCAGGGAAGGGAAGGCAGGGCGCTAGCATTTCCAAGGTTCCCGGTTAGTTTCCATATGGTGCTCTCAGACTGCTGTGCTCGTTTCCAGCCTGATTATTAACACTGCTAATGGGGAAAGGCCTTGGAGGACACGGAGTGCACAGCTGAATGCCTGGTGCATAGAGAGCCAAGATTCCTAGCCATATTCCCAACATATCCAGGCCTATCTATTATATCAACTGATCTTAATGAGTGATTCAAACAGCGCATCCATATTGTAATTACCATGGAGGGGCCAATTTTACAAAAACTTTCAATCATATATTTACAATTTACACACCTGAAAAGGGATCTTCAGTTGCCATGTTAAACTAGTCAGTGTGTTGTCAGTATATCCGGAAGTCCTTCATTACAGAGTTAATCAGAATGTGTTCCCTAGTTCTTATTTTGAAGGAAAACTAAATTAGATTCGCCATCAAAGTTTAATGCTTTATGCTATTTCAGAGTGTTGGGTCAGCTGTCTATCAGGGACAACAAGTGACTTCAACATCCAGACCGGAGAAGGGAATTGTTCCAAAGATGTAGGACCTTCAAGGAGAGCTCTAGGGCACTCCAAGAATATACCAGTCTTTAGCTTGCATTTTGAGGTTTTTCCAAAGAGTAAAGAAATAAGGCAACATAACAAGCTCTGAAACCAAGAAAAATATTTGGTTCCCACATTCAACACTCCCCTCAGCAGCCTACTAGATATTACATACAGAAATCTCATGCAACTGGAATCTGTCTTCCTGGAATTCTTTGGGGTATGGGTATGTGGTGCTTATGCATTATTACAATAGTAGCCTAAAAAAAATAATTAAAAAATCATAGCACTTTGAAGTTCTAGCTTCTGAATGTGGATTTAGTAATTATCACAACTTAATGTCTATACTCAACAGTTAATGAAAATTATTACTGAGTGGTTAAATGTGAAAAGGAGAAAACTTCGTGTTTACAAACATGTTTTTAAAAATTGCTACATCAAAGCTATACATAGGGGGTTTGCAAATGATTTGGTTGATGTGAGGCTGAGCATAAATGTGACGAAGGATATAAACAGGGGATCAGCACATGGTTGCCCTCAGTCTTCTCTACTCCTTTGTGCTCACCCAGAGTGCACAGCTTTTGCAAAGAAGTGCACAGTCCGTGTAGTGACATTGTCTTCCATTTTGGATATATTTGTATACATTACTACATTTTCCTCCCTCTGCTTCTCTCCCCAAAAGCTGAAGCAAAGATTTCCCTCGTTTCCTATTGCATAAGTAAACATTATCTTCACTTTGAAAACCAGGCAGTTTGAAAATGGCATCCCATTGGGTCTGCAGGGTTTCAGCTCCTGTAGCTGAAGGTTTTACTCTGTGCTCAGCAAAGGACACTGTGAGAGACATATTTTTAAGAACTGTTATGTGCTCTATTTGAAGGGAAACACAGTAGTGCACTTTGTCCTTCCCCCTCATACCCTGTCTACTTAGGCTAAAAAATTGTGTTTGTACAGCACTTAGCCCCATGAGACTGAAGCCTTTAGGTACAAATGTAACTCATTTAAATGGTAATGTACAACAAAATGAGTGGCACCCTTCAAAACAAGTAGCATTCACAAGTGTATCTATGCCAGGTGCTGACAAATGGAGGGTTGTGGTTACAGGCATGGGGAAAGGTCCCGGTGAGCCAATATTTAAAAGTCAGTTTTCACAGTCAAAGGCCAAACTCTAAAATGTCTGCTTATTTCTCTACTGCCTGTGCCCTGCAGCACTGCGACTGCCTCCCTGAGAGCAGCACGTGAGGGCTCCAAAGGTATTTCCTACACAAGGTCAGATCAATTAAAATGTGCTTTAAATACAGTCACGTGAGCTGTGGCAGGAGCTCCACAGCCTGATTAGGGATCTGAAGGGCACAATCTCAGGCAATCCACTGACCTCAGGTAGAAGAGCCAGATAAGAAGTCATGGACTTGCTTTTTCCCTACCTTGGAACGGAAGGGTTTGCTCCTTCTGGTGACCAAATATCACTTTAATACCAGCAGTGCCAGGAGTTAACTAATTAACCTGGTTCTTCTCCTGTTGAAGTCAACAGCAAAGGTCCAAAATCAAGTGTTTCAAGAGCTGGGTCAAGGTCTTTCAGCCATCCCAGGGAGCCCAGGCAGCACAGCATGCAATGCCGCCTTCCTTTGCCACACCTCATAGGAAGCTTCTATGGAAATGTTTATATTAAAGAAATAAATGAAGCAAAGTCTTAGCAGAATGAAGTTCTATTTGCTCACTCCAGGGCCTGGGTTGTCCACTTGGAAGACAAATCAAACAAACAAAAACTGTCTCAGAGAGACCTTCCTACCACCAAGATCTGAAAGGTCCTATTCTCAATAGATTTGTATAAAAGTGCAGCAAATGAATTATGTATATTACTGTGTAAGTGTTGATACAGTGGAGACATGGCAGAAATGTTATTTGCTCTAAGAGCACCTCTTTACTGTCCCTCCCCCAGTGAGACGCAAACAAATGGCATCTGTCCTTCCCTCTCATATGGGGCTCACAGGAATTCAACACCCAGGAATGACCTGTCTCAAGTTGAATGCAACAATCAGAAGACATATAAACAAGGTTAAAACAGGCCACTGAGGAAGTGTGCATCACCTGGAGTCCCAGTGTGGGTTGCTCTGATATACTCCCCTCTTTGCTTCAGATGTCCCACCCACCCTCTCTTGTGGCGAGGCTCTTGGGAAGGGAAACGAGTGAAGCAATGAGCTTCTCTGTAAGCTGCTGTAAGGTTACTGTCATGCCAAACATGCCATGTCATCAGGCAGTTCCCCTCAGGTCTGACAATAAATCTCTCCGAACACCTACACTTTTAAGGGTTGTGTCTTATTCTATGTATTCCATAAACATATTTCTGCAAATCAAATTCTGCATGAAGCCATGAGATGCTACATACAGGAGCAGCCTGGGAGGCAGTTTCTGTTTTCTAATTTGCACTTGTGATATCACTGCACATCAACAGAACTATTCTTTCCTTTCTTCCAAATACCACTGATAAGTAAAATATTTTTAGCAGGATTTTCATCTGATGAAAGTCAGCTCTGCTGAACCACTGCTAAAGCAATTTACACCATCTGAAGCCCTGGAGCAAAACAAAAATCCAAGTCAATGGGATATAAGCCAAAACTGTAGTGTTTTGCTGGATACAAACTAGATTTACTTGCTTGCTTAAACAGGTGCCTAAGTGTTCTAAGTGAACTGGGGTCCAAATATGGCACCATTTTTTAATTTGTGTCCACTTTTACCAGCTTGGACATCTGATACAGAGGTCATCTTATAGCTAACATTTTTGCCTTAAACCCTGCCTATAGCCACACTACAGAACAGCTGCCTGTGGAGTTATGTTCCACACATAACTTTAAAAATAAAATGCGAGTGACTGGAAAACGTGTTTGTAACTAGAAACAGAATACATGAGCACCTTGAAATAGAAATAAACTAAACACTTTCTGTGTGCTGAGAAAAGAACAAATACTCTCATATTTCTCTTGCATTCTATTTTAGTACTGATGTTTCAATACTGTAGTTACAGTGTCCTAGAACTGCCTTAGCTGGAACTGGTTAGACCAGAAGCAGTATGGAAAAAGGGTCTAGACATACATTAAACAAGTGTTTTTTCTACAGAGAATCTGATTTCTCTACATGGAAGCTTTGTTTGTAGTAACTGCAATTCCAAACACTTTTAGCAACGTAGCAATGTCCCCACTGATGTTCACAGTTAGCAGAGCTTACAGAAGTGGCCACTGATTCCTCCAACACATCCATCCAACTTGCAAATCCTGACAAGTGAGATGAAATCCCACCTCCCAGGAATAGTTTTATGTATTCAACCATGACCTTTGGATGGGAAAAACCAAAAGTAAGCCCGGAGGCCATGTCCATAAGTTTCTCCTCACTTTCTCGAGTCCCTGGTCACCAGATAAAGAGTCCCACTTTCACATTCAGTTTCTCTTCCAGCCCATACTTCATCTCCTCCTGAAACATGCCTGACCATGTGAGGACCTCTCCTCTCCTCCTCCCTCGCATACAGGCAAGCTCACCTCTGGCCTTCTGGTTTGTGAAACCTGGTGAGAAGTGGGGTTTGAGGAAAAAAAGAATTTGTGTCCATGAAATTTAATCTTTAGGCTTTGAGTAGCCATTGCATTGGTTTAAAAAAAAAAAAAGTTAACAAAACAAAAAACCAGCAGCTGTAAATATATTTTTTACCTGTTGTTGGGAAATAAGTGTGATGTGAGCTGCTTGGTAAACTGAGCCATCAAGGGACTAGGAAAGGGTTGCACCAGCAAGGAGGAGATAAGGAATTTCATGGGAAGAACTGCAAGCAAGGGAGAAGGTATTCTAGTAAGAACTATCACTGCCAAAAGTCTTTCAAGCACTTCTCCAAAGCCAGTGGGTTTCTAAAGTTTTGATACCGTAACAAGCTCAACACGATCAGGTCTTTAAGCATGCAAATTAATGGCTATTTTAAATCATTATACTTCACTAGACAAGGAATGAAATAAAACATCCAGTCTAATTATGAAGCTATCATTTGTAACCTGATATAATTAAGCCTTTTGTAAAAAAGACTTGGATAATAAGCTAAGTATATATTTGTATAAGTTTTAACTGGACAGAACTGCAAAGGTAACCTAAAAGAAAGGAGTATTACTCGAGGTATGAAAGATAATTTACTATCCACAACAACCAAAAAGAACAGCATTTGCATAGGGAAGACTCTGTATTTCATCCATCAGCGCCTTAACTTATTTTGCATCTCAGGCTTGTTTAGTGTCATTAAGCCAGAGGCTAAATGCATTTAATATGCATGCTAATGCCATGTTGACATGGAAATAAGCAGCCCTGAAATGTCTCATCTGCTTCTTTGTGGCAAACATAACCATAGTTAGAAATTAAGGAGACAGTATCAAAGGGCACAAGTTGGATCAGCAAACACTACATAGGGGAACATTAAAACAAATTATCAGGTTTATGAAAATTGGGATGGATTATTAGTAGCTTATTTTTTATTTCAGAGGATGATAATATTGCCACGGTGGGGGAAAAACAACAAAGACCTCCAAGGAGAACATGAAATGGCTGGCAAAGAAAAGAAACACAACCTCTTATGTCTATTCAAGAGGGCATTACAGGTTAGCTTGAAAAAGACTGTGTGCCCAGTCTTGCTGTGCCTGAGGTTCAGAGGTACCACAGGTCAACTCATCCTGCCCCAGCACCATTAAGATGTGCATCTCCAGAGGACAGTGTAACAGCACCAACACAGAACGTAACACCAAGTGCAAAGCTCCTCATGAACACGTTCTCCTTTTGCCCTCATGTTTGTGGAAGTTTAACCTTTTGCTAATAAATATTTGTTCTTCAGCATGCTGCTCCTTTTTTTGATTGTATTTATTTATCTGATCCTTGCTCTGAAACAAACCCCACAATGTACTGAATCACTACATGGTTTTGATTCTATCTTTGGAAGAACTGTGAATTTCTGCACACAGAAAGTAAATATAGCTGGGATTTACAAGGTAATAAATATATCTGGTATTCAAGGGTTTTAGCAGGAAGATACTCTAGAAATTCCAGATGCCATATTCCCCTGTATACAACCCGACACAGTGCCAAATGTTAGTTAGCAAACAGGGTGCACCCTTTACCAGGGATAAATCAGAAAAGTAGAGCTAGGCCCCCTTTGTAACCCATGCAAAGTCACAAAGATATTTAAGCGTCAGACTCTTGTTCTGACGTTCCCACTTCTCCAACTGCAGAATGAGGAGGGAAGACTTTAACCCCCCCTTCACACGCCTCTTGTGAGGGTAAAAAAACTCAGTGCAGGGATGCCACGCTCTTATGGCTACCTAAGGAGACAAAAAAAGGGAGGGGAAAATTTCACACATTATGGGCGGTTTGGCCAAATGGCTGCAAAAATCACTGGGGGTGGTGTCATTAGAAGCATTAGCTTTACATTAAGCCTGTGGAGTGACTCCAGCCAGCACCAGTGAGTTGAGGAAAAGGCACAGCTACTGTCTAACACAGCAGTGTCAGAGAGAAATGAATTTAGTTGTTTGCCATGATGGACCTACAGGGCCCAGGGCTTGCTTCCAGTTCCTAGTTTTCTTGGGTTTTTAGACCCATTTTTAATTGCTTTTTCTCATCAGGGAAAACAAGTGTGTGAGTGGCAGGTCTTTGTTCTGTAAACTATAAAGTGCTAAGAGAATATAAGTATAACCATCACCATTTATTTTACCCTTTGGTGTTTTGTCTCTCTGGTTTATGATGACTAATGTCAGAATTATGTTCCCACTTACATATCTCTTGGCCAAAGAGACAATGTAATATGACATATAATACAGTGTGCCACAGACCCTCCTCTTTCTTCTGAACATTAAAATCACATACATAACAAAAAAGCACTCATAACAATAGATGTATCTTTTATTCACAGATAAAAACTGAAGCAAGCTGTTATAATACATATTTATACAAAGGATTTGAAAAAACCATAAAAAGGAAGATGATTAGAAAATATGATTCGTTATGAAATGTGGTATTACATACACTATTAAACCTTTTCAAAAGTATTTGTTTGGCAACAATTTATCAATAGTTTCCACACTTAAGTGGCCTCCTTCAAAAAAGCACAAATCTCATGCAGCATGTATAAACTTGATCCTGAGGGTTTGCCTTCCTTAGAAAAACTGTAAAAAGATATACTATTTGTCTTAAAAGTTCAAAATGCAAATGCTATATTTATAGTCAAAACTATATAAAAATATGGACCTAACTTAACATTTACAAAAACTTTTTGCTCCTTTTTTTTGCTTGTTTTATGGTTTTGGTAATAAACATAATTCTCAATTCCTGCAGTCAGAGAGGAAAAAAGAAAACCAAAACAAACCACAGTGCCCTTTGTAGATTTCCTCACGTTACGTTTACGACACAAAGAAGACCAGGTCTGTGAAAAGTGAGGTTAGTAACCAAGGAAGTAGGTAAGCAGTTAATATATATCTATATACGTATATATAAAACGAAAAACAAACATTTATTTTGATCTGAAAAAGTAATAATACAAAACCTGAAGGTAAAACAATCATCTCAAAATGCCATAATACTCCTTTTCAATAGATAAATGTTCATAAAAATATCTTGAACCCTAACCAAGAAAACAATTATAATACAATTTTAATTTTGCTACATAAAACAGCTTTTCTATGAAACAAGAAGGCAAGTTCAGGTATGAAAACATAATTTACTTATTGCTTTTGCTACAATGTTGTTTGTTTTTTTACATATAGTCATAAATACACTATACAGTATAAAATATTTCATAGGAATACATTTTGTGGTCTGCTTAGGTTTGCTGGCTTTAATTCTAGCACCGAATACAAAAATGAAAATCAAATGAACTTTAAAGGCACTTCCATTGTATGTTTGTTTGTTAATTAGCATCTTGGTTTGTACTAAATTTCTTCACTTCACTCTGGTAGAAGCAATACTTGATCCTACTTTTATCTTTGTACAGCTCAGGTCACGTTGAGGCACCAAATGATTTATGAACATTCCCATCCCTCAGCTGTTTCTTTCTCTTACAACATTCATTGTTGCTTTTTAGTCTTCACCTTTCCTCCTTCACATCCCAGCTACTTTATCTCTTTACTTCTTCATGTCAGACGACCCAGCTTCACTTCCTTCAGTCCCTTGAAAAACCTCTCTTCAAACCTCCACTTCCCTTACTCCTTCTTGAGCATCTGTTATTCCAATATCGAAACACGTCACTATCATGATATGCGACTTGCACAGATTAACACACTGCTCCAGTTCTTCTGTCACTTGTTCCAGTGCCTCCAGGTACTCCTGTGACTCCTTATCAAGATCAGGATCCACTTCAACTGTCAGACAAAAAATTACCAAGTAAGAGAAATAGCTCATTGTAAAATGTTTTTCTATCACAAGGGACCCAATAATGTAGAGTAAAATTTAATTTCTCTTGAACTAAGATGTTTTTTTGACTTTATTCAGCAAAAGTCTACCTTGAGGCTCCAGTTAAGCACAACCCTCAGTCTGTGAACAAACCTTGTGCCTCAGTTTCCCAGCTATAACATGGACAAGGAAACAAGTTTTCCCTTCTTTGGAAAGAAGGATAATAAAAGATTCAATAAATACTTAATATTAACAAGCATCACAGTGTATCTCTGCACTGTTTTTAAGTTCTCTTCCAGTTGGTTTGGAGGCGTTTGTTTTCAAATCCCTTATTAAAGAAACACATATTGAGTTACAGGGCTCAATTTATCAAATGAGCTCAATTTGCTCAGTTCAGCAAAATATCAGCAAGTGCTTAAGTTTTTCAGTGGGACTGCTGACATGCTGAAAATCTGTTAGATGCTGATCCTATCACTGTTTTTGCAAAATACTTACAGTCTTCTTTCCACTTATTTGGATCCATCATCAACCTGCACTTTGTCTCTTCCAACTCTTCCTTCAAAAATTCGTGCTTTGCCTTTACTTCTCTGATTCGCTGCTGGCGCCTTTCTAGTATCTTCAGCTTGGTATGGAAATACATCAGACCCTTTTAAGACACAGAAAGACCATTCCATGAACTTTCCTGTTGTGAGCTGACCTCCAATAGTCTCACAGAAGTTGCTCCCAGCTCATTACTTGTAAGAGTTGGCAGGTGGGATGTTTTGTTTGGTTGTGGTGTTTTTATGGAGTTTGGGGGGTCTTTTTATTTGAAGTTTACATTAATGGATTCTAATGTAAAGGAATAGCAAGCTATATCACTTGAGCATTTGTTCCCTTCTCTGAATTGGCAAACATCTCTTAATGCATTCTGAAATTACTACTGTTTGTAGATAAATATTTTTTCCAGCACTGAAAATGATAAAAAAGCCTAATGATAATGTTAGAGTTACAGTTAATACTAAAACAGATGAACTCTTATTTTCTTAAAAGCATTCCTACCTTCTCAACATCCTGGAAAGGCTATTATGAAAGAAATGGGAAAAAGCATCAGTAGGACATAGAATTCTGGTCTCCAAAATAGAATTAGCTGAAGTGTTTTCCAATTACAAGTAAATTAAACTCAGTGTATCCCTGATCTAATAGAATTCTGTCATCTGCATAAAGAGTTAATGACCCTATCGTTGAGGGAGCCTGTAACGTTTTATCAGTCAGGCTAAGATTATGAAGTCTTCTCATAATGAATTCATTGGTAACTTCCATTTACACCATCATTCATGTTAGACACAATTAATTTTAGACAGTAATCATTTTTATTTTCTGTGTTAGGAGTACCCCAACATATGAATTGTAAAATTAATAATTATAGTACTTTAATTGCAATCAATTTCCTGAACACACCATTCTGGCATTCAAGCAAGGACTCTATCTGTATATTGTAATTTAAGTTGTCTACAGTTGTTGTAAAATATGTGCTGACCTCAGTTTCCTCTTGTCTGTGTCGCTGTAATCGTTCCACATCATCAATCTCATAAACTTTAATTTCAAATGGCTCTTTTAAAGTGCCTGGCAAAGGTGGTAGATCAACCCACTGGCCAGTGACACTAGGTTTTCTTCCTAGGGAGGCAGCATCTGGCAGTGGAGCGGGAATCAGTCTACGACGCTGGAGACCTAAAATACAGAAAACAAGCATTCCTCAGACTGTAAGAGACTAACACACTGCAGAACGTACTGCAGTGAATCAAAGACAAATCTGGGTTCTCAGGATACTCAGGAAGAAACACTTTTCTTGATCTTTTCCTTTTAGTAAAATACCCTCAGGCTGCTAATTGAGTTACTGCCTTGACAAAGTATGTTTCACTTGGTTCACAGATGGGAGCAACAGCAGTTCCTCTCCCAAAGCAGATGTCTGAACATCAGTTCTTTATTCTCTCCTTGCAAAAATATTTTGCCTCGATTGATTTTTCTTTGGTGGACTACAATAGTATTCATTATCTTGCAAAGACAATGAGATACTAAGTAATCCACGACTAATAATGGCAGATATAGCTGGAAATCTGCTCCTCCAGTTAAAGACAAGCAACACTATCTAAGATTCTTTTCACTGTACTACCTCTTTGCAAAGACCAAACAGTTCCCTCCAGAACTACTACTGATATTTTAGGGTGCTAAATACCATTCAGAAGGTATCAACCATCCAATCTGCAACTTGAGCCACCTCTAATGTCCAGAACCAGCACTCAGAAGCTCAGTGCATGACAAAACTCATCACTGCCAGCTCTCAGTAGGAGCACTCCCAGATTTACCAAGAAACATCGTATTGCCACTATGATGTGTCTACTAGGGCTCAAGTTTCATGAAGCAGAGACTGAGTTATGTCCTTCAAAAGCACTGATACTTTTGATTACAAGAGTTAGCACTTTGGTGTCTAGCATTTTTTTGTGATTAAAAGTCTCTCTTCATTCTGTAAAAGGCTGACTTTCACAGTACACCTGTCAAGGACGAGTACGTGCACAGAGTGGGTCAGACTATGTTAACAAGATTGCAGTGCAATCCCTAGGTAAAGGAGGGCTGAAAGCCACCAGATACAAGCTGAAATGACACACAGTAGCAGCAAGTACAAGCAGGTTTTGGGTGACTGGTGACAATACATTTAGTACTTAAGTTCCTTCTCTTAATTAAAAAATTAACTCAGAGGTAAGGAGCCTTATTTATTCTGCTCTTAAAAAAGGGAGCACATCAACACAGGACACAGCACTGCTCAGAGTACAGAGCTGCCAAAATAACTTTCGGGCTGGGACCTCTACAGGAAAGGTAAGTGCAAGTTAAGGCTGTCAGGTAAACGCTGTCATGAACTTCAACATGTAAAGAAGACAAAACCCCAGCAGGTACCCCCAAAGCAATGCACTTTCATTGATACGTGAAGAGTTACCTGTTTTACATATTCTTAAGAAAAACATCCCCCATTCTTAATTTCTAAGTAAATAGAACAAAACAGGTATATTTTCAAAAGGGGAAGACTTGATTCTACTTCCACAACACCTGTTCATCACTGTCATACCCTAATCCGTTTAGCCTGAAACACCACCACTGTCCTGTCAGATGAAACCACACGCTACAACTCTGATCCTGTAACCACTCTGGTGCCAGCAGGATCCCTCTGAAGAGGACACCAAGCACATGCAGTCAAACACATGCATTAAGCAGGAAAACTTCATGTCCTTCCACTGTACAAGCCAGGGTCAATGACATTTCTCCAAGGATGAGGTTAAAGCATACGGGAACAAGGTTTACAGTGACATATATGGAAGTAGGATCTGTCCTTAAATGGAGAGACTGAATGACTCCACCACAGTTTGGAGCAACATAAACTACTCCAGGAGTCTCTAATACTGTGCAGAAATTACAATTATTTTAGGACAATAACGGGTCTGGACCAAACATTTCTCAGAAGAAATATTTGATGCACTTCCTAGCAAACCTCATTTCATGTATAAACCACATTATTTTCTCAAAGTCTACAGCAGTCCAAAAAAGTAATACATAATTTACTGATATAGAGCAATTACGGCTGGAAAAAGAAATAGTTTGTCATTTTTAAAGACCTTATAAGTATTTCCTGGGGCAAAAACAAATACAAATCCATCAGTGGGTAATGCCTTCTCAATATATGTGCAACTTATACAGCTGTTAATATTGATTTGTAGGCAAGGTTTAAGAGGTTGATATGCTATGGAAAGAGAATGCAGCCAACCTTGCACTAAGTTTCCAGAATGATTTATCACCTGCTGAAGCAACTCAGTAGCCTTGACCAGAAAGCACCATGAGATCTACATCAGCTTCACTCATTTGGTTTTATTGCCAGAACTGAGCATCATGGGTACCTACAGGGATTGCAATAATTACCACTTTCCAACCAAAAGTTCAGATTCAGTGCATTTCTGGTATCAATTCTATTAAATTTCCAGCAGTCAGTATGCTCGGGTTGCTGGAGGACGCTGCTGGTCATCAGCTACACAGCACTGATTGCCACAGATTCTCATCCCGAATCAGAAAAAATGAATACTGTAACAGTGATCATATGGTCCTGATTTTGACCCTGGCTACAAATACATTCGACCACAATGGCACTTACAGGAGTACCACCTGTAAAAGCAATAAGGAAAGGCACTGGAGAGAAGGAAAGGGGCCATGGCTCTGCAAGCTGTGGTCAGACACAGTAAGTGCGCCAGAGTTGCTTCTTCTGAGGAATTCCCTCAGTCAGCTCCCTACTGCTTAGAGTATTCACACTTACACCCTAAAATTTATTTATATAAATACTATTACAGTGCAATACACTTAATTTTACAATCAGCTGGCAGCATTAATCTAAGAGTCACAGCACCTTAGGCATCTGTTATCTTTGGATAATCTAAGGCACATTCAGCAATCCTCATTCATTCATAAACACTCTTCTCCCCTCAAGGCCTATTCCTTTGTTTCAAAACTACAGTCCAGCCTGTCTCACTGACATTCCCTCACAGACATCTATCAGCAAAGCTCCTCCTTTCCTCACTGCCCTTCTCACACCAGTCTTCCAGGATCACTTACTTGATCCTCACAAAAACTCATCAGCATTGACTCAGTATACTCACTTTTCTCAACCCTCCTATTTTGGGCCACCCCGGTGCCGTGCTCACTGCCAGCCCTGCTGAGGGAGGAAGGAATGTTCCCCACCTGCTGTTGGCCATCTGCTGCCTCCTCCCTCGCAGAGAGGCTGCCGGCACCCCGGGGCACCCCACACCTCTCCTGCCCTCTCCGCCACAGCACCTGTCTCACACCTGCAGCTTTGAAGTGAAATAAATGACAAGTAGCTGCTGTCACAGCAATACACATGCACACACAAGCACATGCAGTCAGTCCACCTCCCTGCTTTGGGTTCCCTCCAAACCTCCTCTCCCTCTTTGTCAGAGACGCCACAAAACGCCTCCATCCCCAGGGATGCAGCAGAGCATCAGCAGACACCTTGACACCTGGACACCTGCCCCTTCATTTCTTACCTGTTGATCGTTTCTTGGGGGATTTAAGGCTCCTCATCCGACCCGGCGATGACATCCCACTCTCGCTCATGGAGTCATGTGCCGAGGAGGCACTGCCAGTGGCCTCACTGTCCCGAATCATGCTCTCGTAGCCACTGCTGCCCCCACTGTGGTAGAAGAGAGCTGTCCTCCCCATGGCTGGTGGCAGCTCCCCGCTCAGGACACTGCTGTTGTCACTGCCGTGCCCGCTGCTGTAGCGCTGTGGCCGCCGCGGTGCCGTGATTTTGCTGTATGGAGACGGCAGCACTGGGATTTGTGACTTCTCATCGCTGAGGTTAATGCCGCTGTCGTTGCCACTGTCAGAGTCAGTGGAGCCTCGGAAGTGGCCCGCCTTGGCAGAGCCCCCCGACACCAGCTCGTTCACACGGCTGTTGGCCGCCCTCATGGCCTGCTTGGTGCCCATGATGGTCCCTCGGCCAGGTTTGCCGCTGACAGGCTGCACAGAACGGGGGGCTGCCTTCCCACCAGGGGCCATGCCAGAGCCCTTCCCTGCAGGCTGTGCCAGGGACTTCACAGAGGAGCTCAGAGATTTCGACCCACTGGCAGAGAGTCCCCGGTTTTTATTCCCATTGGCTTGCACCTTCTGGTTAGCTGCGGGTTTTGCCTGGCTGGTTTTACCGGGTGCAGGGGCAGTGAAGGGCAGAGGTAAACCCACGCTGGAAGCAGCAGGGGGGACCCCCAGCCTGGGGACGGAGCGCCCTGCCCGGCTGTTGCCGGTGCTCCCACTGTCCCTTGCCATGCTTGCTTTGGATCCGACTGATGTCAGGCTGTCACACCTCTCCAGAGACATGTGGCTCCCATACCGGTGCACAGTTTCACTCTTCGATGCCTTCACCTTTAAGCTGGATGTCATCTTGGGCAAAGAGTGGTCACCCTTCAGGTTCATTTTGCTGCTGGCATTTTCACTAAAGTAAGACCCAGCTTTCAACCGCAAATCGACTTCATCTTCAGCCTTTGGTGTGGCAGCTCTGGCAAAGTCCAGGCCAGGGGCTTTCCCCCCACCGTTACCCAGACCAACAGGTTTATGCTCCAGGCTCGACTTGCGTACAGGAGGTGTTGGAGGTGTTGGACCGCCTGGTCTGGGCAATATAGTTGATTTCTGTGGGACGTTCTTCTTTCCCAGTGATGATTTCAGGCTGCCTGTGGCCAAGGGAGCATCCGAATTCCCTTGGGCCACAGACTCCGACAAAGTACTGCTAGCATGGGACACCGGCATCACTCCAAGTGTGGTGGCTCCTCTCTTCAGCTGTGGCATCTTCATCGCAACTTCTGACTTCTTTGCAGCTCCGCTGGAGGCTTTGCAGGCCATTTCGCAACCATCCACAACCCTCTGCGAACAGGTGAGCATAGTCTGTGACTTTGTTGGCCTGGATGCTGTGCCAAAACACTGGGCAGCTTTTTCTGGCTGCTTCTCAGTACCAAATGCATGAGATTTTGGAGACAGCAGTGAGTCTGCAGGGTTTGCTTCCAACTGATAATCGGTGCGTAACAGCCAAGGATCTTCAAACATGCCACGTGGATTCTGCAGTTCTTTATAGCTGAGGACAGTATTATTGTGGATTGGGGAAGAGGTAGTTTTTGTTTTCCTAGGAAGACTAGAATGTATTGTTTCTATCACAGGCATATCACGAGAGTTACTAAATTTAATTTTTACAGGCTGATCAGTGACACAAAAAGCACTTTTTATCTGAGATGCTTTGGTAGTTTCAGAGGTTTGAGGGCTTTTGCTGATGCCTGAGGACAGCTTGCTGGAACTCAAGCTCTCACTCTCCAGTTCAGAGAAGCAAAATCCACTGTCATTCAGAGCGCTTTTCAGGGGGACACATAAATGGGATGAATCCAAGTTGAAGGGTTCCTCTGACTTATTACAGCTGTAAGATGACTGTGCAACAAAACTGTCACTAGACTGGGCTCCATCACTTTCAACTGTACAGATGCTGACTTCACTAAGCCATGAACTGATGGAGGAACGCCTGCTGCTGGTAAAGGGGTCCTTAGCAAAGGGCACAACAATATCAATATTTACACCAGTAGAAGTCTCCTGTGAGGTATAAGCATCAAACTCATCATTTATGCTGCTGATAATACTGACCGGCCTTGAACCCGATGCAAGGGCCTGAAGGGAGCAGTCACTGTTAAAGCTAATGATACTGGAAGGTCTCCCATTATCCATTATTCCACTAATAGACAGCTCTTCCACCACTGTGAAAACAAGCTCATCCTCTCCATTCAGTTCAACAGGCTGCTGCAAAGTCACTGTGGTGGTCAGTATATCCCGATCAAAGCATTTCCCTCTGAACGCTGACCTGAAGCTGTGTACCTCTATGGCACCTGACTGATTCTGGGTGTTGCTACCAACCAGGAATGTGCTTCCTACAGGGTTTTGCTCAGGGTTGTTCCCCATCTGTTTGCTCATTCCCACAGGAGGAGTCCGAACTGCATTGCTATTGTCCATCTCCAGGTTCTCAGCTTTGGAGCCAGGTGAATGCTCTCTCTGCTGTGGAGGGGGAGGTGCTGGGCTTGGCAAGGGTCTCTTCATGTACAAGGACTTTTCCTTGATGGCACATTCAGGTGGGGCCTTATTCTGCTCTGGATTTCTTGAAGGGCTACACCTTGAGGACTGCAGGGAATCAGTGATTGTCTCTCTCTCTCCCTCCACTATTGAGTCTATTAGTTTGTTATCAGCTCTGCTCTGTAGCTTGGAAACCTCTGCTTTCAAGTGAGGTGTGCTACTTTCTTGACAGTTGCCATTGCCACCCCTTGGTGCAACAGACTGGAAAGGAAGATTATGCCCTTTTTTGGGAGATGCAGCGTCTTGTGGGACTGGTTTCTTAAATCCTCCAGAAGGAGAGGATATTTTTTCCTTTATCAGCTTAGACTGTGTATTTTCTGTACCTCCAGGAACAGGACTACAATTGGATCCAACAGAGATTTCTCCACAAGCAAATTTCATGGGCTCCTCACTTCCATCAATGCACTCTAACCTTTCTTGCAGTTCAGCAAAAGTGTTGCATTTAAAATGGTCCTTGTCAGAACTCCTACCGATAGCAGAATTGTCTTTATTTCTCTTCTTATTTAGGGACGGGATTATAGGAACAAACTCTGGAGGACCTTCATTATCCGTCAATTCCCTGTCAGACAAAGCTGCACCATTGGGACCAACATAGATGACAGTATCACAAGACTGTTCACTGCTGGAGGAATAATCAGGATCACTGGATATATTCAGGACAGGAAGGTCAGGGTCAAGGGCAACAGTTCGTGGGTGGAATGGTCGCAAATGGGGTGGTCTCCGGACATGTCCTTCTTCACATGAACTCTCTCCTCCAGAGGAGCTGGATGCATACTGCAAATGATCAATACAGGAAAAGTTATTCATATTAATTCATAAATAAGTATATATATGAACGTGTAATTGATTAAAAGGTAAAGTTTGTTATATTCTCTGTGCTTTGTGTACACTATCACCACTATTAGAGTGGAGGGTGAAGTACAATAACAAGGTCATGCTACACAGATTTTACTGTATCAGGAGTAATATAACAATCACATCTTTTCAAATAATTTCCATTAAATATTATGCATTGTCTTTCTAAACAACATCTTTCCTTTTTATTGAATTTTAATTAATACAAATAGAAGCTTTTGAGGTAGTTCCGCATGTAAGCCTAGAAAGAATACGTGTTTGAAACAAAAATAAGGGAATTTCAGGATTAAGGATTGGGGGCAGGATGATGGCTCAGTGCCAAGTCATTTGTCAGTTCCTCTCCTGAGCTTTTATGCATTTTGTATTACTTCTTACCATTGAGAAATCCCATGTTCCCCTACCGAGAGGTTAGGAAAACTCATTTTCAAATGAATTAATTTCTGCTTGTTAGTGAACCAACCTTGGATTTCTTCTTTCTCATTCGGTGGATTCGCGATGCAAGCTGAATGGTGGTGAGGGTTTCTGCATAATTGGCTGGGGAGTCAGAAATATGCGCAATCATAGTAGTTCTGCAGTTAATGTTCCCCAGTGATTCCCTCAACAACATTGTCAACTTGTTGTCCCTGTGCAACAAATGAGAACACTAGGATGATTTAAAGAAATCACAATCTTGTTTTGTAGAATTTTACACCACAAACTGTGCTTTCACTTTTATAGGATACACGTGCGTATGCTACATGTAGACAATAAATATGCTTCTGTTATTGTGCTTAAAATGTGTCTAAATATACACATACAAATATACCAATATTTTAATTGATCTGCCTGTATATTTACAGTATGAGAAGTCATTTTATTTGTTAGAAAATTGTAAAATGACTGACAAATAGTTATCTCAGATTTAGCTTGTATTACCCAAAAAAGCTCATGAGTGCTGTATTTTTAGCTGAACAGACTTAATACCTGGGTAGTTGCACTCTGGGAGTTCTATGCAAACAATTTCGATAATAAGAGAAAAATAAGTCAGCAGAAATGGTAAGAACTCTCTAAACAATGTTGGATACCAGAAATATAAGTGTCACCCCAACTAATCTACTTTCCCTTCTACTACCTGTGGTCTGCTCTGACATAGCAAATGGGAAGCAGAACTCATCTCTGAAGGCTTTCCTGGTGATGTAAATCCTCTACCATGGACAGCAAAGCTGACAAGAGCAGTGACATTCTGTCCTTCACTGGTCTCCAAGACACCTCTTCCCAGGGCTCCCTGGAGGCTGCTTCCTACCGCTCCCCCGAGCTGGTCCAACATGAGGGAACTACTATCATGTCTGCTCACTTAACCATGGCAGGTGACAAAGCTGAGGATCTGCCCTTCCCTACTCTAACCCATCTGTCCTCTCTTCCATACACAAACCTAGCAACTAGCCTGAGGAAAATATCTTTCTGCCTAATACAGAAAGAAACAACACCTGTTTGAGATGCATCACTAGATAAATATGTGAAATGACATGATTGATAACAGCAGCACAAAGTTATAATGATGAAGACAAGCAGCAATTAAATTTAAGGACTGAGGGCCAAGTTCTGGTAAGGGTATTGACAATGTGGATGTTGTCTTTAAGCTGGGCTTCCCACAGGTGTGTTTGACACAAAATTATTGTCAGGTACACTGCACAAAGGAACACACCTAAGCATTCACTTCTGCTGAACAAGTGTGCAACATGGTGGTCTTCCTTTTCTAAAAAACTGAAAAGATGTATCATTCCAAAAGGCATAGAGAAATAACAGCCTTTGGTGACCATACTTGATAAACTCACGAGTTTTTTCTGAGATTTCAATATAAGTTTTATATTTGGGAAAAGAAGAGAAAATTCTATGAAATTTTGGTTAAATT
>JAWWMO010000174.1:54249218-54301900 GCA_035047845.1 Dendrocincla fuliginosa | reverse complement strand
GAGTTTTTTCTGAGATTTCAATATAAGTTTTATATTTGGGAAAAGAAGAGAAAATTCTATGAAATTTTGGTTAAATTATTCACTAATGTCCAGCTGGCTGAGATCAGCCTACATTCCAAATTGAGGAAGCAAAGAGGAGATAGAAGGAATGAAAACACCTTGGCCCTTTTTCCCCCCACTTTTTTCAACAACTAAACTATCCCCAACATTTTGCCCAATTTCAGTATACACCAATATGCATATAAGTTTTGTAGTCATGTAACGAAGAATTTCATGTTATTTTTAAAAACCTGGGTGTATGTATATATGAACAGGCAGATGAATGTATCTGAATTACATGTATCTGTAATATAGATGAGATTTTACGGGAAGACAGATCCCTCTCTGACAGAATTTCCTTTAACTCGGTCTTAGGTAAAGAGTAAATTGTTGATGCAATTCATTTCTCAGGTAACACCAGCCACAAATTTAAGCTAATGCAGACAAGAATACACTTACTTATATGGCACATGCTTAGCACCATTAATTAAGGCCAAAATTACATTGCCCAGGGCAGAGAGAGACAGACACAGAGAGCCCCCTCCATCTCGGCTCTTGCTCAGCACTTTTTCACAGCTCCCTAGATCAATGAGATGCAAACGACTGCGTCCTCCAGACACTAAAACAAAAAGGGGAAAAACAGTTGTACATCACGTTCTTGCATGGACTCAAGCCAAGCCTGGTATTCAAAATGTATTCAAATGGGGAAAATAATGAATACATCATGGGATAATTACCAAATTAAATATTAATTGTGAGGAAACCAGATACCGGCCACAGCTACAAAAGTTAAAGGTGACTCAACTGGCTCAAGAGTTGACTTGATTTTTTTTCAAGTTTATTGCAAATTATCATTAAAACTAATGCAAGACCACATCATTTAAAAATAAACAATACGGTAAGAAGATTCATACTTCCTCCTTTGCCACTCTTCTCCATGCGATACTGGTATATGTGAAGAGTAAAAAGCATATGTGAATTCCTCCTATCTTCTTCCTCGCATTCAGGTTTGCTGGTGCTTCTGGCAGCAATTGCAGCATCAAGGAAAAAGGCAGCTTTCTCTGCTGTCGGGGCCCTTAGCTCACTTTGGTTTTGAAGCTTGAATATAAACAAGAAAATGACTAATTAGCACAGGGCATTTTTTTTATTATTTTTTTGCTGAACTAGCTAAATCTCCAGGGCACTAGAAGAAACAAATATGTACACCATGGGAGAAGGGCTTATAAATTAAAAGCAATAATTTTTTTTACTGTCTTAAAAGTTGTCATAACTGTTGTCAGATAAAAGGAAATAAAAAGTAGAAGAAAGTCAGGCTCAAAAAAATCTATGTTGTGATATTCATTATACCTGGGTTCCACATATTGGATCTTCTCTCAGATAAACCCCAGGAGACTGGCCATCCTGAAGGCTGCCAGTGGCGACTTCAGCTAACAAATCCTTAAGGTTTTCATCTTTTCCACTGATCTCCACAGCAGATACTCTAATAGAGAAACGAGTTCCAGTTTTTTCTTTACGTTCATTGATCAATTTGAAGAGCCAAGAAATTGCGCAGGGGATGATACCAAGGCTTTGTGTGGAGTTATCTTTCCCAATCATGGTAAAAGATTTTCCTAGAATGAGAAGACCAACAAGAACATAATGTACTTTTCTTGTACAAGACAGTGTCTCTTCATAGCACCACTGTACATGACATGTAATGCCATATGCTGCACAGACAATGGGAAAGAACACATGAAAAATTCAAAGTATGTAATTATTAATCTATTACTATTTATTCAATTAGGTTTGCAATTTTTGTAAGTCTGACCCAAAGCAAATTAATGTTAAAAACATCTCTGATCTTTTGATTTTCATCACAATGCACCTACATAAACCTGCTCTTGAACAAGCTAATCTGATGCTACGTTTTACCTTTTCAAATTAAAACTTAAAATCACAGTGTAGAAATAAGCCATGGTAAGTTTGCAAAGCTAATTAAAAAGAAATTCTAATCTATTCATATACTCCAGGTTTATTGTTCCAGGAGCTGACAGCATGTAATTACCAGACTGACATAGTAATTAACTGTAACGAATTTGGGAGCTCACCAAGCTTGACATGACCAAAGCAAAATATGCAACCATCTGCACCATTCACAACAGACTGGATTACTTCTGCTACTGTTCCAGAGCATACCTCAGCCTGAAAGAAAGATTGGAGACAAATAAGAGAAAGAGCATTTACTGCTGTGGTTTTTACTATTCTTCTGTAATGAAATGGATGACTCAATATTTTTGAGGCACAATATTCTCCCCGTTTTTATGGCATCACTCCTACTATTTTAGTAACTATGCTATCTTAAAAAATAATAAAATATGCTACTTCAGCCTAAAATAGTTTTCAATTCTATTAAACCTATTCTCTTGGAATATTGATTCTATGACTAATGTAGCAGACTGAATGCTATCCAACCGGGCTTCCTGCTGCTATAATAGCTTAGCCAAGGCTATTCAGTAATAGTAGCAACTCCACTGAAATTAAGCTACTGAGGAGTGCTCACAGGAATTAAAAAGACATCCATACTGAAGAAAATGCATTAAGATCCCTGAATAAGATTTCATAGTATCACATTTTCCTCTTCCAAGGGAAACATCATCATCAATAAAGAGAACTTGCTAAAATATTTGAGTGTGCTAAAACCAGTTTATCCACGTCAGTGAAGGTTTCAAATACACAATATGATGATCTGTTAAGTACAGCAACTGGGGGCAGGGTAGAGTAGGCTGGTATAAATATGTAACTACAGTGAAATGATAAGGCTCTGTTTGCAGGTGTATGGCAGCAAGTTTGCCTCCAGCAATAATGCCTGCACTGGCCAGCATCACCCAGAAACACCACAACAGGTCCACCACAAGGAATTGAAAAGCCAGCCCAAAACAGGGGTCAACAGCCTGAAGGAGTGGTGCCAAAACCAGCAGAGAAGGTCGCTGTGACCAGCCACCTTGCAGTAGGGCTGGCAGCATGGATAAGAAAAAACTCACTTCCAGTTCTAGACTAGTGTTGAGATCACTGTTGCACACTTCTGCACAAAGACCCTGTTTGAACAAATCCAGGATCTGAAAAACAGCCTCTGGAAGTGGTTACCATCGCTCTGGGCACTGCTGTGTGTTGGAGGTTACTCTCCATCTTTAGTGCTTGGCTAGAACTTAGACTTAACAGATATTTTCATATATATAATCTGGGACCCAAAAACTTAAACAAAACCCTAGGAGAAGATCTGAGCATGGCATTATGAACTAGATCTTGTCATATTTTCTCAATATTAATAGAGTATTTTCACCTTGGGTGCTTTGTGGTATCTTTCACCCTGATATTTTTACAGCAGTTCAGACTTGGCGTAGTTCTTCATACACTGTTGAATTAATGCTTCTTTTTAAAGCTGTTCTAGGGCTTTCTTTTTTGAACCAAAGATTTTTCCCAGAAGAAAATTTCATGTGTCTATGAGTACAACCCTACTCAATACACTACAGACCATAATCTTCTCAAAGACAAGCTATCCCACCAGTGTAGCGAATTTCAGACCTGGGGCTACTACAGCACAAATACACCCTTCTGCAGCCTAAAGAAAGGCATGCACAACCATCAAGATAAAATAATCAGTCAAAAAGACAGTATAAACAAACTGGAAAAGGTGAAGAGAATATAAAAGCTCCCTAATCATTTCAATATAGCAATCCCAAGGGGGTAGCTTTATCTTTGCTCCTAACAACATCATTTAGTTTAACATTAAGCACATGTTAATTTCCCACTGAAAGCCGTGGGGAAGGACTTTATTTCAGTGCCATCAAATGGATGGAAACTGAATTTCAAATTGGTTGTGTGTCTTTCCCTAACAAGAGAAAATGCAGGAAGGTAATTAAGTCAGCAAATCCATCTCCCCAGCTATTATTTCTTAATTTTACATCTCCACCAAACTGAAAATGTAAGAATTTATCTACTTGTCTATTAATTACCATGTTTTTTTACCAGGTATTAAGGCAACTCATTTAAATAAAATTCCCCAGAAACAGAAGGAACTCTTCAGGCAATCAAATGCAGTGGCCATGAGAAGACTCAGGAGGTTTATGCAAGTGACTGCAGTACCTGTGAAGCATCCTGGGGGAAAACTGCATCAAAAGCAAACATCTTTGGGACAGCAACAACGCCTCTTCTGTGACTTGCATTTGAAGGCCCACTTGCTGCTGGATCGTAAAACGTGATTTGCTTTTTTCGTGGGTCTACCTTTAGGAAGGACATGGACTCAGATGTTTCATGTGCTCCTTGAGAGGAACAAATCCTTACCATCACTTTCACCTGCAAGAATTCAGAAGGAAGAGACAACTTGAGTTCCCAGCTACAGATAAACACATGCAAAGCATTCCTCCAAACCAACTCTATTTCCCATGATGTGTTTGTTTGTAATGTTTAGGTGTGTCAGAACAACCATGGGACAAAAACAGAGACAGATTTTCCAACCTGGGGTCTTTACTGAACTAACCAGCTTTTAAATGTGCACTTTGTCTCTTCAGTTGATTCTGTTCCAGTTTTACCATTTCAATTTATACCTGTCTGATCTGCAGGTATGATCCACTGTAGGTGTAACACCACGACAAAGAAAAGAAAATTATAGTCTCCTACCTTTCAAGTACTCAATGTGACTGCAAGGACATACCACTTTGAAAATCAGTCTGAATGACACAAGGCTCAGACAGCTAGTGCATTTGAAGTAAATCTAGAAACTTTCAATTGCTTTTTTGCATTATTTGAATAAAAAGGTGTTTTTCTTATAACTTTCCCAGGCAGATGCCTTTATACTGTCATTGCTAGGGTCTTTGGTCACTAGTTGCAAATTTAATGGTGAAAAAAAGAAGGAAAAAGAAAAAAAAAAGACTCCACAAACCATTAAAAGGTCAAAAAGCTTGAAAAGAAACCACTCACAAAGAACTTTTCTATTGGAAAACTGAAAATTATTATATCCTACATGCAGCTTTTTAAGACAATACTTTTAGAAAGCTCAGACATGTAAGCTGTGATTTCCAAAGCAGCTTATGGGAGCAAAGTGACTGGGTCTCAGTAAAGTTCAGCAACGGCTGCACACCTGCTTCTTTTAAACTTCCTGAAAATCATAGTCTTACTTGAAAAATCTGTGAAATACTGCCCCATACCCACTCATGGCCATTTATTCTTATTAAATGTTCCCAAGGTCAGTAGCAGAACATTTTATACACCTTGCATTGAGGTAAATTACCATTACAGGTGCAACTTCAACTCTGAACTGCCCAGCAGATCAAACTTCAGAGAAAAGCAATGCTTGGCCAGAATCACATTTTCCGTGGCCAGTCTGAAATGTTTCAGTAAACAAGCTGAACAACAGTATTATCTCTTTATCCAACTACCAGACAACTCTCGCAGTACCAGTGTTAAGAAGATGGTTTCACTGGGTGAACAGCCTCCATGGCTGTGATATACCACAGCTGGAACAATTTACACTTGCACTCTCCACAGCACCCATCAGGTGCTTCATCTTCTGCAACACAGCTCCTGATCCACTGAACACCCACCTCCCATTAAAGCACTTGCATCTGACTTGGAAAGGGAGCAACATTAAGGAACCCCTCTACTACAAATCTTACAGGTGAACCCTCCAAATACAAAGCAGAGTAAACTGCTGACGAGTCAGCACCAGGCACTGGTGAGGCCACACTTTGAATCCTGTGCTCACTATTGGGCCTCTCACTACAAGAAAGACATTTTGGTGCTGGAGTGTGTCCAGAGAAGGGCAGCGGAGCTGAGGAAGGGTCTGGAGCACAAGTCTTACGAAGAGAAGCTGAGTGAGCTGGGGTTGTTCAGCCTGGAAAGGAGGACACTCCGGGGGGACCGTATCACTGTCTACAACTTCCTGAAAGGCTGTAGTAAGGTGGGGGTTGATTTCTTCTCAAGTAACAAGAGGAAATGGTCTCAAGTTGCAACAGAAGAGATTTAGGCTGAATATTAGGAAAATACTCTTCACAGAAAGGATTGTCAAGCCCTAAGAACAGGCTGTCCAGGAAAGTGGTAGAGACATGATCGCTGGAGGAATTTAAAGGATGTGTGGATATGGCACTTGGGGACATGGTTTAATGGTGGGCTTGGCAGTGCTGGGTTAACAGTTGGACTCTATTTCCAACCTAAACAATTCTACGATCCTTGAGTCAGGCCCACTTTTAGCCCTGAGCTGGACATTGCACATTGGGTTCAAATTGGGTTCAAAAACAAACATCTCTGATAAAGAATGATTCTCCACTTCTCTTAATTTTTTGCTAAATTTAACCTTGAATTTGCCAGAACCATTTGACTCCTACCCACTATGTTTCAAGAATATTATGTTATTAAAATGGTATGCACTTATTACACTGACACATTCTTTGTGTCTTTACAAAAAAAATGCACTTTGCAGTCAGCACTTCCCTGTCACTCCTGTATCCAGAGAAATGCTGGCAAGGGAGGAACTAAAGGCTGAAAACCTACTTCAGCAAAGCACAGAATGGGAAATGCAGGCAACAAACATACCGGACAAGATGAAAAGCTGATGGCATACACACCTGCACCCAGTGTGTGCAGTGAAATGCAGTGCTCAAGCCAGGACAATCCACAGCAGACAGGTGGGAGCACCGGGAAGCACCATGCTGAACTGTCCCTGCCTTTATGGCCTGGGAGGGCAGGTAACTTGAATATTTTATTGAAGTTCTCAACTGTTCCATTTTTCCATGTCCTATTCTCTGTGGGGGCTAAGCTGCACACAGGCATCCCTGCACAGTTGCTCAAGAACCCTCACAGAAAATATTTCCACAAAGCAGCAATAAAAGCTTTTCCCCAACAGTTTTTTCCAAACAAAGAGGTTAAGAAACAATCTACCCTTCCCATAAACACGGCAGGAGGCTCCACCAAAGGCAGCGGCAAATTCTTCCACCTATTGACTCAAGCAGTCCCCTGATTCAACACTTCCTTTGCTTTTCCCTTTCACAGTAATATGAGTATGAAAATACAGTCCCAGAAAACAAGCAAACCTTAGAATAAATGAAATGGCTGCCTCAAAAGCAAAGTGCATCAGAGGTGACACACTCAAGGCTGTTTCCCCATAAAAGCTGCATGAAGCCAGCTTTGTGTATTAGCCTGCTAGCTCAACCTTGACATGCTACCAAGGTGCTCACAGAAATAACCTCCCTCAGGGCAAAAAAAAAAAAAAGGAAACAAAACCTAAATATATAAATATAAATATAAATATAAATATATATGTGCAAATGTGCTTTCCAGGGTCGCTTGATTAAAATGAATTTTAAGATATATGCTGTTTTCAGAGCACTTATCTAAACAGTCCTTTCTGTTCTCTCTTCCACCTATTATTTATTAGGTTATAGTGGCCAGAGCTTGGATAACAGGGTAATTGGTTCGCTCCTGACCTAAACATCAAGTTACCTCCATCAGGGCATTGCTCCCCCTAAACACAGCGATGGCTTCACCCACAGAGAAACCCTGTGTGTCAACTTAGCTTTTTAGGACCACCTCTCTGAAGCAGAAAGATACTAAAATAGCTTCCCATAACTGATCAGATCCCAAACTTAACATGTCTCAAGGGTCATGTTCATTTTTACAGTGGAAGTGAGCTTTCAAGACAAACGGGAGGGGGAACAGAAAAGCAGCTTAAGGGAGTTCCTCTATTAATACTTTGTGTATAAAAGCAGATTTGCAAGTAGAAAACCAGTGATTTCACATTTAGTTTCCCTGCCCAATAAATACATCTACCAGAAACTGTAGGGTTACAATGTGTCACACATATTCATGATGCTGAGCCAGTCTGATTTCACTCAGAAATAAAGCAAAAGTCCTCATGAAAGTACTAACAAGCACAAAGATTATTCAAACATATCCCTTCACAAGAGCACAAACTAAGAGCAGGCAGATCCCAGGTGCATGTACACGCTTCTAAGTGCATAAAGGAAAGGTTTGGTGTAATACTATTTATCCTTCTTACACTTCTTGCATGCCTTTGTTTGACAACCAATATTAAGTGACAGGTTTATATTCTCAGCTCTGAAGTTCATCCCAGTATTCTTCTGGAATGAATACTGCTGGAAAAGCAGTGTACTATAGAGCCAGCATGGCCCTTGCCTTAAGGATCAATTTAACTGCAGCTTCTCCTGGGTCTCTTTATCTAGTTCTCATACAAAAGGCACGCTCACCTGCAGAGACAGCAATGTGCAGTGCAGGAAATCATCCAGATACAAGGGATTGCAGGGAGGGGAGGATTCATGATAACATGTGAACCTGTAAATCTGAAAGTAACTTTGGCCCGTAACTAGGGAGCAAATCAGCAACAGCTGTACTTCAATGTCTTTTATTCACTTATGAAAGTGAGCAATTAGAATTAAGTGGAGTAACATTAATTTCAGGCCCACTCAGGATCACACCCTTCATAGGCAATTATTTGACAGTATGTCCAGCTTTCTGTGGTCAACTCCAGCTGCAATGGTACCAGCTACTGGTAATGTGTAAAAAGCAAGGAAACACAAAGAATTTAGAGGAGAACGAACAAAGAAATAGAAGAATAAGACAAGTTAAAAGGAATCAGAACAAGTAGGGGTGGGGTGACAAGAGAGCTAAAAGGAATGGGGGGGGGGATGGGAGAGAGAGAAAGAACACAAAAAAAAAAAAGACAATAAAAATTTGGTGATTTCAGAAAAGTCATCTCAGGCTCAGGGCATCTTTGCCCTGATCCCTTTTAGAATCCTTAAGGAGAACTAAGACAGCACATCCATCCTGTGATGGAAATGACCCCTATTGCTAGAACTGGGTATTATTACTTAGTACTTCTGTGTACGTCTTCAATGCAGAGAACAATGCACAGTAAGAAAAAGAAATACAAGTGGAAATTTAAAATCATGAAGGATACAAGACTTTGTACACAGACATTCATACAGACACTGAATACTGGATAGAGGCTTTATTTTAATGAGAATGTTGATAGAAAAGGAGTCTAGGTTTGTATTTGAGTTCCATTTCTGCAAATAAAAATAAACACAAACATCACAATACTTGCACATTAGTGACAGTTTTATCAGTGCCTGAAGACAGACTAAGTTGTGCAAACTACTGAAGTATCTCATTAACTAACTGACTCTCATCTGGTAGGTTTTGTACACTGGAGGTTCACACTCCATCGCTGAACCTTTCCAAATTCATGTTTTTGCAGAAACCAGTAGGTCAGCAGAATTGCTGAAGGAAATCCTATTACAATCAAAAGTGCCTGGAAAAGAAGATGACAAATACATCTTGAATATGTCATTACAAGATAAAGGATTTTTAAAAATAAATAAACAAGTACCTAATTTGGAAAAGCACTAGGAATTGGTGGCATGGGGTCAGAGACTGCTCACCCAGCACGACAATGGGTGTAATTTTAACTGGCAAGGGTGAGAGAAGCATTCAGAGAATCAAGGAATTATTTATTTTTTTTTTTTAGTTTATCTGTCTGTCAGCCTACAGTAGAAGCCAGGGCAAAGAAAGGCAACAAAAGAAAACATCTGCAAGCTAGAATTCATTTGTTCCAGCCATGTAAGGGTAAGCCTAATGGATAAATGCTGAAGCATAAAAACAAAAATCATGCCACGGTTTTATACAAACATGAAGAATCTTAAGGGAGACAAACTGGCAAAAGGGCACATTTCTGAAGAAAATGAGGGGGAAAAAGAAAAGTCCTATGTGTGGAGGACAAGAGCAATGTGGGGGACTCTGGAGCTAACCCCCACAAAGTTTTAGAAACAACTGATGAGATCACTCGAGAACCACAGATCTCCTCAAATTTCAGTAACCTATTGGAGTCCTGAGCCAGAACTGCAGACCTTGAGATCTTTGACCCTTACTGAAGTGAAATCTAAACACATATTTAACAATTTTCATCTAAACCCTGAAAATATCTCAGAAACTGAGGGATGTACATCCTGGCTGGTACCAGCCCTTCCTCCTCTTGCAGCTCTCCTCCTCCACTGCTACTCCACGTCATTTCACACCTAAGGCTCACAAGGAGAGACCTCCTGCCCCATTGCCATTTGGCGGTCACTGTTCCCATGCTGTGACCTTCTCTAGTGGTGCCAGTCCCATGTGCCCCTTTAGTGTGGACTCATAATTTCCAGATCCTCCTTCCAACATACTGAATGAGCTGGAGTTGAGGAGTGCAGGACAGGGGAGTCCCAGCAACCAAAATAACAGGCAGACTTCCAGACGCATCAAGACAGTGCAGAATATCAAGTATATGTTACTGTCAGAAAGTAGGTCTGGAAAAAGTAAGAGACAGACCAATGAAACCCAGAACTCAAAGCAACTGTCTGACAGCAAGATATGAATGTGAGACTGGTGGTCAGAGGCAAGCTAGCAATTTTGTCTAATAAAGCCCATATATTTTGGATATGCTGATTGAATAGAGCTATCACAAAGCCACAGGTCAATGAACACAAAATTCCCCCAAGACCAGTGAGGCATGCATCTTCACAGAAGAAATCACACCCCAGGATGAATTTGTGAGCCACTGATAACAGAGAGAATGACACAATCCTACATAATTTTAGACAGAAACAGCCAGGAGATTGACAGTCAGGTTCTCATAGATTACCACCCCATAACCAAGAGAGATGGAAGGGCTGAGACCAGAGAAAGGTAAAGGACCATCTTACACCTAAAGAATACGATGATTTGAATTCTGTTCATGGACCTCTACTACGTATTTTAGACAACGAATACAAAAAACGTTATAGATAGACAGATAGACAGATATAGATACAGATTGACAGCAGAAAGGTTTTCATTCATCTCTCAGTGGAGGGTGTCAAATGCTCTACGCAGTTTAATTAGGGGCAGACACGTAGACAGAGAAGACTCCACTAATTCACTAGGTAATGACTAGGCTCCATGGCATTTTGAGTGCTGAGGAAATTAAGATCCTGACCCAGCCAAGTATGTTAGCACAGGCATAACTGTAACATATGGTACCTCCTTTGAAATCAATGGATGTGCAGTGTTTATGTTATTGTAGTGATGCTTTGTCAGCATTTGATGAGTATATTGTTGTCAAGTTTCAAACTAGAATGAGAAGGAAAAAGTAAACGGAACAGATTAAAAAGCACATAAAATTCTAAAATACATGAGCTCAAGCCTTTTTTGCTAAAATAAACTCTGAGTTAATCTGTCTGTATTTTAGGAAGGTGTTGCCCCTCTACTGGAATCCATTTCAAAAATAATGGTCATATTCTGCACTACAGGAGTATCATAATCCCTAAACAAACAAGCAATTTGGTCTTTAGCAATAAATGTCATTATATCAAATTTGAATGGACACTAAATATTCCCTGGAAACACACAGGGATCTTTGACAGGCATCGTGCAGCCAGGAAGTTAATTTTGTCCAATATTCACAAAATGGTGTATAACAGCAGGTTAATTAAATAACTATGTTTAGACACCCACCATTCTGAATTAAGATTTCTCATCAAGAAATTATAAAGAATTCACATTCAGTTGAATAAAGACCATTTTCCAATGAAATCACTTATTTTTCAACTACAGTGTAAATCAAATTACAAAAGTTCTAGTTCAGAGCCAACATTTTTCATGGATTTAATTGTAACTGACAGATGTATAACCCTTGCTAAACTGGTTTACTGTGGATAATTATTACAAGCCTTTCATATACTGCCACTACCAATGGATAGCAAATTTGTATGCAAAATTGCCATGCTAGCATAGACCATCTAGATCCCCTGGGAGAACCTAAAAGGGGGGAAAAATCACTTCTATATTGTACTGTTATAAAGAAGAATTGGTTCTCTGCTCCCAGAAAACAGGAAGAAAACTTCCGTTTTTTCAAGGTGAAAACAAAGTAGAAGAATTTATGTATTTTTATCCAACTTTTCCACATCTTTGTTTAAGCATTTCAAGGCGTTTTGGCAGGGAGGCACATCCTTTGGATGATACAGTGCTACATACATCGATAGACAAGTACTTAGTATGATACATCACTCATATCAGAAATAATGCTTTAGTCATTAGGAAACAAGGAGCAATAAAGATGACAAAATTAAGTATCTATTTGTTATCTGTCATCAAACCATCATGAGAACCAGGGAATGGGACACACAGCACACTTAAGAAAACCCTGAATGATCAGTAAATCATATTAGCAGTACCTTAGCTATGGCTTGGTAAGGCATAAATGAAAGTAAATCTCTAAAACTCATAGATGGAGACCAGGATGCATATACCTGTCCAAGAAACATGTCTGACAATTCAGGTTCTCTTTAAATGCTCCACTTTAACTGTCTTACATAGGAGGATTCTGTCATTCTAACATAAAAAAAATTGACAGAATCTTTGGAAGAGACAAGCACTTAAAGTTGCTGTTGTAAGTGATGCAGTATTATAAAGAATGAGCTGAATAGAACCCCAGAAAAAAAAACATTTTGCATGAAAAAAGCTTCCTACCATGCTAAAGAAAAATAGCACATTAGAATGCTCCACAGCAGCCACTGTAAAAAGGATGTCTTTTTTAATATCACAATATGATAAATTATCTTAAGTAGCACATTAATGTCAGAAATTGAGCATAATCTAACTTCTTTCCAGTGACAATATTAAATGGCTTTCAGACGTCTTTCCTACTATTCTGACATTAAATTTAATAACACCCAGAGAGACCACAAAAATGATTCAGTTACAAGAATCATACTGCACTGGATCATTGCCTTTTAAGTAGGATTCAGCTAAATGATTTGGACTCTGATGCTTTTGGCACATTCAAGAGAAAGGTGCGAATTTTACTACATAACATTTATCCGTAGTGAGCAAAATTCCTTTCAGTATCCATTTTGCATTGGTAGTGGGATTTTCCTTTGTGCATTAGTTTGATTATTGTTGATTATATGAAACACAGATCCCTGACAGACCTACCATCTAAATTATTTTTTTTTTTCAACTTTTACCTGCTTGGTATTCTTGCATACTGACAACCCCTGCAAGTACCTGTGAAAGTGTATAACATTTTGCAATCTTAGTAAAGAAATTAAGCAAAAGGCTTAATTAAAGATTTTTATCACAGGACAAGTCCACACACTGCTGCTGAAATTATTATAATGAACAAAATTGGTATTTCTGAAATGTAGAAGAAACTAATAAGACATTTATTTTCCACCTTCCAGAAGAGTACTTGAAACAGTTAGAAATTATAAATACAAATTGCAAAAGATACATACAGGCTCTCTGATGAACTCTCTAATAACAAATGTATTCAACCATAAAAGCCATATAGCAATTTCACCGCAGCAGAACTGTATGATACTCATGGAGCTGATGATGTGAGATTAAGAATAAATTTAGATCTTGGGCTCAAATAATTAATAATTCAGTTCAAGTGCAAGAAGTGGCCATCATAACCTCTCCACATCCTGTCCAGCAGTTCTCACAATGCACATTAACTGCCTTTGCTATAGTCATGCAGTTTATGAAAAGCGAGAATGCCCCTTCCTTTCCCCAAATGTCTGTTGGACTCAAAAGTTCAAGACAAGGTTCCACAACCAGTGGCAGTACCCGTCCAATTCTAGACACCACAGAAGGACACAAGATACTCCAGATGATGCCTTCAGTCAGTTCCTTAGATTCAGCTGTCCCATCACCCAGTTCAGAATAACTATTATTTCTGTGTTTAACTTTGAAAGCAATGAAAAGGGATTAATGTCTTCAGCTCACCACTGAATCAGTGCTTTGGTCAAAGGGAGTTTTTGGCAGGATAAACCAATAGTTATGGTAGGACAGCTTTCAAAGTGCATATCCAGTAAGGATAAGGAAGATAAAACTCCAGGTACAGATGTTAACTTGTTGAGTGAGGCCTTTTTTGCAAAGATTTAGGCTTACTGGGATCCAGGTCTATGCCAGCAAAATACACACCATTGCGGCTTCTGCATGCTGCAGTCTTAGGATCTAGCCCTAATGCCTCTCCCTTGAGAAGGTAATTTAGAGATAAATACATGGCAGAGGAGGGGACGTCTTCATATTTATTGTTAGCATCCTCCCAAACTTCTTTAAAGATATCACCTCCAGGAAGAAGGCCAGTACAGGAAAAAAAACATCAATGAGTGCCTGTTACTTAAACATTATGAGCTTGAAGAGGAACATGTATTTATATCACATATTGTTAGAGACCTCTTAAAACTAATGATGCTTAATCTTTTTGCCTCCTGAACAGTCAATAAAGCATTTCTTTAGAAGCTCAGGTTCATGATAACAAACCTAATGCCGTAGCTTCCACATTGGCTGTTCAAATGGGTTTTAGTCATGCCTGACTTCCTTACAGCTTATTGTCTGTGCATGCATAGTTAGAGCTGCTTTTCTTATGTACATTACCTTGTGTTAATCAATATTAAAGTTCATCTGCCTCTTTACCCACCCAGTAATTTCAGTGTCATGACATCTTTTTCCAAATCTTCCCCATCAGTTTCAGCTTTGTCTCCTTTGTCACAGCTTCACCACTTCATCCAAACTATTTAAAAAGGACAACACCAAACAGGACAGACCTCTATATGACAACACGGGTAACTTTGCTTCAGGGTGAAATCTATCCTTGTTTCCTACCAGTTATTAAGTCACTAGAGAATACCTGACAAATCAAGGATTTTTAAAAAACCTAGGTCAAGGCACTTGTCAAAAATCTTTTTCAAAATCCAAATACACTCTATATACCAGACCAACCCTATTCTAATGTTTATTGACTCTCCCACAAAATGCTAAGATGTGTGCCCCATCTGTAAAAGCTTCATCAGATGATCCCAACTATATCACATTAATCCCTGCTTGCTAACTTCTATCTTTATCCTTGCTTCAATCACTTTGCCTGGATGCCTGGTCTGAAAGTCAGCCTCATGACACCATACTTCTCAATTCTCTATGGAGACCTTGTTTTAATTTTGGCCCCAAAGTGGCATGACATTTTCTACATTCTGTTCCTGTGTCTCTTACAATATATTGAATAACAGCTAAAATACAATCTTGAGCATCAGTGGGGGGTGGGAGAAGAATATTAATAATTACCACTGCAGGGACAATAAAGTCAGTCATATTTTCCATTGTAAATGTTTCATTGTGTACATTCAGCTTCCAGTTTATTTACAAAAGAAATGGGACTACAGAGAATGTGTCAGTACAAATAATAATAAGTTGCTGTAGTATTCAGACCTTACTCACTTTTAATAAATAGTATTTTGCCACAATTGGCATATCGTTCATCTCTTCAGTTTCTCATGGAGGAAGCCACAATGCTCTCACTGAAGGATCTTGGACACTTCATGAGTTTCCAGTTTTTTACTCCTATTTTTCATTCTCACACAACTTCCTCTCCTCAGAGGTGAGGGAGGAGAAGGCTGCCCCACCAGAGCTGCTTAACCCACTGTAACCACACAGTAATAGTTGGGTGAGGGACCCTACTGACATGGGAATGATCACACAAACCAAGGACAGCCACAGACACAGATGTCATGGTAAGAAAAAGTGACTCCATAATTCATCACTAATTCTGTCCCCTTTATGTATTTTATGCTCTTTATTGGACTGGCTGCAAGAAAAAAGCTGAGGAAAACAATAACCTGGAGGAGTGTAAAGTAAAAAGCTGTTGGAAGAGAGACTGAAGTTAACAGAGGACCACAGCACAACTGTCAGTGTTTACTCATTGTTCTCTCATTATGATACTAAAAGCAGTGAGGAAGAAAAGTGATTGCTTTATTCCCATCACCCTCATCATGAGATACCCGCTGAGTAAATCTTGATCAGCAGAAGCTCATGAATAGGAAATAATGGCGAGTGCTAATGCACAATGAGCTAAATGCTATCAAAAGCTATTTGGCATTGCTCAGAAAAGGTGAAACTATGAGATTTTAGTACTAAAAACACTTACATGAAAATGACCACAGGTTCTAAGAACTCAGGCACGTGAGATTTCATTTGTGCTGACTCATAATTTTTACAAAAAGCTATATTGCTGGAGGACTTTTTTATGGACAAATGCTGATATTTATAAAGTTGCAAAAGAGGAATGGGTTGAGACATTTAATAGGTATTGCATATCAAACTGTGGATCAGAGAAGTTAACTTTGGTTTCCAAGGAGCATTAAAACTAGTAATTAGCACACCGGATCACCATTTGAATGGTCTAGATTTTAACTCAAGAACTAAAGGGCTGATTCAATTAGCAGAGAGGTTTTATCCTCTCCAGCACAGCACAGTTCTTCATGGTTAACAAGTATGTGGTGAAAAGGACACAGCTGAAATCCTGGGCCCAAACAAACAGTATCTTCAATACTCAATGACCCTTTCCCATTCAGGATATTCCATTATTCTATGTTTTTAATGTTTTCAGCTGAGACCTAAACAACAGACATTTTGAAGGTCAACAGTAACATTTTGACCCATCAAGTCTGGAAATTCTTGATGTAGTGTGCCAGGCAGGACAGAAATGCCACCCACATTTCCAGCATGGTACATATATATCCTGTGCTGAAGGGGAAGCTTCCACAGCTGAGCTGCTCAAGGTCCTACCATACTCCTTGGAATTCTGCTGGAGCTCTTCCCTTGGAAATCTCTCTGCTCTACTCACAAATAAAGAAAGTAGGTAGAGTACAAGACCCAAGGCATATAATCTCCTGCTATCATGCACATGATCCATGTTAGACTCTGCGAATCTGTTTGAAGACACCAAGTAAAACAGAGCTTTCCATGATGTACAAGTCATGCCGGAAAGTTCCACCAGCCACCCTCGAAGCAAAGGAAAAAGGCTGAAGTTTCTTGGCTAGACATAGCTGGAGGCACACAAGTGCCATGAGGTCCAAAGACAGTTTTATTAAGCTGTAGGCACAAGGATATTCAATCATACTTTAAAGGTCTCCCTAAGGCAAAGTGCCTCAGGAACACCATGCTCCCTGTTATTTTGCCAGAGAGAAGTACTAAGTCTCGCAGAAAAAAGTCAGGTACAACAAATGGGCTCTCTTAAAACCACACATATAGAAAGGGCATTCCTTACCAAACCCTCCTCCACCTGGGAATCTCTAAATTACTGTGCCAGGTTTGCTGTATTGCACCATTTAATACTACATCTTCTTTTCTAAGACACTGAAAAAGCAGAGAAACCACATTTTCATCTGTGAGTTTCCACCTGCTTAAAATAGCCAAAATTACTCCTTTGTTTTCCATTTAGCACAAACTCACTGAGTTAGGAAATACAGAGTATTCTCTGTGAGCAAGTGTCAGCTCTAGGTATTCAGGCTGACAATCTTTTTATGTTAATGCTGATTTGTATAGTTATTCTAGGTGCATATTTTAGCTCTCCTGTGAACATTACATACTTCAATTCTATCTTCAAACACTAATCTCTTATAGCCTATGTAAATACGTGTTCAGACTCTGCTTTGTGGGTGATTAAACAGTTATAAATATGAATAAAGCTCTAAGTAATTGGGTTGTATTTTAATTAATTTTAGATAAAATTAGCACCAATTTTTCAATTTCAAAGGTGATGCATTTCCTACGTTGGCGAGACATACACATCTCTCCTGCGGCTCCCTTTCCCTACTCTTGCTTTACAATGACATGTGAAGCAGAGGGAAACAAAGGCCCCTCCATGTATCTCCCTAACCTCAGAAGACAGACAGCACCAGCACCAGTGGCTGAGCCTTGCTGGCAATGCAGGGAGACTACTTCTTTCACAGACAAAGCCTGTATGTGCACTGGTTTAGGACCAAAGATGTCTAAGGAAATTTTGTCTCTTACTTGAATAGAAAGAAGGACAAAACAACCTTTGCCAATACTGTTGTCAGTGATGTTAACTGGCTTCAAGGAAGCCTAGCGCTCTACCACTGAATCTGCTCTGAGCCTGCCAACTCTTCTCAAAGTGAAGAGGAGACAACAGTGCTCAAGAACATTCAACAGGATGTGGCCATCTCTCTATCCCAAGACCCTTTCCTTGAGCTTACCCAAACCTGTTCTAGGCTTAAAGCTTCCAGCCCCATTGAAATTTGTCTAGAAAACTGTTTTAGAAAATTGAAATCCAAAGTTACCTTTCCAATGCCAGGGTTGTCCTTGATTTTGGACACAGCTCTCAGAAGGCATGGTGGTGCTGGGGGAGGACAGAGCTGCAGGATGCCACTAAAGTTAGTAGCATAAATAGAGAAGTCGTGTGTGTGTGGCAGGGGCGGATGGTATTTCTTTCTCTTCGAAGACAGGTTAAGCTTCTGTGCTGCTCTGTATAAAAGTAATAGCAAGAAAGGACAATGTTACTAGGTGTTAATGGCAATCTGGACCAGACAAACAGATGCTCATTGTCGTCGCTGCCTGCTTAACAAAATAAGTCATTGCATTCTAATCTGATTTCATAAGGACAAACCATCAGGACATTCTAGAAGGAAATGTGTAGGAAAAATTACTGGCAAAATATTCAGTTAACTTCTCCACCAAGAGAGTTTCAATTATAATCTAACTTTCCCTTCTTTTTCCCAACAGCTTGACATCTGAATCCTAAAAAGCTAACATCTCACTGACATAAAAAGCTGAAATAATCCCCTTGTCACTGGCAGAACCAGATGGACTTTGCTGGTGATAACATTATGAAAGTGATTCTTTGTACTCTACAAGTTACTCAAGGCAGAGGATAACACTCCAAGTCAGCCAAGCTCAAGATCCTCTCCTGTTGGCTGCACAGAAAATCCTTAGATAACAGAAAATTTCCTTCAAGACAGATAGGTTTTTCCTCCCCAATTCCATTCTTTCACATTAAAATGGAAAGCTATTAAAAAGACATGCTTTAATGTGCTGAATGATAATGATGCTGCTTTTGAAATGTAGAATTTCAAAACATAAAAGATGAAGAAGGAGGAAAAATTAGAACATACAATTAAAATTGTAACATTCTTCCCTGTGAATAAAAATAGGAACATAATCAGTTTTTTCTGCCATTCCCCATCAGCAATACCAAACAATATAGGAAGAAACAGCAATAGACACTTGACTCTACGTCAAAACCCACAGGCGAAAAAAAAAAATCACCCCGCAGATTTTAAGTAGAATAAAAATATGAGTTGGCAAGCACATGCTGGGCATCTGGGGGTGGCAGTGAAGGTGAAATCTCAGCTCTCTCAGAGTCAAGGAAAGCTTCACCACCCAAATAAGACATGTGTGATCTGACCCTGAGGCTGTCAGTAGATAGTCCATCCACAAATAAATATTGTAAAAGCACCCAACATGTTATTTTTTAACATGGCTTTAAACAACTGTTAAGCCAGCAAAAATGCAAAGTGCCAGCATCTGAGACCACACTACTGATGCCAACAGGTCTTCTGGGGACAAAATACTATTCTGGTCCGTGCTTGCAATAAAAAGACTTGTCACTTTGAACAAATTAGTTTATAAAGATGTGATGATAAAAAGTATCTTTATACAATAACTACTTTATATTTTCATCATGTCTTTCAGCCCAAGATCTCCAAGGACTTTTCAGTGAGATCAAACTGGCACTAGCATCTGTGGAGTATTAAAAGCAACAGACACGGAGAAACTAAGTCAGTGCTTAGCTGTCATATCATATTAAGAGTAAATCTAGAACCCTAACCTTGCCATGAATCTTGTTGTCAGGCAGCCTCAGGCTAAGACAACTTAGTAAGCTGATGAGAGGCGGAAACTCTTCCTTTTCTCATATTTATGGTAGGTTAGAAGCAAAAATTAACACCAAGAACAGGAGGACTGCACAGTTTCTTCCAGCTGCACTACTGGCTTCCAATGAGTAACAATACGAAGAACTGGTTGTGTCTGAGAAGCAAAATGACTTGAGTCAAAATTAGACAGCTAGCCAGTAGGAAGGGCAGGACTTCCAATACATATCTCCAATATTCCCAGTCCTATGCTCTATATTCCCAAACTTGTGTCTTAAACTCCTGAACCTTTTTACTTCAACTTCCAGAGATGCAGACCCCCTACATGCTTCCTTCTCCCTCTATAAACACTGCAGTATTTAGAAAAAGACAAAGACTTGTGTGATGAAAAAATGAGGCTTCAGTTCCAAACTCAGAGGGAGCCCAAAGCCACTGTCTTTTGAGGAACAAGTTGGACTTTTGCCTCTGCGGAAAAAAGCGGCTTTTGACTCCCACTGCATCCTGAAACCAGCAGGAGCTGGATCCCACAGTGAAGCAAAATACCACAAGCATGGGTTTATACAGAACCTAGGGGGGTTTGGTGGCAATGAGAACTGATTTAACTGCCTAAATCTCATATCCCCTTGCTAATACTTCATTCAGTATGAAAACATATGCCTGAAATAGGACACCAGGCACACAATTGCACAACTTCACTGTGGTTGCAGCTGCACATTAAAACTGCAATGCCTCCTAAATTATATACAGCTTTACTGTGCGGAAAAGAGTCTCTACCTGTTGGTACTGTCATTGTGGAACTCAAGACAGTCATTAGCCTCTATCTCCAAGTACCAATTAACAATAGGGTTATTATTTAATCACCTTGTTGATTAATATGAAAGATAATGTTTATTTTCTTGTTTACATGCTATGATCCCTTGTTGAAATTATAAAAACTCCTCAAGAGAATGTCTTCAAAGCGTAATCAAGATATACATTAAATCCTGATGAAATAATTACTCCTGCAACAGATCTGGCTGAAGGAGCTCCTCTGGGAAACATACATGAAAGAGAATGAGATACAAAGGACAAATTTACTCAGGAATTGTGTATTCAAGTAGCTAACTACACACTAACACTCAATAACTAACTGCACCCAAAAAGGCCTAGCTAAGCAAAGCATACAAATGAACGAAGAGAAAATTCCACTTTTTCGAAGTATAGCATCTCTCAAAATACCTCAGTAGCCAATTTCTGTGTCATTCTGATAAGCAGATGTTAGATACTGAATCCATACTGGTTGTCTTAACTTCCACACCAAGACAGAACAACTTTCATAGTGGTTCACTTTCAACAAAATGCACCACCTTTCTCCATCTCCACTGTTCAAAGGGCAGTGCCATATGCTAGCTAAAGCAATTAACTGCTGTAGTGCTGACAAATCCTCTTCCTATGGGTTTAGAGTGCCATGGTTTTACTAACAAATTTGGCAAAGGGACTGCTGATGTCTATGTGAGGTAACAGGAAACCGAAAGCAGAGGAACTGGAGTAGCTGTTGTAGAAAATAATCAGTGCTTTGATGGGCAACAGGCCAACTGCACTAATAATGATGTATGTCGTTCACAGTTAAAAAGCAACTCTTGTCAGGTAACAGTGCACAAGGCTTAATTACAACCTCTTTGTGTTTGAACACAAGAGTGACTTTGCCTGACATTAAAACAAGGTTGTTTCTGGAGTTGGAACATCACAGGCATCTTGTTCCAGCAGTATCAAATAGCTTGCTGGGCTTGGGTTGTTCTTTTGGCTGGGCTTTTTGTTGTTGTTTTTATTTGTTTCCTTATTTGTTTGATTTTGTGTTTTGTTTGGGGTTTTTTTTTTTGTAAAAGGGAAAGGTTAAGGATCTAATGGAAAGAATAGGGTGATTTAGGCAAAACAAAATATCACTATCGAGCCATACACTCTGAATATGATTTCAAGTAATTGTCATCCTCAGCTCCTATAAAAAGCACAGTCAGTTCTTTAACAAAAAGCCAGTTGGGCAGCAGGCTTTAAATGCTTTGCTTGGGCTCCTGGACTTGTCCAGGCACAGAGCTCAACATAAGGACTCATCAATCCTTATGCACTTCTTGCAGAACCAACAACATACACAGTGGCATCCCAGCCAAGTAGTCATTAGGCCAAAATATAGGCCAAGCTGGTCTGGACATGGGCCCAAATAAAATAAAGAAAAATCCAACTTCACAAACGCCCCTCCTTCAGTAAAATTCATGAGAGGAGGTATTTACATGGAGCCAATCCTGAAACACTCCAGAGGGCTGGATTTTCTGCAGACCTTACCCAACAACCCATTACTGAATCTATACCTAAGTTTCCAGTTGTGTCTTTTCTCCAGCATTGCTTTTCTCTGGAGCAACTTGTTCCATGGAGACAGGGCAGGCAAAGCTCTCCTAAACTGGGTCTTCTTGCCTAGCACCAGAAAGACAGAATTCGGGCTCATGCCAGATCACTTTCTGTAGGAGACTAACTGGGTTCCATGCCCACTGTCGGATTTGCTTCTTTTTTTCAAATTTAATCTTGCACAGGAGGCCCTCACATACATCTTCAGCACCACAATGGCCTGTCTGACCTTCTCCAACTTCTGTCTCCTCACAGGGAAAATTATGACCTGTAGAGAACACTGTGCAAAACTTAAGTGTTACAGTCATTTGTTTTACCAGGCACTTGCAAAGCATTTTGTCAAAACTCTGACACAGCTGTACACTTTCCACCTACCTTTGCTTTGCCCATTCAGCCTTCACAAGCACTCTTCTACAAAATACTCTTGCAAGGGAAACTAAGCTCCACGCTCTTAAGCTTCTCTTCCAATTAAAGCATGAGAGACATCCATGCATATTACTTTTACCTCCAGCTGTGAGATCTACTGTCTGTATTTTGCTTAACTCTTTCCCTCTTTAATAGAAGATGTCTTTTAAGATGCTCTGGAGAGTTCTTTCCTCATAGCTAGGTGTCACAGCAGAAAATAAAACTAATATATGGCACATGCAGGGGCACTCAAATACCAAATGACAAGGGACAGTCTCTAACCTGCTCCTTCCCCCACACAATTTACAGATTACTAGGTTTTCTGTCATGCATGGATGAGACCAGTGAGGAAAACCATGGCCAGATCAATTACATAATGCCCAGCATCTAGGGAACAAGACTGTGTAACAACAGTAGCTACAAAGCCTGCTCATTGAAAGAAACATACCATTTTTTATTTTAAATTCTGCCTATGTAGTTAGCATGACATTTCAGATAGTCTGATGTACAGCAAGCTGCTTCTAGCTTACACTCACTGCACACGTTCTGCACATTATAGCTGTGAAAGTAAACAGCACAATTTAAATCCCTAAAGCATTCCTTCTGGGCATAATTTCTCCATGAAAAAGAAAATTAGATTTGAAACTTTTATAACTATGCAAAATTATAAAACTTTTGCTTAACACTTTGTGGAATTTATTAAGCTTCAGAAGCAAGAGGGATATGAAGTATACTCTGGGATGCATACCAGAAATGGGTCAACTGAGATAAATGCATTAATTGACACAGTGGGTTTATGGGCAAACCGCCACAAGTCAGAAATAGAACTGGGAGTCCTGCTTCCCATTATTAACATCCACTGACAAGAAAAATAAAAAGAAAAGTTCTGCACATCCATTCAGCATGACTCATTACATATTAACAGTTTTAGTGTTATTAGCCAGCCTTATCTTTCAGGGATCACTATCATTATTCATATTGTGAGAATGCTTACGGGCTTCACTGAATGGGTCAAGGCCAAAGATATGTACAGTCCAAACGTTAAATATGCTGAGCTTCAGAGTTTACTCAAGAGTACTCTTACTCAAGACTTTTGGTTTGACCTTGACAGACAACACCGAAGCAATTTTTATCCTGATTCTGAAGCAAAATTATGGATGCAGGTTTACACTGAGAATCAGTCTACTCTAAAGCAAAGCTTTCCCAAAGTTTCCCAGTTCCCAGCCCAACAAGGCATCAATCCCCCCACAAAACCAACATCCCAAGCTTTTCCCACTGCAAAGCAGCTCCAAAGGAAGCAGTGGGAAAGTCACAGCCCATCATCATATCTGCAGTTCCAGTTATTGTTTCCTTAATTACTCATCAATACAGATAATAAATAGACGGATGTCCTACAATACACCCTCCAGCACTCTGTCCCGAGCCTTCCGCAACTCACAGAATAAACTTGCTTGGCATTATTATTTTTCTTATCACTATTACTGTTTGATTTGTGGTTCTAAAATTAGAAAGGCAGCACAATGAAAAAGTGCAGCTGCTACCCAAAACCCCAAGCAAAATCAAAAGTGAACAAGGTGTCCGTTTCCACTAACAGAATTCAACTTGGAAAATAAAACGTGATTTAGAAAAAGACATTTTTAAAGAGAAAACTGGGAATGTTTAAATCCGTCATGAAGGTTTAGAAAGGATAGGCACCATCTGTATTCGTACAGTAAATTTTGTAAAAGAAGGCACTTATAAAGTATACGTAACACTGAGAGGTTACTCTTCCTCCTGCTAGAACAAGGTTACGAGGTTTCTGGGACACATATATAGCTCCAGGAGGATATTAAGGCTTTCCCTACTTAGTACCACCACACAAGTACAGCATCAAACCTTTGTTTGCTTAGCTGTCCCAGCAATGCTGCTGAGAAGCACTGCCAGGAAGAACAAACAATTAATGTTCCTTATTTCTGTGGTTCAACTTCCTCAATAAATAATCAGTTCATCTGGATCACAATGCAAAGCCTCAAACAATGGCACTTTTATAAAGGGTGATGGTAATAAAATTTCAATAGAAACCCATTATTCCCAAACATTCCAAAATGTCAAACCACATTTAATATTGTGAGGATGTTATCACACCAACATTATAAGAGAAAGTATCTCCAGTATGAGACTAAGTTCATCCCTTGCCTCTTGCACATAGCATAATCTTGAAGTTTGGGCTTGAATTTCACTTTGACCTCTTAATTTTCTCTTACTATCTCTTATTAAAATCAGCAAGGCAGAAATAAAAATCAGATATTTATTAGGAACATCATTTTCCCACAGCTGATTGGTGAAGATGAGTCCAGAAGACATTTTAAGAGGTTATCTACACTTTCCCAGTGCTCCAGGGGAGGACGAACCTTACCTAATACATTCCAATATATATTTCTCCAACTTGTTCTTAGAATTCTCCAGTGAAAGCAAGTCCACAGCCTTCCAAGGCAATCAATTTCAGTTTTTAAATAGTCTTACTCTTAGAAAATTCATGTCTCGTGTCTCTCATTCCTTATCTTCCCCCCACCTCACCAGCAGACATGCAGTGGAGGTCATTTCCTTCTCCTGCCGCAGCTGTTACATGTATGAAAACCACTACCACAGCCCAGTCTTCTCTTTGACAAATGAAAAAGTTCCAATCCTTTCAATGTCTCCTCACAGGTCAGCTTTCCTTGATTTCTGACTATCCTTGTAACTCTCCCTCTACTCTGTTCACGTTATACTTTATGAAGGGTGGAATCAGGGAGCAATAATCAAGGCTCACCTGAATTCAGGCACTGTGCAGAAAGGCCACGCAAAGGCACTTTGGGATAAACTCAGAAATACCTCTAGACAATGACAAGCTAAAATGAACCTGGAGGGTATACCCCTGACACTGGAAGAGCTTCCACACACTCTACAGACCCAAGAGCTGATCCCTCCTCTCAGCTACACATTATTAATTTAGCAGAAGCAACTAATCAAGCCTATCTTCAAGGATTCAAACTATTTACATACAGGAATCCAAGGAGGAATTTTCACTACACTTCTCTATAATTTCTCCCCAGGTTTGAGAAGCACCAAAGGGCAGATCCTCACGAGCACTGATGTTACACTCCAGCCATTTTTTCTGCTCTCCCAAACCATCTTCTGAGGTTGCTGCTACACTATTGTCATGAGTAATGTCAGCCCCATATCCTCTTCACTTTGTAGATTTAAGACACTTTTCTGGCCAAAGAACATTTCTTCAGCAGCCAGGACCAGTGTTCAGGAACTGACTTTTACATATATGCACACATATACACACCAGAATAACAGCTATTCACCGCAGCCTGCCACATACCATTTCCAGCTCTGTTCACTAATGATGTTAAACAAAGCAAGAGCAGATGAACATATTGCTGCACTTCCACACTCGCTGTTTACAATTGTGCCATATGACAAACTGCTGAAAACCTGCGTAGGTTAATCTTTAAGTAAGCAAGACTGTCAACACCTAATATAGAAATATGTCAGTTCCTGGGCTGCACACTGCATAGCTACGTACTGAAAATACAGCTACCTGAACACCAGCAGTATTTCCCAGCTCTATTTCATGAGCTAACTGAGCTAAAGCAGGCAGAACCACATCAATCTAAGCACACTCCTTAGGCAAAAAAAGTTGGACTTATTTGCTGGCGAGACAGACTCATGAAACAGTCAGGTTGAGCAAAATAGAATTCTAGCCTCATTTGTATTCTGTCAAAAAAGGTAATAAAGGCATTTTTAAAGCTACAAAGTAATGGAACTTAAACAATGGTGCTAACTAGCCATTCATTATTAAAGTAATCACTTAAATAGATCACTTAAAATTTTGCTCTGTAGTATTAGTATTAGTTCCTGGTGTACAGAAAGAGGCCAATAATTTTTTTTATTTTTTTTTTTTTTTTTACAAAAGATACAACACTCCATGCTATTCTTCAAAAACAATCTGCTATGAAAAGCAAAAGCATTCTGTTCATTCAGGCTGCTCCAGGGAAGAAATAGATGCACTTGCAAGTGGAAAAGATGAGAGAAAAAAATACATGACATTGCTAACAAGGGTTCATCTGAAGCACTAGATTTCATACAAGTATCTGACAGGAAAGAGGAGGACGAAAATGGGGGCACATTCAGTATTTTCACATTCTTGATTGCATATAGCAGTCTGAATACAACTGAGCATGTGCGACTGTAATGCCTCCTTTACCATAAAAGCTCTGGGATGGGTTGCATTTTCAAGTTGCCCTCTTTTGCCCCAACACACTATCCCCACAGGCATACCTTTCTCATCAATTTCAGCTCCCTCAGTTCCATATTTTATTGCACATCTAGAAAATCCACAGAGGATCCATTCCTGCTTCAGCTGGGTTTTATTTCAGATGCTTAGTCAAAGTCTTGACACCTATACTGCCAAGCAAATAACTTCTCAGGGGGGCATTTACTTATTCCTACTGTTAGTGAGTTAAATGGTCACTGACAGCACTAAATGATGCAGTGGAAATCACCCAAGTACAGAAGTCATGTGCCCACACAATGACTATTTTTAAACAGAGAAGGGACACATGGGCTTCTAACAGGGTTTCTATGATTTATTTAACTGACAGCAGTTCTGAAGCGATATTTCTTAGAGGTATAATGGGCTGAAATTGCAGTGCCATTTAAAATAACACTTAGCAGGAAAATTTGAGGAGCATATTCTTCCATCACTGCAGATGAAGAGATTTGACTATTTCTGACCCAAAGATGATAACTTCAAATTTCAGTAGAAATTAGCGACTCTTGAAGACCTGCTCAAGACAGTATCAAAGGATATTCTGAAGCTTGCCCTGAACTCAAACAACCTTCACTAATAACATTTGAATTAGATTCATTTTATGCTGATTAACTTCCACTGAGTCATTTCCTTACAGTAAAAACTCTATAGGACAGTGCTTCTTAATAAGTGAGCTCCACCACTGAAGAGACACAAAAAGCCCAGCAAAGCAGAAAGCAATCCCAAGAGCAGCACTAAGTGATGTACAGTGAGGCACTAGCTAAGCTCTTTGAAATGTCCTGCCAAAAGAAACATCTGCCATCCTCCAGCAGGAAAGATGAAGTTTTAGAAAGTCAAAATTCAATGATATTTCATAGAGAATTTAAAACTACCTTCAGAGTAATCCTGCAGTCGATCAAGCACTGCAGCTATAGTGCTAGTGCATTATTTTGGCTTGACATTTCATTTTTGTTATAAATGATAATGTGAGATGTCTTATTTTGCCACAAGCACAAGCAAGCAAAGCAGTTTTGCCCAGGATAGAGAAAGTGTCATTTCAAAGTCCATCTGCCCTGCAAACCACATCCTGCACACCATACAGTGTTAGAGTGACTGTAAGTTAGCCATGAGAACTAAATATTCAATTAACTATCAGTATTATTTCACTATTCACCTGCTAAGTCTGTCTGTCTTAACAATGTATTAAAATAGTTAAATATGTTATTGGAAGAGTCTGAAAGTCACTAATAAAGTTGTAAAACAGGTGCAAACTGTCAAATTACATCCCCACAGGAAAGTAACCATTATCATTTTACCTATGGAATGCTCCGTTCCCACTGCAGCAAAACCACCAGTGCAGCTGCCACTGCTGCCAAGCGGAGGAGCCCCAAATAACGGAGTCAGAGCAAGCGCTGGTGTTCAGGAGTCCAGGAACCAAAAAAGCAGGCAGACTGGGAGGGCTGGGGTGAGGGGGAGGCAGGAGAAGTGCTCCTCTTGACAAGCTAGGAAGGGCAGAAAGACGGGAAAAAGCCAAACGGAGAGACTGGTAGCTAGACAACAGCGAGATTCCATATATTCAGGAAAACAGAAAAACCAAGTGTGTTCAGCTAGGGAGGAAGGAGAAAATATAGAAAGGATCATATAAAAATCCTAAAATTAAGGAAGAAAACTTTAAGTCCAGGCAAGAAGAACATCCAAGAGAGGACAAAGCAAGAAGGAATATCTGCATGACTCCAGTCAGGTACTTCAGAATTTCCCCTAGTTTTAAATCTGCTGATCAACATTCACACCCACAAATAAATTCAAACTTGGGTAGCTCTTAAGGCACAGATTCTCCCCTCTGGCATACTTGTAGGCACATCTGGTTTTAAGTTATTCTTCTTTGCTCTTCCTCTTGGGCATCAAGGATGTCTCAGAATATAGAGCTAATCCAATACCCAACCACTGCAATCTCCATCTGTACTGAACCACCTATAGCAGCTCAAAAACTCACCACATCTCCTGAAGAGGCTGCTTCTACTGGTCTAGAACCTCTTGTATTACCATCCATCAAGGCACTCCGAGCTGACAAAAATCAGTCCTCCTCAGGGATGGCCTCACATGATAAAGATCTTTAAGGTAGTCAGTCAGCAGAAAACACTGCAAGTGCTTTGCTGTGCCCCAATTCTGCTTTTGCTATGAAGCTGGAGTAAAGAGCTAGAACACACTCTCCAAAATCCTGATTGCTTCATGAAGTTCCCACATTACTAGATCCATTTTTCCCCTCTTTTACTGTCTCTTTTTCATATTTCCTGACAATCTGTTTGGCACGAGGTTCCCTCCCTTTTTTGTTTTGCCAACTCTTCCATAGCCCAACCTGCTCCCACACAAGTCCTACAGTCAGTCCATGCTATCTAAGTGAGGCTTCCCCTTTCAGATATCCCTCTGACACTGATGCCTTGCATGATCTCTCCTTGGTTCATATCATGATCTCTAACACTCTGCACAGGGTTGCTTCATCTTTCAAGGCAATGACTCACAGACACCCAGTGCTGCTTCACCTGGTCACCACCCCATTGCCTCTGAGGCTCTCTAGAATCCTCCCCATGTGCTCTCCACCCTGGCTGATCCATCAGTGCCTGCCCCTCTATATCAAGAGGCACACTACAACCACAAATCTGTTGGCCTTTCGGGCATTTTTCATGCTTTCAGTGGTGTTCTAACTCAGCAGTGCTGACTGTCCAAATTCTACATTCCCTATCCTCTCAGCTACTCCAGTTTCTTTACCTCCTGCCCTTGCTGAGCTACAGCGCTGTGTCTCATCCCTGTTTGCCCCGTCAATCCTGCAGTCATCACAAAGGACCTCTTCACAGCATGGGGCCTGGCTCACCGTGTCCTGATAACACACTGTGTAAATGTATGATGCTGTATTAGCAAGGATACCAGCAATGATGTTCTGCTGTTAAACACGCTGTCCTAAGAGTCATTTGTGTTCCCAAGAACAAAGCCTACTAAATTCAGGCTTATCTCCTAATTTATCCTCCTCACGGGCTAATGTGAAATGGGATATACCTAAAGCATACACTCTCTGTTTGTCCTTAATTACAGGCAGTATTATGCTGCCACAGCAACTAGGAAAGCTTAAGCTGCCCTAAGATGATACAAGATACTGCACAATGCCACACACCCTGCCCTGTTCCCTGTCCCCACACAGTGCTGTGCTACACACAGGTCATGTTTGCTCTCTAGCAACCACATTCCAGCAGCCACGGCATGGCACCGGCAAGACAAGGCAAGCCCTTTAGTGACACCCGCTCCCTCTCCATTTTCACATCTGCATGAGGGCTTTCTTGTTCTCACAGGCCTCATGCCGAGAGGAAAAAGGGGACAGGAGGGCGTCCCTCTCTCCAGCCTCATGCAGTGGGGAGGACATTGCAGGGACCGGGCTGCTCCAGCCCTCTAAGTCCAGAGTGGGGAGTCATTAAGGGGAAAAGAATAATTATATATCTAATCATGTATCTGGCTGCCCCTGAAACAGCTGGATGCTCCACTTCATCTGCACATCCACAGTTCTTCCCCCAAGCTGCAAATTTCTCAGCCACCTTTTCTGACCAGTGACCAAACAGTAGCAAAGGAAAGTGGGGCATCATGGGGCATTGAACAAAGAAGGGATGGTGCTCTGAGAGGCTGTGGGGCTGCGTTAATGCCAGAAAGCAATCATGTCCCTGAGGAGCCCTGCAGCCCCTATGATACTGCTACGACACAGCAAAGTGGGGACAAACTGTGCAAGGGTTTTGGATAAATATACCAGCAAAGCAGCCTTAACTGGGAAGAGCTGATACTCCACTCTCTGAGGTAACCAGTTCAAACAAAATTTTCCCAAGTCCCCTCAACACAGGATTTCTTGGGTGTGGGTTGTGCTTACCAAGGAAGCTTTAATAAGTGACTCTGCTTCTTCTATTGACCCATGATTCATCCAGAATTTACTATGGTTACCTTCAACTATAGCAAGCACTTCTGTTTCAACCTCACAGACTAGCTTAACTACCACAGGTCAGCACAAAAATCTCTAACTCAGGATTCAATGAATCATATGTTTTCTTCACCTTTTGGTGAACTACTACTTATTCATAACCCAGTTATCCACTTTATCTGTCAAAGAGATTTAATTTGTGCCAGCTCTGCACAAAGACAGTATACCAGGGCATCCCAGCAGGGTACTGAGCGAAAGTTTACAGCTATTAAATACATTGAACTGTGAAACACATTATGAGCTTAGCAGAAATATAATTCTTGCTTTTAACAAGACAGAAAATGACAGGCTGAAGTGATTTACCTAGAAACATCTTAAACATGGCAACTTAAAAAAAAAATGTATGTTTCTTTTTTTTCCCCTGCATTAAATTCTGAAAGTACTGAGAGTCATGGAATAATCAGGTTTAACAGGTTAGCATTAATATATGCCTCAAATGTTCCTAATACATCATAATCTTCTTTCACAGAATTTGCATCACTGTCAAACTGAACTACTGATTTTCAGTTGATGCTTTTAACATGTTTCTATGGTTACTTTCCAAGGTCGCATCACAGAAGCCTGAACAGCAGTTCAGAAAGACAAAAGGCATTTTGCAACCCTTCACCATATTAAATAATTTATGAAAGTTAAGGCATCCTCATGGAAAAAAAAAATCATAAAAGAACAGGTTCTGAGGTTATTTTCTCAGCAACAGTTTGAAGCACAGAAAAATCAATATCCCTACAAAAGCTTTCAAGACAAGACTATTTGACTAATGTTCCATATGGTACAAAATCCTAAGGAAGACATTCTAAGTTTAGATCTATATGCACAAGACTACATGAACTGCACGAATGGACCTTAAAGCAAAATGTAGACATCTAATTTGCTGCTATCAGCTTCATCTTTTAAATCAGGCACTAGGCATTGTCTCAGTTGTCTAAATTTGAAAAAAAAAGATGCAAAAATAAAACTGAAAAAAATGAAGTAAAAGCATTAATGACAGCCTTTATTATTTCCACCATTTTTCATTCAAAGCCACACAGATTTCATCTGTCCCCTAAACGTTACAAATTTTGACTAGTATAATGAAAGCTTGTACACAAAACATCTGAATTCTCTGCCTACCGCTACACTAGATGAGAGTTTATTGGAACTAATTGAAGTGTCTAAGGCTTGGAACAAAAACACATTAGTCATTTAGTGGTTGTGCTAATATTGCTATGCCTTTCCTGCAGTTTCATTAGATACAGACTGCTTCAATACCCTAATCATATGCTCAGTCACAGCACAATCAGGACACAGAGTACTGACAAGCTGTCCCACCATGCCTAAAGCTGATAAGGTGTCTGCTCTATGAGTAACCTCAATTATTGACTATATTTTATGGTCAATCTAATGACCAAATGCTTATCAGTGAACCATCAGGTGCCTGTAATAGGATAGTGACCCTTAGTTTATATGTACCATTACTGCTCATTAGTGAATAATTAGATTTTTTAATCCAAACTCACAGGCATTAAAATATGATGGAATATCCTGAGTCTAGAAAAAGACAACTATGCTTATTTTAACTCCTCAGATGTTCAATTACATTACTCAGAGATTGTATATTCTGATAAGAAAAGCTGCTTGCAAAAAGCACATCATGTGCAATGTTTTATATCATGTCTAAATTGACACAGCTTTCCCAAACATGCAGGAAGATGACGAGAGTGGAAGGATAATGGGTGTGATTCACCACTGTGATTCTCCAGATTTATTAACTTAAATGGTTTTAATCTAGCAAAGCCCAGCAACACTACAAATAATTTAGAAACCTGAAAACCAGTGAGTGCATACTGAGTGCTATTATATGTTTGGAAGACTAATTTGTCAAACAAAAGCAGGCAGATATAAGGGAAAGTAGCTACAACTATACAGACATTTCCCTGCTTTAAAGGCAGCAATCCCACAGCAGCAAGTTCAACACTGTGACCAAACCAGTTTGAAAAGATCAACAACTCGACATCAAAGAAGATGAAAATTTTAGAAGAGGGACTTAATAGTTTGTCTTCTGCTCATCACTGCTCAGGGTTGCTTGCTTTGATATGCATTTTCTTCTAAACAGCTTTGATTCCTCCTGGCTGCCCTGTCACTGCTCAAACCTTCCTTCCTTCCAGCTTGTGCACTGGGAGCAGGACCCCATGGTCTCACCCAGACACGGGACCCTCACCCAGCAGCACAGGCACTGCTGCCACCACTGTCACCAGCCACCAACAGACAGAAATGGCACGTTAATGGTGACAGCTTCGATTTATTGGGGGTCTTGATTCTCCTCCCAAGGGAGTGGTATTTTCTTTATTGTCAGATAGGCCATTAACCTCTTCCCAAGTGCATGCCCATTCTTCTCCTCGCTGCCCTTCTCCTGCCTGTTCTTGGAAACACCATTTCCTCTCTTTCCCAGGTGTCCAGGTAAGAAAGAAACCAAAGAGCTTATTGTAGCTTTATAATAAAATATGCCAATATTTACTTAGTTGCAAGCATAGCCCACAGAAGGGTCCTACAACTATCTCACATATTTTCACTTAGTAATATAAAGTTTGTTCAGGTTCCTTATACAAAAAAAAAAAAAAAAAAAAAAAAAAATGGGGTATAAAGTGTGGAGCACTAGGCAAGGCACAGTTCATGTCACACCAAGGGACAAAGACCAGCTACATTCTTCTTAAATCTGAAGAATGCAAATAAACTTCTCCTCTTGAATTGTAAGGGTAAACTGGGAGTCTCTTCACAGCCATCCATGAACGTGAGCTGTGCTTTTTGCTCGGCTTTCTTATTTTGCCAGTGACCTACTGAGAAGACCCATTTTCTGCTAAATCCTCTGGTCCTTCAGTAACACAACCACTGAGTAATGTCTGGCAATTTGCTTGCGTGACACAGTCAGATGTTAATCAAAGCTTTCCTCCTTCTGTGACAGATCACAATGAGGAAAAAAGCTTAAAACTGATTTAATTTCTTAATACGCTTCTGTCTGCTGTCTTTAATATTTGGCTTTGATTTTGAATATTTAGCACTTCTCTGCATTTCTTGGTAATGAATAAAATACTTTTTTAAAGCAGAAGATAATTAAGCTTGAAGAAATTAAATATGACATTCAAATGAAAAAGAGCTTTGGATGAATATGTAGATTTGGGCTGCACATATGCTTAACAAAATCAATGTATTCATTGCAAAGAATACCTTAAAGATATTCATTCTAACCATGAATACCTCTTATCACCAGATAAAAAGTTTTGCTGCAGCTCTAAGTTGTTACTTTCCAGGTGAGGACATGAACTCTTTGTACCATCTCTTGAGTTTTTGGTATTACAAACACAAAACTCTCACTCTCATCGAGGAAGAAACTGGAGTAAAAAACAAAGCTATCATCACAAAAAAACCCTGCACAGATCTCCCTTCCCAGGCACAAGACAGTCCATACGCAAGAGTGTAGGGCGGTTAATTCACCAAATAGGGAACTGCACTTTTAATGTGAAAAGGACACTCATATGCGGCCAGGAAACCATGTCACAACGCAAAGGCTAATTGTGCTGTACAAACACAGTTAATGCTGTTTCATGAAGACTAAGATTGGAATCCTTTATTCATGTCAAAAAAATAATCTATATCTAGTGGCAGTGTGGCCCAGGAAATCACAGATGCAGTTTCCACAAGCACCCTATGAAGGCTTTGTATTCCAAAGTAACTAACCCTGCACTCAGTTACACTGAACATTAATATGCATAAATATTTTTCCCTAGCTACTTTATTTCTAGGGCAAAACAGCCCTTTTGACTAGGCTAAGTTCCAACCAGAGCTCCCTTTACAAACGGCTCATGTAAAAAGATGAAGGTCTTCAGTAGACTTGGTCAGAGAGGTCAGTGATTTGCAAGGAAAAAAAATACATGTGTGTATGATTTTTCCATATATTAACTGCATATATTCCGGTAAGAACAAGAAGGAAATGTGGCAGACTCTGCAAACCACGAGTAACACACTGGCCTTGCTATGAAGTTCAGAACTGAAGTGGCTGAGGAGTGAAACACAGCAAGGAAAAAATCAGCAAATATAATGAACTGGAACTACAGTATAACACTACTGACATGACCCCTCTTTCATCTCCAGGTGCTTCCTGAGAGAGGATTAGCTGAACAGAGAGATGAAGGAGAGAGGAGTGGATGCTGCTGCAAAGGATTCAAGGCAAGGCTGACCTTTTTCCCTCAACATTCTCAAGGCTGGATGGTGCAAAGAGAAATAGAACAGGAAAGGCTGAGGCAAAGAAGCCCCATAGCCCACCGGTACTGGGAAAAAAAAACCCCAAACTGTTGATACCCTAATACTTATGGCCCCTGGATAAGCCATTTTTCCCAGCATCTGTAGTGACTCGCTCATGCTTGAAGATTTCCTCCTCTTCCTCTCCCCTCCTGCTGAGGACTGCACAGCTTGAGGGTGGGAGAAAGACTCAGCGTGGAAACTTTGATCCATAAAGGTCCCAATGGCAGAAGGAGTCAGGAGAGAATGAGCAGTGGGAGAGGGAGCCTCTCCTGAGGTTAATGCCAATGTTGGCAGAGCAGCCTGGCCAGGAGAACGCAACAGTACCCACCTGAGGACCTGCTCAACATACCTATGACTGCCAGGGATCAATGATGGACTTCTCTCCCCCAGCCTTTGTAAGACTTTTTGTATTGCAACAACAACAGAAGAAGAAATATAAGTGCTTTGTGCATGAAAAAATTTCAACCAGCCCCATTCTTCAGTTAAAAAATTGAAGAGAAACAATTATGAACAGAGGAAATATGGGTAGGGAATAGGCAATGTAGTAATGGGATTTTTAAATGTTTTAGCTAACACGTAGCTGCTAAAGCTATAAAACTGATTCACTTGAGGCAAAGAGAGATTCATGAGAAGCAATTAGGGCCCGATCCACAGTACAATGATGTCATTTGCAGTCTTGCTGCTGACTTCAAGAATCTTTGAATCAAGCCAATGACAATCGCTTCACAATAAAAACAGAACTGAGTTTTGCTGACCACTGACAAAAGCATCAATGGGAGAAAAGACTTTGGGTCTTATTTCAGACTACCAGGCACAGATTTCTTTCTCTCAGTTCCAAGAAAGGTGTTTTATTTTCTGGCTTCCCCTGTGAAAGGGACAAGTCTTTACATTTGTTTATGACATACAGTTTAATGCTGAAATAAATCCAAAGTCAATTAAGCTAAAATCACACTGTTCGTACCCATAATATGAAATACAGTAAACAAAAGCTGTGCTGCTGTCCAGTCTAGATACTTTGGAGAATATTAATCTGTCCTTACCTAGGTATCTAAACAAGAAAAGAGATGCCTGATCTTTCCCCTTACACTGCCACTGATTTCAGACATCTATTTTTAAATTAAACCAATCATCCTCTGTAGGCAACCATTTCTCTGGGTTGACTTTAAACCCACAGCACAGAGACAAACCACTAACTTACAGAGAGCACTCTTGGGGCAGCCATTTCCTAACTTCTTGGGTGGAGGCAGACCATGATAGGTAGTCATTTAACACTCAAAACTCATTTTATCGTATTCTTCTAAAAAACCAAAACTTGGGACGTGGAGCTCCTTCTGAGGTTGGGTTGTAACTTAGAGCAAACATCATTTATTTAATGGTACAAAACGTATTAAAGACCAATGAAAAGAAACAACAGAATTACCATCATGGTTGAATATTCTCACTCCATGCATAAATTTAACTTTACTGCCATTCACAGACATACGTTTTTCAATATTGTCTGAAAATATGTTCAGTTCTGAATTAAAAGGAGTTGGAATGCAAGTACAAAGCCCTGAATTTTGTTGTTTTAAATACCATCTGCTTGACAGCGTATTGCATTTAATCAACACTGCTAATTACAACAAACATCCAAACAAAACTAACATATCATTTTTGTTATAAGACGAAGGAATGAAAAAAAAAGATTGTTCTGGGCTACTGCTAAAAAAGGAATGCTCTAAACTGTTTTAATTGTTGCCACCAACTATGGGAAAACTTTCATTTGGACACATAGTCCATGCTACTGAATAAAAATTCAACTTTTTTTTACTTAGGTCTGAGTGAAAAAAACTTGTTACTTCAGCTTTAGCCCCAAGGAAACCCACAGAATAACAGGCTTATGGTAGAGATGGCCATAGAAAAGGTCTAGACAAAGCCCAACACACATTTTCTTGGATTTTGGTCAATATAAGTTCCTGCTGAGGTCTCCTGAGTGAGAAACGGGAGCAACTCCACCTCTCAGCGACCAGCACCATGCACTACACCTTCTACTCTGGCAAAGACTCAACAGCATTTCACAACTGTTTGAAGTCCTATGAGCAGCTATGGAAACCAGAAAGGTGAAAAAGTACCTTATGAAGAATGAAGCTGCAGCTGAGGTACCTGCAGAGACCCCAGCTGGAGCAACCACGCTCTGGGAGGCTGCCATGCCACTGGCTCCCGAGGGGTCGGAGTTGTTCTGCCCTGAGCTGATCTGCATGCTGGGAACATCTCGGCCACTTTCGGGTGCTGTTTCTGCCTGAAAAAAAAAATAAACCCACATGTATAGGTTAGTACAAGTTGAAGCATGGTCATGACAGGGAAAATCTCATGCAACACTTCCAAAGAGTGTCCTTGAATGGAGAAGGTGAAGATCAGCACCAGCACAGGAGTGATAGAGCTGGACAAGTGTACCACGGTAGGTCCAGCAGCATAAGACTATAAAAACCATGACTGCAGCACAGGAGCAGAAAAACACAGAGAACCTTTGTGATGGGTAATGCACAGTTAAATAGTTTGACAGGCATGAAGAAATGGAAAACGATAAGCAGAACCCTTTTGTTTTACAGTGTTATTTGGGAGCTGGCAGAACTGTTTATCTGGTTCAGTTATAACTGTCAGGAATTATTTCTCAGTGGCACATCACCTACAAGACCTATCTGCTTAAGAGGAACTGACCAAACAGTCACATTTGTAACACGTTTCCACATGAATAACCCCAAGAACTAAATTTTTAAAAATTGATTTTTTTTTTTTTTAAGAACATATATACTGCCCTGCTTTTCAGCATTATTTATCTTAGCAGCACAAGTGCACAACACCTTTTTCTCCTGCAAATCTTCCTAGTGGAAGAACAGGAGCAACTGGAGATGCATCTTCTCCAGCATAATGCATCTGCAGTGTCTGAGACAGAGTTTGGAAGGGGGGCGATTGTTTTGAGATCTTGACAAAATATCAAACATCTGTATTGTGAAATTGTGTCATGTCTATATCTTCATGTTTAAGCCACCAACTCTTTCAAGTACCGAGTTCAATTAAGCCCCATCAGTCAAATGCTCCCTGACAGTGCTGGGATGCTTCCTTTTTGGAAGAACCTGCTCTATGTCAAGGAGTCCTGAAGATTTAATTAAAGATGACACCACAATAAATATTTGTCAAAAAAGTTAATTGCTTCATGTATGATAATATATGATGTTTCTGTCATCTGAAATACTACTTTGACATTTCCAACTAATTAGCTAAAATAAATTCCAGGAAAGGAGACAGTTTTGTAATGAAGCACAAACGCAATTAGGTACTTCCTTGGATGCCACCAAATTTTAAATTTTGAGCAGCCATAGATCATGTTTTATGACTACAGATATGCAGATGTGGCAATAGGGCCTTCCCAGTTACATACACACCCTCAGTTTTCTCATACACCAACAACACAAACAGAGACATTCTCATGAGAACTGAGGAAACCCGATTATTAAGTACCAAGAACAAGAAAACTCTGCCAACCAAGTAGTGCTCATCAGGTGCATGAAAAGCTGTCTGAAGTTTCCTCTGAACTCATTCCTATAGAGTAATACTAATAACTGAGTGCTAAATTCCCAGTTCCCAGCAAAGTCAACAAGAAGAAAGTGCACCCAGCTCTTTTGAACGCCTCCTCTTTAAAGATCAGTACTATTATCAGTGTCATGGAGTGGCTGACTAATGCTCTACCATAGAGTGCTACACAAAAAGAAGTACTTTTATAGAGCTCACCTAAGAGATCTGAGGCTGAGACACAGAAGAACATTCATGCAGATTAACTTAATCCTAGCAAAGCTTCTCCTGCTAGAAGCCAAACTAGAATCTTTGCATAACCCTCTACAAAACCCTTCACTTTGTAATACAAAAGTCTCATGAGATCAGATTTCTTAGTGATGCAGGCAGAAAGACAGAGACCAAGCACTGTTGGAGATTAAGACTGGCACAAAGAAATGGTATGGCAGGAAAACATGCTTTTAAACAGGAGTTTGTCTATCCCATCCATGATCTACTGAGAGATGAACAGAGATGCCTGGAAAAGGATCAGAACCACTCATGTGGTTAATTGCTTATAACTAAGTGATGGAGTAATGAACCTTGAGGGGGTCGATAAAGCAGGTATTTGATCATTAATGCACTGAAGCAACAAATGTGTGGTCTTGACCTATACCAGTTACAGAAAGTATATGGCATGAGGAAAAACATGCAGATGGGTAAAATCCACTGTGGTATCTGAACCTCAGAGTTACATGAACTGACACAAAAATAATTTAATAATTTAGCAATTTATAGACTAAAAAAATCTACACCGAAAACTCTATAGCCAGTACAAGGAGCCTAAAAACTGGCACATCAGGGACTGCTGTGCTCAGCAGCAGTGGCCTGATGGCCAGCAAGAGAATGAAACCCAACCAGTAACCACTCTGAAAGACAGTGTCACATTAGTGTCTGAATACTCCCCCACATTCTGTCAGGAAGACAAACATAACCCTCAGTCACATAAACTGCTGCCTCAGATTAAAAATTACAGGCTCAAGATTAATTCCCAGGACATATTTTTCCACTCACTTCCAACAGGAGCTTTATTAGGCAATGGACCTTGAAACAGAGAAAATCACGTTTAAGCAAAATTTTGGGAAAAAAAAGGTAGAAGCAGCAATGTGTTTCTAACCAATCACATTTTAAGTAATACATGATCTAAATGATGGCATGATCTAAAGCTAAATATGAAATCTGTAGAGTTAGCAGGAAATGTCACTGAATTTTACAGTAAAGTGTAAGGGACTTGTAAGAACTGACTGGAATCTCTCAACAGATCAATTCCTGTAAAAGCTATTCACACTTAACAAAAATATGAGCAATGTGTAACACACATTCCTTTTACACCACTTTTTTATTTCTATGAGAACTTAGAGACCAATGATTTTGGACATATTAGGCATGTAACTTGAAATATCCAAATCAAATCTGATATTTCAGATAGCAGATGGTTCATATACCTTCCAGAACAACGTATCTAAGTTGGATGTCTGTAAATTGCCATTCCCACACTAGGCACATTTGAAAACCGAAACTGTAATTTCTGGATAAATCTGGAAGTTTTATTCTCAGTTCTGTGCATGCACAAAAAGAGGACGAGGGGAAGCCAAGGAGAAAGCACTGATTCTTTTAAAGGGAGAAAAGGTGAAGACATGCAAGATAAAATAATCAGAAAATAACTGCATTAGACAACCCATATAATTTCCACTGTTTTCAACTGCCCAATTAGTATTCTTAAACACAGAAATAACATCAGTTTTGCTGCATGGTGAGAAGCTGAAAAAGCACAAGAGTTCTTCCAAGTTTAGGACTCATTTCAAGCACTGCTTGCACCACCTGAAGTGACAGGATTTTCCAGCACAGCCCTGTTCAGCTCTCCCTGAGACAGCTACATGTCTCAGGTGATGAGGAGGATTCAGGTATGAGGAAATTTGCTAGGTCCAAGTCATCTGCCCTCCGGCAAGAACACAAAAGACAAGTAATGGACCTGGGCATTTCAGTTTGTCACCCCACAAAAAAAAAACAATGAAGGAATTACTTCATGATCTTTCCTCATCTCAACACATCCTTTTCTCACGATCATGTAAGGAAAATATAGTTCTCTAGAGGACTCCATGCAACTCTGCATGACTTTTTCAAGCATGCAACTCTGCACAGAGAGAAGACTCCAGACTGAAGCTGAGAGGGAACTGTGCTTCAACATTCACTGAATTTTCCATAAATCACTCAAGATCAAATGCTGAAAACACAATCTTTTCACTATAAAGTGTTACTGACTGCACTGGATATTTAAAGTGTCATAGGCCTCTATATCCAGACAGTAATGTTTGTTTTAATTTTCTAAGAAAAGGTTCACTGGACAAAAGCCATTAACCAGCCGGAAACAAGATAAACCTCAAAGGAAGGATTTCCAAAGTGGCTCCGTAGGACCACTTCCCTCTACTCTTTTCAAAGCCACATGAAAACTGGCACCAGTAGGAAGAGCACAGCAAGGAGACAGCATTCGAAAATGTCACACCAAGCATTCTGCACACAGAGGGATGACCAATGTCTTGGTGCTTCAAAGCAGTGCCTCTGTCACAGACAGGAAAATTTTGGTACCAGGTCCCAGTGCCCACCCTGAGGACATGGACCCTGAGCAGAGCTAGACATCCTGTGTTCCCAGCTGGCAGCATTCACACACACTGATGAGCTTTGCAAGGCCACAACAAGCAACTACAGTGTGAGTTGTTCCTATTTCAGATGGCCAAAGGCTGAGGGAGAGGCTGAGGAAGAGATGGAGGTGACCTGACAGCCTCAGGCTACAGAGGTGTGCTGGGCAGAGCAAGGGCATTCCCTGTTCCACCAGTGATTCCCATCACACAGGTTCCCTGCCTGACTAGATGGCAGGAAACATCTGCCCAGGTTTAAACAAGTCAGAATAGTCCAAAATTACACTATAAAGCAGTTGGCCATAAATTAAATTTCCAGGTACACAGTACTCTGTCAGGCCATTACCATCCAAAGGACAATTACATTCCTAACAAGCTCTTTACAAGTTTGAAATGCAAAGCCAAAAACTAAGCCATAATGTTCCCAGCTTCCTGAATATTTTCATTCTCTGTACATTGACCTCTGTCCAGGGACCCAAAAAAGCCTGTCATGCCACTTGGTCTCTGTTAACGTGTGCAAAACATGTATCTGGTGACGGGCAAGAAAAACATGGGACTATAAAAATATGGAGAAAAATTAGTCCCAGGATCAGTCCCAGGATAGTATTATCATGGCAAAAGAAAACCAGAAGGTTGGATAGGGCTGCAAAAGAACATCAAGAACAGATGACAGAGGAGGGAATGAAGAAAATTATAAGAGCCTCAACAAGTCTGATGCATATCTGTGTAATCAGAGTCAGAACTCAATATAATTTACTTTATTTCAAAAAACTTAGTCCCATAATGAAAGAACTCAATAGGGTCTCAACGGTGTATTGCAGGTAAAGCTCTAGCTGTTCTAATACAGCCTGAATCTGTACTGGTGACTTTTTCCCCCCCTTTTCTTCTTATTTCTGCCCCTTTCTGACTAGCAGGCAGACATGCGGAATTTTCAATATTTGCTTTAACTTACTATTTTCCCCTTTCTGACTAAAATGTCACAGTCAATTAAATTGCAAAAACTGCTTGATCTAATGATTTTGCTATATATTAAAGTTACTGTTTGTATATGATAAAACAATAATTTTCCGCCTAAATGATTCATGCAAAGACTCTCATGACCTACTACCACTAACTGGAACAAATGTGACGTAAATGTCGAGCTGGATAATGTTCATACTATAAACCCTTCTTTCAAGTAAGCGTGGATAAGTCCTGCACATGTCTTCTATGTCAAATGCCTCCTCCTGACTGACGAGCATTACATAAAGTTAACAGGGCAGCATATGCCAGGCTGAAGTGAAACATGTTCTGGATAAACTTTTTTACTGCCACTTGACGTTGTTTCTGCCAGGGCTCATTATAAAACAACTAGGACATTTTGTAACTACAATACACTACTGTAGTCATTTTATAACCTGCAGCTGCGATGTGGTAACCAGAATGCCTAAACCTGTAGTTTCAAACTTTTATATGCATGTCATGTTCCATGAAAGTCAAATGCAGAGCATAATATTCCTTCTCTCAAAAAAGGTTTTCAGCTACAAGAATTCCTAATGCTTGGCTTATCACTGATCTCTGAAGATGAGGCAGAAGGAGAAAAATTACAGAGAAACAGAATTAAACAGAAATGAGAGCCCATCTGCTGTCACAGACTGGAAAGTAATATAGGCGATCCAAAGACAACCTCAGAGCTCTTGCTTTTTGAAATTAGATCTGAATTACTAGAACAGGTTGAGTTTTTTGGATCTTCACCACCAAATATCAGGTGCAGTCTGTACTTCACACACAGGAAGGTGTTCATCCTTCAAGGGCACATGCACCCAGCTACATCCAGCACTGGCATTCCTGACAGTACAAGGTACAAGGATGGAGTTATGAGCAGCTGCTTCTCTCTGACGACAGGCTTTTGATCTCAGTCTGAGGCAGATCTCTCCTAAACCATGATCCTTGGTCTCTGAGAAATTTATTAAGGTTTTGGGCAGGCCTCCATCTAAAAAATGTCATTCCTTCCCTCAGATTGCCCTTTGAAGCCAGGGCTCAGGTAGCACAAAGATGCTACCAGACAGTGACCTACCAATTGCTCCACATTTCAGCTACTCAGGACACCAATACCAAAAGATACAGCAAGCAATGGTCTTTTTTTCTTTTTCTTTCTTCACAGCTATCTGACCACCAGTAACACAAACCTCACTCTCCTATTTTCTCATCCTATTTTCCATCCATCAGATGGAAAGTCAGAAGGTCAAGAAATGAGCTACCAAGCAGGACATAGATCCTGCTGCACATTAACACTCTCAAATAAGGACTTTTCTTGTGCAGTGGATTTAAAACAGTCAGGCTAGAGGAATCGCTTCTTCCAGTGCCTCCAGGCAAGCATTAGAAAGTGTTGCCCAGAGCCCTCCCTGCTGACACATATTACAACAGTTACAGCCTCCAAAGCCAAAAAATACAGCTGTGTACTGCTCAGGGTATTTATTCAAAGTGAGCAAATATACAGGTGAATCCCTGCTTTTTGTCAGAGGTTGATATGAGCAAGCAAAGGAATTCATTAACAAGCTCATAATAATGCAAATTTCTGTCAGTTTAGGATTGGATTTCATACAAGAAGACAAATCCTTTTCCATTAGGACTGACTTCCCCAGGCCAGTTGTGTTTCAAACAGCCACTAAACACAGGACACACAAAGAGCTTTGAATTGGGAGAACTTGTGCCTCCTTCCTGACTCTACAACAGAATTTCTCAATGATTTAGGAAACTCAACCAAATCTCACTGTACCTTGATTACTCTCTATTCAGCAAAGGAATTACCATGCTAACAATTTTATTATAATCACTATATTGTTATAATGATTGACATACAATGTCATCAAATAAAGGCAAAGGTGGACGGAGGCTGTCATAGCTAATTTCTATTTCAATCATGCTTGAACTGCTTATGTATTAGATGAAACTGCTTTAAAAAGAACCTCCCTTGGGATCAATTTGCCTGACAGCTACCACATGGAAGGCACCCACTGACTAGTATCTCACTTGAAGAGGTACAAGCCCTCATTATCTGAAGGGAAACCTGGGTCTTTAGTACACCCAAATCCAGACACCAACATTCAATTACAGGCAAGCTCATGAAGCAGCATTAAGTTTGCAAAGACGGGGACAGCTGTGATGATTGGGATGATTGCTGAAGGACACCAAGGTCCCAAATGAGGGATGGAGCTGTGCAGATGCAGCTCTTTTCTTCTGGCTGTTCCTTGCTATGTGCTGTTTGTTCCCAATGAGGGAACCATGTAACCCAGACATGCAGACAGTCACGATTCACCATGATTAGAGCAAAATCTGCAAGCCTGCAGATGTCCCAAAGCTCTGTCAAGTAGCCAAATGCAGCAATAAGGAATTCCAGAAGAACTTCCCAAATGTGAGTGAGCAAAGAAGTGTCGGGTGAGACTTGACATGGATAAGGACCATGTATATAGAGAAAATAACCTAAATAGCTCCTCAACGTGCTGAGCTCAAAACTTCCAGCTACAGCTTGGAAGATCTAAGGGTTGTTGACAGTTTCCTCTGAATCAAGATGTAGCAGCAAACAAACAAACAAAAAAAAAAACAGTAAAAAAATTTTGGACATCACAATGCAGGGCACAAAGAACAAGGACCATGTTCACATACTGGGTACTACAGTGTCACAGACTATGCCAAGTTGGAAGGGACCCACAAGGATCATTGAGTCCAAGTCCTGGCCCTGCACAGGACCATTTCTAAGAGTCATACCATGTCCCTGAGAGTATCATCCAAATGCTTCTTGAACACTGTCAGGCTCAGTGCTATGATCACTCCCTTAGAGAACCTGTTCACCCCCTGGGTGAAAAACATTTTTCTAATATCTAACCTAAACCTTCCCTGACACAACTTTAGGCCATTCCCTCGAGTTCTGTCACTGGTCACCAGAGACAAGAGACCAGTATCTGCCCCTCCTCTCTGAGTCCAAGTCCTGCATCTCAAGACAGAGTAGTGGAGTAAGGGAAATGACAGAGACAAGCAAATGAATGGTCAAGGAGAAGAAGCAACTGTCCCAGAAGAAGAGATGAAAGATGCTGGGACTCTCATTTGGAGAGGGGAAGACTAAGGGTGGCCTGACTGAGGTTTGTAAAGTCACGGAGATGCTGAAAAAATTGAATGGAAGTGAGTACTTCTTTGCATTGTGACAATGAACTCATGGAACCTGCTGACATACGAGGCTGTGGAGGTAGAGAGAGTTTGCAGGGTCAGAGAGGGATTAGATCAATTCCTGGACAGCAGGTCCATAAACAGATACTAAAGGGAACAGACAGGTATGTGTCCCTGTGAATTCTCCAACTGCACACGCAGGAGAATATGAGCAGACTGCGGGAAGCAGCCCTCCTTAAACACCATTTCCAGCTTCACTGCTGGAGACAGCCCTGGGCAAGATGGGCTGCAGCTGAGACCCAGCAGGATATTACTAATGTTCTTATCATTCTGATACAATCTTTTCACTACAATCTTAGCTTAACTAGTAACAGAAGGTTGTGCTATTCCCGCAGGCCCCCACGAGTACTTCAGTCATCAGGAGAGGCTGACAAGACTCAAGGGGATATCCACACAGCTACCTTGCATGAACAAACTAAACTCAGACCCTTCCCAAGGTAGGCATCACAAGCGCCACTCTCCCCTTCTTCACCCTTCCACTGCCATATCCCTCCTAAAACACCCAGCTGCCTTTCACAACTTCATCACCATCACTTCTGAGAAGCAGAACAGGGACAGTTTTGAATGGCAGATCCATTGTCTTTGCCCAACACCACCAAAAGCACAGCAATGGACTCCTGTCCACAGCACCTTTCAAACACTTCCTTCAAATAAGGTATCAGAAAAGAACAAAGTCACCTGCTTAAGCAGGTTCACCTAAAGCAGGTTGCACAGGATTGTGTCCAGACAGGTTGTGAGTATCTCAGAAGAAGGAGATTCCACAACCTCTCCAGGCAGCCTGTTCCAGTGCTCCTGTATTCCAGTTTGTGACCATTGCCCCTTGCCCTGTCACTGAACACCACTGGAAAGAGTCTGCTCCCGTCCTCTTGACACCTGCCCTTAGGTTATTTGTATGCATCGATAAAATCCACTCTCAGTTGTCTCTTCTCCAGGCTAAACAGGCCCAGCTCCATCAACCTTTTCTCATAAGAGAGATGCCCCTGTTCCCTCATCATTTTCAGACCCTCTCCACTGGACCCTCTCCAGGAGCTCCATGTCTTTCTTGAACAGAGGAGCCCAGACCTGGACACAGTTCTGCAGATGTAGCCTCAGCAGGGCCGAGTAGAGGGGCAGGATCACCTTCCTCGACCTGCTGGCAACACTTTTTCTGATGCAGCCCAGGATATCACTGGCCTTCCTGGCCACAAGGGCACACTGCTGGCTCATGCTTAACTTGTCCTCTTTCAGGACAGAGCTGCTTTCCAGTAGGTCAGCCCCAAGTTTCTACTGGTACACAGGGGTTTAAATCCTCCCCAGGTGCAGGATCCTGCACTTGCCTTTGTCAAATTTCATTAAGTTCCTCTCCACCCATATCTCCAGTCTGACCACATCTCTCTGAATGGCAGAACAGCACTTTGGGGTATCAGTCAATCCTCCCAGCTTTGCATCCTCATCAAACTTCCTGAGGCAGCACCCTGTCCCTTCATCCAGAGTGCTGATGAATAAGATGAACAAGCCTGGACACAGTGCTGACCCACGGAGAACACCATTGGCTATAGGGCTTCAACTGGACTCTGTGCCACTGATCACAGCCAAGGTCCAGCACAGCACCACTCCTCGTTGGCTCTTCTATCATTTGGAGAAGAAAGCTACCATTGACACATTCCCGGATTGCTTATGCCCTGCTGTGTTGTCCCTCCAACTGATATCAGGGTGGTTGGAAGTCCCTCATGAGGACCAGGGCTTCTCAACATGTGGTCCCAAGGAGGACAACATCCACTCAGTCTTCCTGGTTGGGCAGCCCACTCACTATAATGTCACTGGGAAATTACCTCATCATAGTCTTAAAGTTCTATTTATAAGTGTAATAATCTCATCATTGATTACCGTGACTGTATTCAAATTATAAATCCATTAGCAGCTCAACAATGAAATAAAATCAATAATGCACGTAAATGGGAAAAAAGAAATTTAAATGCATACATTAATGTCACTTGAAGTAGCACTATTTTATGCGCCATCTCTAACAAAACTGTGTCACATCATTAGCAATAATGTGAAAAATCTTTTTCAATTAACAGAGCTGATTTGATGCTATGTTCAGTAAAGTGGCAATCCATTCCATTAAACACACACACATGAAATGCTTGAAATATCTATGAACTCTATCTATACATCATAAATTCTCTCCTAAGTGCTGAAACACAAAAGTAGATACATTTTCTATTGATGCTTTTTAAACCTGCTCTCAGAAGCTACCACCCAAGGCACTTCAGTGATTCTAGTTGCAAGTAACAAAGAGCATCAATTTTTGCCCCATGCTCAGCCACTCATGCCACGAAACAACAGGAGATGCTTTCAGCAAAGCTCACACTGTGCACAGCTCGACCGCCTGGAGTCCCACAACCTCAAAATGCCATTGTTCCAGTAAACAGCCTATGGAGCAAATGTTAAATTCAAAGGACTTAAAAAAAAAGAAAAAAATTCAAATCCTATTTTACACAAGCAGGACAACTGGACAATCCACATCTACATCCAGCTGTGCAAATCACTTCCTTCCATGTGGTATAGAGAGAGAGAGCACTGCAAGAGATTTTCTCTCCACCAGCCTGCACACAAATAAGGTCTAAACTCAGCCCGAAATTATGTGGTTTCTCTGCTGCATTACCTTCTGAAAGCAAAGGGCATTATTCAGCTGCAGTCCACCCTTAAACCCATGTAGCCAGTGCAGAGCAACAACAGCCTCCTAAAAGCTGTTCTACATCAAGTATATAGAGCCTTTCTCAAATGCTGGATGACACTTCTGAGCTCCGGCCAAAAAAGCACGAACCCTCCTTGTACAGTCATCTCTAATGTTGGGGTGGCAGGGAATGCATTGATTAACAATCAGTTCACTGAAGGATTCATAGGGGAGCAAATTCACAGTAGAAATGGACCAACAGGAAGAAGAAGAAGCTGAAGGAAACAGAGTGAACAGAAATGGCCATCCCAAACAAACCAGCTGAAAGAGTAGAAAATTTAAATATTTGGGGTGCATAGTGTAGTTTATAATACACTTGCCAGATGAGAGAATGACCTGTGGGCCAAAGGTAAATCCAGTGGATTATCATTTCCACATAATCTCTGAAGTCAGCTTGTCTTAAATCTACTTCTGATGAGTTACAGGTGAAGTCTGGGCCAACATTCCTTATTATTGCCTGTTGACTTGAATTGTCAACAAAGGCAAGCATGGACTTGTTCCCCCTTGAGAGCTGTAATAACAACTGCTTACCCTGCAGGGGTAAAAGATCAAAAGAACTGGTTTCAGGTTGTAATTTGAGCACAAGAGGGTCTGAGTCCTACAAATAGTTACTCTGTCCCACAACTGTAAAACCAGTACTATGGTGGAAGTGTCAAACCCACAATATAAAGAAATGCAATCCACACCCTCACCTAAGAATATGCTTGTTTTCATCCTGTAACCAATAATCTTCCTGTTAACTCTTAACAGTTTCCCTAAATCCCTCTGATACCTGGAAATACATTAAAAAGTAACCTAATTTTCACCTTCAGCATCCTACACTGGGGACAACATAGAGTAAAACAGCATGAAGATCTTAGCAACTACACAAAACAGAGGGCTACGGTTTTCATCTGCATGTTTAAGGCTGAATTTCCAACCCCCACTTTCTAAGCCAGTCTGCTACCTGGCTGCTGGGGCAGGGTCTTGGTGTCAGTAGCAGCATTGTCCTCCCACATCACACCCCTCTGCATTTGCTAAGGCAGCAAAGTGCAAAGCAAGACACAACTGACTGCCCAGGCAAGATGCAGCAGCCACAGGAAAGGTCTTTTCCATGGGAGCTGTAAGTTAGGTTAGTCTGAGAAAGCATTTAGTAACTTGGACCAAAAATCTTCCTTCTGCTGTTGAGACTTATTATGGAAAGTGACCAACAGTAACTGTATTTTACCATCCCTTTTCCTTTATGTACTTCCTCTACAGGAGCAGTGTCACCAACACCACTGAAGCTAAAAGGAAAAAAAAAAAAGCCTCTGTGCAGTCCTGGCCCCAGGAGCTGTCTGACATTGACTTCTTGAGATTCAAGATGTTATATGTAGAGTCAGAAATATCCCAAAGCTCAAAGACACCCATATGTCTCACAGACATGATTTATGGTCAATGCATTGTATTTTAATTGTTTCATTACAAAATATATTTCCCACGTTGTATTAATAAAAGGTCACTGAGAAAGCTATCAAGAAGGATTTTAAAAATTAATTTAAAAATCCATTTGGTGTGACATTTATCAAAGTAAAAAAGTAAATGCTGGAAAGTAAATCTTGTCATTCCCCTGTTTTCCACAGTCAGCTTTTTATTGCATCTTTTAAACAAAATGTAAGTCATCCTTGCTATAAACAAACAAAGAGGCTTTAAGGAAAGTCAGAGGCTGAACTACTCCCCAGTGAATCCATCTGGTTTAGATTAGGGTAAGCAGAAGACTCACAGAAACTACAGGAAAGCTTGAATTGTGACTAAAATAACTCAGAGGATTTTCACGTAAGACAAACAAACATAAGTCCTTTAACTTTAGAATGTATGCACCCCTTCACATGTGCTGTGGGTGAACCCTCCCTCTCTGAACCTCACAGACCCAGGCCATAAACTGATACCTAACTTGAAATTTGTGAATACTCTCAGAGACATACACTGAGCTTTTGATAATTTGATAATTTTACATACATGTTTTAAAAGTTTTACTTAAGACACTTTGAATTTTCCAGTGCTCTAACTTTTTCAATTTCCTAGTGGTGCATTTTTTAATATCTTTTTAACACAACTTACGAACTGGTAAATGTTCAAGGAGCCACAATATTCTGCCTTATAAGCAGGACCAACTGTATATATTCAAATAAGAAATAGTGTGACAAAGATTTCATTTTTCATAAGATAAAAGCAAAAGCAATTTGCAAATAATTTCACTGTGATGTCTTTATAGCACATGGCATGGCTACTTTAGCACTTTTATGCAGTACATAACACTTCAAAACAGTAACACAGTCAGTTTAAAGCATGCACTGAGACCTCTTTTTTTCCACAATACAAAATAAATGCTGACACTTCTAATAGGCATATTTTCAGTGGTTTTAATATTCTACCTCTCAGCCAAATTCCAACACATCTGGGAAGCCTAAATTCTCCTCAGTTCTCTGCTTTTGCGTTAAACTGACTGGCAATGCTGAGCACTGCTAATGTTTTTCCATTTGAGTAGTAACTTTATACTCACATGTCAGGTCTAAAACTAAAAACATCAATACAAAACTATTTATTAATTAAAGTTGTCAGGCATCCACTACAGATCAGCTGCCTTACCCAGAGTTATACCAGCTCCCTCCACAGTGCTTGTTGTCTGGTCAGACTGCTACTGGTGATTATTTTTTGTAATTTTTCACAACAGGCCACTTGGGTAAAGCAGCTGATTACATCTTCACCTTTTGCACCTTGGTTGCAATCCTAGTCTTCCCCTCCCTGAACCTTCCTCTAGATCCTTAATTACTGTTCCTCTTCACGGCTCCCAAAGCCCAGTTATTATTTTGGTTTCAGCAGCACCCTCCCCCGTGCTTCAAACACACGTTTCTGTTCAAAAAATTTATAATCTATAAAATGGATTTTTCACACTTGAACTCCAAACATATATTAAAAATTTATGATGCCCTGCACTTGTGACCCCCAACGTTCAGCCCAGAAGTGTTTTTGCAACCATAAGTGACATTACAAGGTAATACATGTGAGTCTGGGGAGGGAGATGAGAGTAGCAAAAAATCAAGTCATTTTTTTTCCTCTCCACAGACAACTCCACTACCACCATTATTAAAACTAACCATGAATAAAAAATACGGATCCTGGAGAAATGCCTGTATGTACAAAGTCTCCTGAGGTTTGGCAAGTGTATGCTGGGGTGTATTTTCACTCCCAGAAGGCACTGGACACTCAAGGATTTGCTCCACATCACCCACCCAGGCTTTGCCAGCACCAGCTGAAAGCCCACAGGCACCTTCAGTGGACAAGGTGAGCCAAGACAGACATCCAAGATGAGAAGGACAAAGCACCTCTTGGAGATGCCTGTTGCTCTTCCATAGCTGCAAGTGAAGCCTCAGTAAATACCTCAGGACCAACAACCATCTTTTTGGGCAGCTAAAAACAATTGAGATTAACCCCAGCCTTCACCTGTGTCCGCCTTCTCATTTTTAGGAAATTAATTACATTTGCTTTATATGCTGCACTGAGTGAAATCACTGAGAGGTTAGGAATTGGGTAACAGCTTCCCTCCGGGGAGTTCAGCACCTGCTTCAAGTACTCTTTGGTAAGGAAAAAAGGCAAAAGTACATATTCGTAGTGAAACAGGTATTTCCAGAGTGGTCAAAATAACTGGTATCACAACCAAGAGTGTAAACTCCCTGGGGAAAGGTCCATCTTTTTCTTCTCCATTTGTGCATTATCCTGCCTAAATTGGGGCTGAAGACTCCAAGAAGCAGTCACACATAATAAATAGTACATTCAGTGCTGTCCTTTCTACTGCAGTAGTTCTTCTTGCTCCAGAATTCGTGTAGCTGGACCAGCTTTGCTCCATGAGAAGATGGGAAATGTTACTAAAGACAGACATCACTAAAAGTATGTACATCACATCCCTCTTCTGGGTTAATCTGAAGCTTAAACCCTATCTCCAATTTCAGAAAAGAAAAGCCAAAATTACCTTTCCAAGCAGGGTTAAAAAAAAAAAAAAAAGTCAAGTAAACTTTTCTAACAGGAAAGGAAGTTCACACTTGAGAATCAAGAGAAATCGGGAAATCCCAGTCTTTGAAAAACTGTAAGATGAGGTCAGATAAGCATTGGACAAGAATGTCCTGCGGTGGATGCTGTCCTAGACAAGGGCTATACTAGCTTTTTCCTGAAATCTCTCCAATCCTATTTCCTTCAACACCTGTGATTCCTCAGGGGAAGAGCGTAGGGGAAGCACTTTCTGCCTCACCCACCCAAACAGCCTCACCAGACACAAGGCTCTGAACAATACAAAAGGCGGGAGAACAATTCAGACAGACACAAGGAGCACAAGCTGCAAAGACATGCACACACAGACTCCAGTAACTACATTTGGGTTTAAATTAATTAAAAAAAAAAAAAAAAATAAAAA
>JAWWMO010000174.1:54214345-54249118 GCA_035047845.1 Dendrocincla fuliginosa | reverse complement strand
CACACACAGACTCCAGTAACTACATTTTGGTTTAAATTAATTAAAAAAAAAAAAAAAATAAAAAAAGATATGAAACAACCGAAGATGAGCCCCTCTCCAAAAACTGCTTCTAAATCTACACTGTCCTTGCAGGTGACTGGATCATATCCAAGCTGTCTCCAACACTCACAGTGTTTGTCCTTTCATTAAAGGTCACTGTTTTCCAGGCTACTGAGTTTCTTTGCACATTTCTAGATCACACTTAAGCTCCGTTGCATTACACACATTTTTCCTTCACGGGGGTTAAATGAGGCAACAGTTTTATGTTAGAATAGCACAGTGGTTAGGGGAAACCACATCTATCAGTCAGCACAGTTAAGCAGGAAGAAATCTGGAGCTGGTTGTTAGTGAATTATTTAGGACAAGAAAAAGTACAGACAAGGAATGAGCAGGCGAATGGAAATACTTCTGCTTTCAGAGTGCAGGCTTCTTAACCCAGCAGCTTTCCCATTTTTCCTGCCACGTTTCAGAGATATACAGATTTTAAAAGATAACTTAAAGGTAACATCATACACCTACATTGGCCAAATTTACTCCAATGGATGGAGCAACATTTTAGAGAAAAGCTCTTATAGCAGCAGTTCCTTATAAAGAGCTAAATGAGCCAGTTGTTTTCTCAGTGAGTGATCTGACGTCAGTGGATATTCACTGGATTTAAATAGGAACCCCTCAGAGGTGGGATGTGTGTGAATTCACAACTTTCCATATGAGAGAGAAGCATGGGAGGGAGGAATCATGTCTCCAAAGCCTTTTCTGGAAGGAAACACACCACTCAGGCTGCAAAAGTAATGTTACACAGCAGCACTGTTAAATATTTATCTCTGATGATCTTGGAGCTCAACCAGCTGAAGCTACCAAGCAATATTCGGTAGTGTTTACATACAACAGCACATAAGGCATTATGTTAAATTTAAAGCTGTCTAGCACCAACATACCTGGTCTTGCAAGACCTGCTACAGTGTCTTTAATTGAAAAACATTACTTCAAACTGTACCCATTTCATCATTACACACACTCCCCTGTTCACTACAACATGTGAAAACTGTTCAGGAATAAATCTTAGTCAAAACCAGTCACTACATCCTTCTTTTTAGCACAGTTCCATAGATAGTCACAAAAGTGTAATAAACTTGCTTTTAAAGGCAACATGCACCTCTATAAAGCTTTTTCATTTCCCACAGGAGTTCTTAAAATCCACACAGAATACAGGAAATCAACATCAATGCTTAAAATCCAAGTGCAATGACATTTACAAGCATGTGGCTCTGAAGCAACCTTCTGAGCACCCTCCTCAGCAGCAAACTGTTTTGCTACACATCTAACCTGGAGATTGATGCCCATCACAGTCTATCAACAGCAACTGCTGAACTATGCACAGCATTAGAAGCTCAGTGCTAGACTTGAGGGTCAAGGTCATCTTTGATATAATCCCACAAAGCTCACAGAGTTTCATATGTGACAAACTCGGCCATTTATGTTTTTCTGAAGGGGTTACCAGGTATGTGACAGACAAATAACATCACCTGCATATGTGAAGCTAAAATAGGTGTAAAAACATCTGAGGAAAGGATCTCACCATCTGAGATAAGAAAGCAAACTCCTTGTGACATCTGACAGAATGCTGTTCAAAGCTCTTTTTCAGCTCTTCAGCTCTTGAAACATGGCTCAGAATATCATTACCTGATAAATATATATACACCTCAGGTTTTATCTTTATCTCTCTGTAATGTCCACACACATATAAACAAAACTCAAGCATCTGAATTATTGCTACTTACTAGACAAGCCTGAGGCAGGAAGCTGTTCACTCTGGAGATACTCCACATGCCCTCGAGGTACTGCTGAGCTTGGATGGTAACCGAGGACAGAGCGCCGCTGAGGCCACTGGGGGCCACCGTCACCTGAACGCTGGAGTTCGGAAAACTGCCCATGCCTTGAGACCATCCAAGCCCCTTCTTCCTCTCTGCTGCAGAGAAGAGATTTGGTGACTTTCCAGGCTGCCTGCCCACTTGCCCAGCAATGAGTGGCAGGTCTCTCTGGGAAGAGACAGTGACCATCCTGGGTACCATGCTGGTCACCGCGCCGGCACCGGGCGGGAGGTCGGGCATTTCTGGGTAGCTGCTTTGACTGAGGGTGTGCATCATCTGAATGGCTTCCTGCTTCAGCTGATTCAAGTGAGTGGCACAAGTTTCGCATCTGCTCTCTCCTTCATTCCTGTTTTTCTGTAAATAGTCAGGCACTTGAAGCTTGTCAAAAATTAAAGCTGATAACTGTGGGTCCTAAAGAAGTGGAGAAAGAGAAAAAAAACATACTGAGTGAAAGCAATGCAGCAAGATAAAAAGAAAGAAAGAAAAAAGGTTCTCTGATTTGCTCTCCAGTCATGGTAGTACTTTAAATTTGTTCTGGTAACTCTCAGTCTCTTTTACCCTGAATACCCTAACAGGTTCATAGGTCAGAGTGGATTAATAAACCATAAGTGAATTCATTTGTAACAGACTCAGCATGAAAATCATCATCAGAACTAAACAGTAGAGCTGTGGTGTACTTGATAACCGCTCATTCTTCTAATTAACTCTCCTTTGGAGACACCTGAAGTGCCTGTGTTTCCCATGCTCAGGAACAATGTTAGTCAAGATGCTGAACCTACAAATATAACTTTATTCACCACCAGAAGCCCAGGAAAATTAGACTTTGAAGCGTTTCAAACAATTAATGCATGACCTAGTACACGTTTTGCTGTCTTCACCCTCCGAAATGATTGATCAACTGGCATAAAAGCCAGTTTACATGGTGCTGCCCACAGCTGGCTCCTCTGCCAGCAAAGACCGCTATTTCTGATCTTTGCAACCCAGATGGTCACAATATTCCCTAACGCTGCAGTTGCTTTGATGAGAAATAGATTTGAGCCTACAGCCATGTGTGAAGGTGTGACAATGTGCACGCGAAGAAGCTGATTTAAAAGCAACACCTATTTTGTTTCCACAGAGCAATTCCCCGCCACCCCTTTGCCAGTTCATTTTAAGGCTGCTCAGACATTTTAAAACCCAGCACAGTGTTTCCACCTCAGATATAGAGTTACCTATCTCCTGAAACACACAAATGCCTTCCCATCCCAAGCCTGCTACTGTAAAGATTAGTCAAGAGATTAAATCCAGCCCTGTTGTAAATCTGCTCTCAAGACTAATGCCGTGCAGTGAAACTGATCCAACTTCACACACTCACACGGAGCTCTCTAAACAAATAAGGTTTTAATGAAATCACAGCACAGCCAAAGGTTTATTTGTATAATTATTTTAAGTGAAAATATTTAATTTGCTTGTTAATAAGGAGGGCACACATAGCTATTAAGTCAGCTATCCAACATATGCTGGGGATATCCCCAGATCAGTACTTGTTTTTAAGAGTGTATTACTTTATGCCAAGCTGCAATTGCTCTCTAGGAAATGAATGTCCTATTAGAAAAATAATCCTGGTTTTAATTGCAACACACATCAATAAAACTCTTTAAAGAAGTCTTGGCACTGGCACTTTTGCTTTGCGCTGAATTCAGAAGGTCCTACAACAGTGCCTAATTTCTGAAGCAGCAGCACAGAATTTATCTCACGTTCAGCTGTTGAACTACTCCTGCAATAGTTTTAATCTCCCACAAGACACAGTAGAGTATTGATAGAAACCACTGTGAGTATATCTAGTATTCCACAGCCAAAAGCCATTAACAAAAGTTGCTCTTTCCGCAATAATCTAAATTATTGTTTATTTACTGACTTAAAAAAAATACTTCTCTGGCTAAGAAAAGCTACTCCTGCTGCTGACTGAAGAGTAAGTTGCATTCACATTAGTGAACCAGTATAAAAAATTAAGCGAAAGACACTGTTTCATCCTTCTCTTCTCTTCACAGAGGTTTAGATCCTGCTAAAAATGCCTTTGAAGCCACACCATTTGCTTATCCTCCTGAGAAAGAAAATTCTTTCCCTTCAAATCTCCCAGAAGACAATAATTCTAAATTAACAGATATTAGGGAAAAAAAAAAAAAGGAGTATATTTTAGAAACTTTTTCTCACCCTTCAGCAGAAAGTGCTACTAGTTAGACTTAAAAAACAGAGACTCAGTGCTGCAAGCACTATTTAGCCTCAAGCAAAACAAAGGCCACGCAGTCTGTCTCCCAAGAAAAACAAACAGCACCATGCTCAGTGCTCTGCAGAAACCTCTCCAAGGGAGAGCCCTCTGAGCAAATTCTTGTCGAGGCTGACACACAGCACCTATTCAAACAGCCCCAGAACACGGCACCTTCCAGCACTGGGTGCCCCGTCTGCGGCCAGGCACATCCCTGGGCTCACTCCTTTGATCCAAGTTGGGCACACAAGGAAGCACCTGCAGGTCCCAACTGCATGAACCTCATCTGGCAATGTTTAAATTGCTATCAAATGTCAAAAGTTTCAAATAAGCAATTAAAGCGAATTACTAGGTGAAACAGGCTTCTCATTTAAAAGAAATTACTTCTTTTGATGTAAAGAAAATTAATGACCCCAATTCTAGCTCCATAAACACAGTTTACAGCATAAAGCAGATCAGAGTCAAGCCTGTCTTGCAGTTACAAAGAAATCAAGTGAATGCCATAATAAAGGGGGGAACAAAAATAAATTTTAAAAAATTAATATATTGAGAAAATTACACAGAGCAAAAGCATATAGGCACACAGTATGCCATATTCAAACCTTGTAATTTAGTTATGGCTAAAAAAAAAAAAGGCATCTCATTTCCAATTCTTATATTTTTCCAAGCCTCTTAAGGAGCCTCTTAACCCACTCAACCAGCCTCTGTGACCCCCAGTTTGCATCTGTGGCCAACCTACTCCAGCACGTCAGTGAGAACCCAGCTGGACAGTTAGATTACTTTTATTTTTTTACTCTGTGCTACAAAAACACCTGGCTAATGGTTGGGCGTGAAAGCCAGAGGAAACACAAGTTACTGTTAAAAACATTAACCATAACTTGAAAGTTTAGTCAGCCCCATTAAAGAGGTTTTACTACCCAGGGACAATGTCTGGTCCTGGGGAGCTCCTGCTTTGGCAGCTCACACCCTAACAAGCCTGGGGTGGAAGTTACACTCTCATGTTTTACAGAGGGAAGAAATAAAACTTGAGTGACCAAATGTGTTAGACACACACACCCATGGGAAGGGTGAAGCAGCTAAAGCCATCCTTGTTACAGCTCCACCGGCAGAGAGGCAGACCAAAAAAAAAAGGGGCTGTGCAAATCGCTAGGGGGAATGGCACAAAAACTACACTTACAACACCCAAGCCTCTACTCCAAACAGTGCTCCAAAACCACTTTGGTCTGCTCGGCTACAAAGAACATGACTCTTTTGTTCCTCCACAGCATAAATAAATGATGCTGTCTTTGTCACCCCTACTTTCCAAATGCTGTTCATACCTCCTGAACAAGCAGGATAAGCAAAATACTGTAATGCTGTAACATTCACAGCTTCCCCTCCCACTGCAGAAACCAAACCCCTAATTTCAGACTCAACTTGTTAACTTTTGCATACAAATTTTAGATATCCAAACATCAAAGACTGTTAGAATTGTAAAACAAATGGAGCAACTGTACTGGGGAGCCCAGCAGTCCCCAGCAAGGTCAAGGCATGAGCTAATTACATGTTGTTATATGAGCACAAATTTTCTGAAATACTTGAACTTACCACTGTTCTTCAGCAAGCAGTTCTTACAGACACAAGCCAGCTTGCCAACTGCTGCTGGGAGATTAAACCCACACGTGCAAACTGAGAAAAGCTCGCAGGTCCTTCCAAGCTCAACCAGGCTGGACAGTAGGCTTGGAAAACTGGGATTGTTCTCCCTCTAGGAGTAGGGAAAACGAGCACACATGTGGAAACACACCCAGTAACACATAACAGAGGGCAAGAAACAGTCACTGTAATTCATGCTTCCCTCTCTGATGTACACCTCACCTCTGCTGCCTCCATGTGAACACAAGTGAGCATCAAGCAGGGTTTCAGCTATTCGGGTAACACCAAGTGTAGCATGTGGGGCACACAAACCAAACCCACACCTCACAACTGCAAAACACCACTGCCTTTGAAACCACAGACATCCTCAAAGCATCTGGGGTGTGGCCAAATGCCCGTATCTCTGAAAACCCCGCTACAGCTTAGGCACCTAGGTCATGGCCAGGTTTTCAAAGCAAGAAACACCAAATTACCTTACTGCAGCTGAACTTTCCTGGAAACAGCTTGTCAGGGATACTGCACTTCAATTAGATCCTTTTGAAATTTCAGCCCATTCTGTAATTTTCCAGGTACTTAAAGTTTGCAGTTAGATTTTATGTTCAATTAACGAGGAGCATTAAAGAGTTTTTTCCATTGCAAAAGAGAAACAGATACAAGCTTTGAAACTTACCTGCAGCTACTGACTTCTAACTCGCAAACTAAGCAAGAGGAAAGGAGTCAGAAAAGCATCTGGATTCTCACTTAAGAAGTCCCTGAAGTAATACCCACCCATCTGTAACCTAATCCTTTCAGCGAGGAACTATCCACAGAGTGCCAACAAACAATGACGAACAAATGATGAAAAGTCAAATTGCCAACAATCGTCCTCAGTAATTACCTGCAATTGTGCCTGGCACTAGTTTCTGCAGTGCAAGTGTATGTGGAGCAGTATTCTCACTTAAATTCTTGATATAAATATAATTAAGAAGAAAGTAGAATCACTGAATGTCACACCATAATACATAATTAAATACAGACCTAGGTGAACAACATTTTAAAAGGATGCTTTCAGAGAAAAGAATGCATTATGCCAGTGAAAAAGAATCAATGTTAATGATTTTTTTGTCTTAATTGTCTGTCCAGATTTCTGCCTCACTGCTTACAAATTAGTTTTTATCTTACATGACATTGCAAAATATCCACTAATATCTTCTATATTGACAAATTCTTTGAAGGCTGAAGCTTGTTTTCAACTATATAGCAGTCATTGTCAAAAAAAAAAAAAAAAGAATATCCTGAAAGCACTATACTCAGCAAACCCAGAGGCTGCTCAGTGTAAATAAGGGGGGAAAAAAAACAGTGCTAATGATTTATTTTTTTTAAGAAAAGTTTTCAACTATCTGACTTTCTCAAAGAAGTGAAAATATGAGCTCTAAGTCTTCAAGTAACACATGTTGTGAATGCTCTCAGTTACTGACCTAATCTTATCAGAATATAAACAATCAAGGAAAAACAAACATGAGAAGCCTTCACAATAACAGAAATCACCCGAAGTCCCATCTCCTGGGAGTTAAGGATATCTGGAGCTTGCAGTGTAACTTCACTGTCCTTGAAAACATCCCTCAGAACAAGCAGGAGAGCAATCCACATTCTCAAAGTGAGCAAAATGTGGAGGCATTAGAAAACAAGCAAATACATTTTTAAATAGAATTTGGCCTCTCTACAGGAATGTCTCACTACCTTTAGATGGAAGATTAATTTAAGCCAATGACCTGTGGTCCTCCTCCAATTCCATTTGATAGCAGGATTTCTTCATACTTCCAATCACATTATTCTGTTTCTAACCACAACTTGAGGTAGTGCACACAGACATATCCCCCTGACTCTACCCAGCTGAGACTCAGCCCAATTTCTTTTCATCTCTCATACCCCAAAGAGTTTGAAAGGAAAGTATCCAAGGCCATTTTCTTACTTAAAAAAAAGTATACTGTATCTCTTTTAAACAGTGCCCTTCTTTCTAACAAAAGTCAAGTAATACAATAAATCTGCTAAAAAACGCATGACCCCACACTAAAAATGACCGTGGTGTGTTTAGTTACTCGGCAGCCTCCACTGAACTCTATTTATTTCCATTTCCTGCCCACTTTAATGTACTTCAGTGGCCCGCAGTAAAGTTAAAGCAATAGGTGTCTGTCATAAAGATGAATAGTGCTATTGGAATGCATAATACAGTGGAAAGAGGAAATGAGAGCAATCTGGTTTATTTACATCTCAGGCTCCCATCAGCACCTCAACCCACCTCCCAATGGTTTCAGCTGCCTTTCCTGTTATCTCGCTGTATAGTCCCCTGCAATGATTTGGCTTTTAACCTCGAAGAACCAGAGGCTATGAGCTGATCTCCCAGATTTGCTTTCATGAGCTTGCAGAGTATTGGAGCAAACAGCCATGCAGTGTGTTCAGTGCAAAGAAAACAACATAAAGGTAGTGGTTGCCGTTTAAAATAATTAGAAGACACAAGCAAAACAAAAGACCCCAAAGAGATCTGCTATCACCATGAAATTTAGATCAACACACAGGAACCTGACTACTTCTGAAAAACAGTAATTACTGTTTCACAAAATATTACTTTTAATCTTCTTTCTTTACAATCTAATTAAACAGATATTTTACTTGCCTTTGGAAAATGTTTTTCTTAATTTCATTCAATTTTAACATTTGGTGTATTCTATAAACTACACATCCAAACTGGTATGTAATTTTGTGCTTATTTTTAATAGCGCATGACTTCATTTAAAATTGATGACTTTTAATTTGCATGTTTATTGTTGGTTTTAAGTAATCTTTTAATTTTCCCTCTTGGGTCTGTGCCTTACTGTAACTTCACAATGTAAATTCAGTACTGATTTTGTTCATATGAAAACAGAGTCTTCCAACACGCATTGTGTCTTTTTTAATTTCCCTCTTATATATTCATAAACCTTCAGCAAAGTATTATGACCTTGAACAGCAGCAAGCATTTGGGGAAATAGTTATATATCCATCACCACACAATACTTGGTGTCTGAAAAGCCTTTGTTTGACTCTACTTTCAGAAGCAGCCACTCAGATAAAGCTGCCTTTCAGAAATTCACACAAAAACCTCTGATAGAAATTAGACACTTTTATTTAAAAGATAAAGAGTTTCCATTCATAATTATTTTTCTTTTGAAACCAGAGAGTAAATTTTGGTTAGTCTATGAGCACAGTAAATCAGAATATAAGAACTCTGCCTATTAGAGTCACAACTGCATAAAAAGTTACAACTTCTCTTTCCTCTTCAAAGCAAACCAAGTGCTTATGTGTTAGAACAGCTACTTGGGGAAATGATGCTGTCTGATATCTTCATCACATTGAATGCTACTTACTCCACATAGAGTTTGAGTTCAATCAGGCTGCTCAGATAATAAATCAGCTCTGAATTTCAGCATAGGGGTGAAAATCTGAGCACAGCACCAGTACAGATAAATAAGAAGCCTTGTCAAAATGCCTCAGAAACATCAACTCTTATTATCATTCTATTGGAAACAAAAGACTGTTCCCACCATTAGAATTATTTAGTCAACAGCCTGTGTTTTCAGAACGACAAATTGCAATGCAAGCCTGGTGAGACAGACTCCTTCACTGATGAACTCTGGCCAGAGACCAGCAGCCCAGCCCAGCCAGCTCAATGGACTGGGAGACGACTCATGCCTCAGATGAGATCCTCAGCACGTTTAAGTGATCAGAACTGCATTTGTGCAGTAGAACCGTGCCCATTTGTATCAGACAGACCTTTAATGAGGGAGTTCAAGAATTTCTGGACACCAGCCGCAGTGAAAGCAATCCTGGCTCAAAGACTGAACAGGAAAAAATACTGCTTGGAACACCCCTCTGTATACGAACCCTGCAACTGTTTCAATCCAACCATCTGAATCCAATTAAGAGAACGCTCAGCGGCAGAAGTTAGGGAGTGGACACATTTTCCAAATGAACATCATTAGCATAATGTAGATTTAAAATCAACTTTGAAAACCAGTGCTTGGCATTGGATCACACTCTCTTAGTGTCTCTTTCACTCGCTCATTTTATCAATTATTTGGTAAATGAATACTTGAGGACTGTAGAGAAACGATTTAGCTTTCACAACCAGAAGGTTGCTCATTGTGCACTCCTCTTGCAAGCTACAAATTGCTGCACACAGTGAACAGTTAGGACACCATGCAGCTTTTATTAAAAAAGGGGATTTCACTTATTCTTCATCTTAATTAAGTTCCACTGCCTCAGTTTAACTGATTCTACAAGAAAATAAAAAAGCATCTTGTTGGCTGAAAAATTTGTGGTTTACATCTCAATTTGGGCAATAGGGTAGTGGGGACTTTTTCTTTTTTCTCCTTGCTTAGACTTAAGGGGGGGCGGGAAGAAAAAAAAAACACCACAAAACAACCCTCTAAACAGGGATGAATAGAAAATGAATGATGAAGAGAATCTCTAACACCTCAAATACAAGCAGGCCACACTCTGCCTGAAGATTCTGCTCCAATTCCTCTGCTTACTAGGTGGCACATGTGTGACACCCCACCTCCCTCTCCAATCTGTTCATCCCACAGCTGCTCTTTAAAAAAGTCATCCAAGAATACATTTTAAATAGCACTCTTCAGCAGAGGAACTTCAGCAAGTAAATCCACAAATCTGTCATCAGCTTCCTATTGACAAGTGGGGTCCTGTGCCTTCAGTATCTGGACGTGGAAGGAAGTAAGTAACGCCCATGGTCATCCCTTAGTCTCACATAAGATGCTGGTGCATGGAAGTAATTGACCCAATTCTGCTGGACACAGCTTGCAACAGAAAGAAAAGATAAATATGCAGATCATCAGGAATATATGCAGGTGGCAGATATTGCCCAAAGAATCAAATGATCCTCTTAGGGAATCTCATTAGGATGAAGAATGATCCCAGACACACAAAATGCAGATGGAGACAGACCATTTGAGGAGTGTCTATAGGCCAAACAGCAGTTTAGAAAACAAGAATCTCGCAGGAATTTAAAGAAGTGTGGCTTATTTAGCTTAATAAAAACTGATCGTAGTCCTCCAATACACAAAAAGGGGTTACAAAGAGACTGGTGACAAATTACTTTCCATATCCACTTGGGAAAGGAAAACAGGAAAACATGCTGCTATTCAGCAAATATGATTCAGGAAAACACTATCAAAGGTGAGTCAATATTTGCAATTGCTACAAAACGACACTGAAAAATCACGTTCCTTTGAGACAGTATCTGAAGAGCAGGTGAAAAACATCCATAGGAGGTGATCAAGAGATAGATGACCCCATTTCAGTGAAGGAAGCTGGACTATTTTTTAAAGATCTGAAGATCCTTTCCCAGTCCTCTGTTCTTATGATCCTAGTTTTCGAAAGATGAGTAACATATCTGCAGACAGACTTGTTCCTTCGGTCCAATTACCACAGACAATGAAGACAGACTTTAAAACACTGTTCTCTTTAGATGACTATTCAGTAACCTTCACTATCTTTGTCACAACAAGTTTTCCAACTTGCATCATTGCTACATTAATTCCATACCTTGTCCTAGTTTTGACCCTCTATAGGCCTTGAATAATTCTTTTGTCAAATACTCAGAGCCCATCATTACCATAAGTAAAACTTTCTCTGTCATTAACTATGCTACACATATATTCCACCTTCAATCTTCCCTCACAGGTACAAAGTATAGAATTGCTCCACTCCATTCCCTACAAGTTCAGTGGGTAGCTTCAGGAACACAAATGAGATTCTTAAAGTACATGGTGCAAGTCCAGCCACTCTTATCTGTCCAGCTCAATGGACATCAGTGGCAAGTGGTGTCCCGGGGGGTTCATAATGGAACCAATGTTATTTAATGTCTTTATTAATGGCATAGATAAAGACATCAAGTGCAGCCTCAGCAAATTTGCAGGTGACACCAAGCTGGGTAGTGCTGTTGACACACCTGAAGGACAGGATGGTATCCAGAGGGACATGGACAAGTTCAAGAAGTAGGGCCATGGGAATCTCACGAGGTTTCACAAAACCGAGTGCAAGGTGCTGGACCTGGGTCAGGGCAACCCCCAGTATCAATACAGGCTGGGAGATGAACAAATGGAGAGCACCCCTGCCAAGAAGGACTTAGGGTGCTGGTGGATGAGAGGCTGGACATGACCCAGCCATGTGCACTTGGCAGCTCCAGAAGCCAATTGTGTCCTGGGTGCATCAAAAGCAGAGTAGCCAGCAGAGCAAGGAAGGTGATTGTCTCCCTCTACTCTGTTCTCCTGGGACCCCCACCTGAGCACTGGATCCAGCTCTGGGGTCCCCAGCACAGGCAGGACATCAACCTGTCAGAGACAGTCCACAAGAGGCACCAAGAGGATGAGAGGGATGATGCACCTCTCCTAAGAGGAAGGGCTCAGAGAATTGTGATTGTTTAGCCTGAAAAAGAAAAGGCTTTGTGGTAACCTTACTGTGGCCTTCCAGTACTGAAGGCTGACCAGTCCCAACTCTCTCAGTCTGTCTTGAGAGGAGAGGTGCTCCAGCCCCCTCATCATCTTCATGGCCTCCTCTGAAGTCACTCCAAGTCCACACCCCTCTTACACTGGGGACCCCCAAACTGGACACAGTGCTCCAGGTGGGGGTCCCAGGAGAACAGAGTAGAGGGAGACAATGACCTTCCTTGCTCTGCCGGACACTCTGCTTTTGATTCAGCCCAGGATACGACTGTCTTTTTGGGATGCAAGCGCACATGACCAGGTCATGCTGGCCTCACAGCAAGAACAAGACTTCATTAGGAACAAGTTACCCTTGCTGTTTTTGTTGTTATTGTTGGTATTCAACAGCCATTACCTGAACAGTATTAGATAATCTTACCTACAAAACAACTGTTTTCTAGTTGTCCTATGTCAGATCAATCAATTACTTTGCATGAGAGTACTTTGTTTTTTCCTAATACCACTTTTTGTAAGTTTGCTGCTCTCCTTTGATCATACAGTCTTGTAACTAGCCTTTCAGTGGTTGTATTGCATTGTTTACAGCAAGGCATTTATCCATCCCTGAATCCTTAAAATACCTGACTGGGCATCAAAAGGCATTGTGCATTTTCTATGCAACCTAAATAACAAGTAAGAATTGCCTTTATAAGCCCTGCAGATCACATTTGTGTGAGCTGAACAACAACAGTGTGATGATCAATACCCACCTGTAACCCTTATGTTAAAAGCCCTGCAGTGGTCCTGTGAAAACTGGAAGCTGTGCAACCTCTTGCCATCCAAAGGGCTGGCGTAATCCAACAGGAGCAACTCCCTTTGCCTAAGGTCTTCCTTCTACAAACATAAATCCATGGGGCTATGCCCACAGGCAGAAAAAACCCACTCTACCCATGCTCAAAGCATCTCAAAAGCCATGTTAATAGGGTTTGTAAACTCTGCTAAGGCACAGGATATAAACACATTAAACCCATGGGCAAAGTGAGCTTGTATCTGCCTACAACACACACATGTAGACATACCCATAGATGACTGGCAAAAATACCTCTGTAAGCTATTTCAGGCTCCTCGCACTCGCACACACAAAACAAGCTTTATCTCCTCAGACACAGAAGCAATCCAATACCTGGCAACAATTTTCAAAACCCTTCAAGCCAGATCCTATTAAAACCAGCAAGTAAGAGATGAAAGGCTCTAGCTCATCCTACCAGTCACACTTAACAGGCCTCTTAAACATTTACTGTATCTAATGTTGCCTCTATAGAAATTCCACAAACGTAGACAATGCCTAACATCACAGGGTACATTAATGTTTCCGTTCAATTGAAGGTACTACATAAAAGGATGTTTTTATTTTAATTTGTGTTCTGGGACCTTGGAGAAGAAGTTGCCTCATCACCTGTTGAAAAAGGCCAAGTACAGACGAAGAAAGGGTTCTTTCAAGAACAGAAATTACAGCCCCAGAGTGAGACCTGCGCCCTAAAGAAATCCATGGCAACATTCATACTGAATAACAAGTCATTAAATCTCCCTCTAAACTGAAGCGTTCCTGTTCCTAATTTCAAATTAGCAGTGAACTCTTTTCACCAACCTGCCTTTCCACTTCATAAAATGCTAAGGAAATGCATGTTTGCAGTTGTTGAGTGATGAATTAAGTTACATCTTAGTTTTCAAGTTTTCTCCTTCTTTTCAAAACAAAGTTTTGTGGCAGTAACTTCTGTGTTACATTTGCAGCAAATCATTAAAAAAAAAAAAAGCCACCCAAGTTGTCTTAGTATTATTATTACAGATGTAAATACACATTTAAAACCAGTAAAGTGTATGTAATCACGCCTTGCTAACATCCTTATAAAATCTGACAGCTTGTCAAACAGCTCCCGTTGTGGACAGCACTAAAGCAGTTCTACAGATAATTAAGGCCAGGGAAGATAACCATCTTGTCCGGCCTCCTGCACATCACAGCTCTGCTAATTTGAACCAATAGATGCAGTGATCCTGATAGGCTGCTTTAATGAAAGTAGACACTTTAGTCTTTTAAGAAACATTTACTTTTATTTAAGCCCACATGTCTTCCAAATCCACAATAATTGTGAAAAAAATTCACATTTTTAAAGTACAAGGTGTATGAACAAAAACCATACAGTAATCAAACACGTAGGAACAGCACATGAGGTGATACAAATCCAGAGCCAACACCCATTATTCTTTGTTCCTATGCCAGTTTCTATCAGCTGGGCCAGAAACTCCGCTCCCAATGGCCAACTTGAAAAATCCAAGCGGCTGATTCCAGGACTCTCAGCACCATCCCAGACACTGACTGTGTACCATTAATATTTGATGTATGCTTGCAACTCTAGTCTCAGAGAAACCTATTATGTAGGATATATGCAAAGATGTGTGTTTTTTCTTCACATGACTGATGCCATGATTCACGGGCAAGACCTGAACACAAGGCACAGACTGGGATGCTACTGCTCCAAGCTCCATCAGCAAACAGTCCCTGAAATAAATTAGCACCAGCATCTCATGGAAGACCCTGCATAAGAAAGTTAGGAAAGATTTATTCAAGACCATAATCTCAGGAGCAATTCATCAGAATCAAAGGTAAGCCAAAAAATAAATAACTGAAAATGGCACCAGCTAGAATAACAAAGCAGCACGGCCAAAGCAGCAGCCACGTGACAGCCAGAGGCATCTCCAGAGCAAGCAGAACAACTGCCCACAGATCTTGCCAATGAACCAGATGCTGCTGCTGGAAGAAGGTTTGTGTTGATATAAACTCAGAGATGTGAGATGCTTAACACCAAGAGCAATCAATCTTCACGATTCCCACACTGCTGCCAAGCTTTGCTATTATGCCACAAAGAGATGAAAACAAACTTCATGGAACACATGTAGATTCTACATGACATCAAACTCCCTCCACCCTCCCCTACTCGGAAACAAACCAGTGATTTGGGTGTAGCTATAAATGACCTGATGCTTTTCCTGAGTTAACAACAGAATCAGGAAAGAGTATCGTTGGCTAAACAGTGCACTGAGCACACACTGCCAGAAAACCAATGAACTTATCATACTGTATAGGAAATTCCTATCTTCCACACCAATTAGTGACCCAAGAGTGATTGATTTTATAATTCCAAACTTGACTTACAAAGTGACCTCCTCTGGGGCCAACTTTCCATTACCCAGCATGTGGAAAATTGCATACGGTCAGTGCACTATGAAAACCAAGGAAAAATAAGTGCTATTTAAACCCCAGTTCTACCAGGCCTCCACATTCCTGCTTTCCTAAGGGAGATGCACTTTCGACAGTTACTTCCTTTCCCTGCCCCAACATCCTATCTGCACCATACACCAGCTGGGCACTCAATCAAAACAGAAACAACAACAGGAACTAGCAGCTATTCATTACAATAGGATCAAAACATTTCTAGGCACTAGTGACTTCGCCAAGTCACTGTCCTTGAAGACCTGCTGCAATCCAGTCCTTCCCTCCCATCACAGACACCAATACTGAAAGTGGTCCTACTTCAGTCTGAAGCACCGCATATTAAAGATCACAGCTTTTTAATCAGAAGCCACTTGGTGGCTGACTGTCACATCTCAGAACTGCAGGAGGCAAAGAAACTGGGCAGCAGAAAGGTGAGAAAATTAACTGGCCAACAACACAGGCCAATGCTTAACCTTTTTTTAAATCAAACTAACATTAGCTTCGCTCTGTGAAATTGCACTGCACACTAACTACCAGTGTAATCACAGAAACAGCACCATAATATGATTACTGGACACTAATTATATTTTATAAAGAGTTAAAGACAATCAAGTACACGTAATAAAGATTTATATGCAGTTTTTCACTGACCTGGAAACAGCTTCATACATTAGTAAGTTAACATTACTCCAGGAACAAAGCAAACAGTTATCTACATGACAAAACACATGAAACACAAGAGCCAGATGTTGAGTCTTTTCATCAAGGAAGCAATTATTTAATTCCTGAGAAAATATACTCTCTCTCATTTTTTCATCAATACATATTATCTCTCATAAAAGACCCAGTCCTGGCTCCCTGGCCTGGTCTGGGTACAAATATGCAGGTCTGCACAGGGGCATGAACCCAGGGTCTCCTTTTCCCACTGTACCATTGCTTTTGGGCAGTGAGCACAGAGAAATGGGAGAAAATATCTTGAAAACAATTCCTGGTCTTAAATTTGTGTTGTACTTTGTATCTGATGAGATGTACGTGGGAATATCTTTTGGATGTAATGATCTGGGGAGCAAACTACATTAGCAGATCCCAGGGACTCCTTTGTAACTGAGGATGCTTCCATTTAACAACTTGCTTTCAAAGGCAAGGGGAGATGCCAGCATGCATGAGACATCCTTGGACCACATCCATATCTCCCCATTCATGCACAACAGCACAGACCTCGAGGTGGCTGTCAAGACTGTGTTTCCCCTCACACCTCTCCAGGAAGGCTGGTTCTCCATGGGTACACATCACAGGGAATGCCAGAGAGCTGCCCAAACTCTCCATCACTGTTGCTGACCTCCAGCTCCCAGACTCAAGGTGTCCCCTAGCCACCAACTAATGGCTCCCTGCTGGAAGTCCCATCAGGAACTGCTGATCTTTGCTCAGTCATTTTGGCCACACCCTCCTCACCTACTGACCATCCTCCCTAATAACAACACTCATCACCTCTCAACAGGTGGACAGCCAACAGCCACCATTAGCATCTACCCAAAGATCACAGAACACTTTGGACTGTAAGGGACCTTAAGGATCATCCAGTTCCAACCCCTCTGCCATGAGCAGTGACACCTTGCACAAGACCAGGTTGTCTTAAGCCCCATCCAAACTGGTCATATCCATAGGCCCAGCTGGGTCTAGGCCCTCCTGTGTCAAACTCACCACTCTAAAGCATCTAATGATTTTATCAAAAATCATAAATTACACAAGACCCTTTACCACAAGCAATTCAGCAGTTTTTCCAACCACACCACAGACATCGTAAGTGAAAAAGCACACCCCACTGTAAGGTTACTCCAAGGCTGTCACCAGATAAACCAGCCAGCCTCAGCCTGAAAATACCATATGTAAGGTATGCTCCTGAACAAGACACAACAGATAGGAGCTCTTAATAAACAGAGCCATTAACCAGGAAACATCTCTGCAGCAATTAAAAGTTTGCAAAGTACTACAATGTACACCTGGTTATTGCTCTGACATCTGCTTAGGTTTCCTCTGTGTTTGCAAGTTAGATCAAAGAGAAAGATCTAACTGGGTTTATGGACGTATCATGACAAAAATGACAATAAGGTGCTGTTAACTGTCCATGAAAAATGGCACAAAAACTCAAGTAAAGCATGTGTACTGTTTGAAATGCTTAAAAGTTACTGCATTTTATAATGAACCATATATGACCAAATGGTGTTTCTCCTACTGCTAAAGAATAAAATTATTCTAAACTAAGAATCCCATCATAAAATGAGAGGAAATTCACAGTCTGAACAATTGCAGTTGTGCTAAGCACACTTTTAGGCATATGGCAATTTTATAATGGTCATTGGGGATGAAGAGCTAAATTCTGTTGCAGATTCTGAATTTAAGACATTTCACATAAAACTGCATCCCAGGAAACAAATAAATTGTTAATATGCATCCTCATAATATTACAGACAATATTTGGCATATGTAAATCTGACTACCTCAAAATATGAATGCTGTTTTCTGTACAATAACCCAATTACTTTATAAAGGGTCCAAATAAGTTTTAAAAAAATACCTGAAGGCATCATTAAAAGAAAACAAATACAATGAGATATGCCTTAACTTCATACAGTTACTGCAACATTATGCAACTACAATATGTGATCCAGCGTTCCCAAGTAAATGCCCCAATTACTATTGTAAGTCTGTCATTTAAATAGTTCCTTCCTGTTTAAAATGTAGAAAGCCAAATGCATTTTCCCACCACTAAGTATTGTGTAAGACTCCTTTCTCTTCCAGCAAGCTGGCTGAAGATGGATGAGCTCCCAAACTGATATCATTTTTAATTACGTGTTTTTCTCTCATTACTAATTTCCTAAACATGTCTCTAATCTTGCAGTGAAATCTCTGAGCGCAGTAGGTGTATCCCCACATGCATCACGCTCTAGAAAATTAATATGAGATAATGATCAGGACTGCCATCACAACATAACCTGAAACAACCAACACACAGGAGGGGTGATAGTTACTCAGAAGACTCTGATCTCAAGTGTGTCTGGAAAGCAGTAGTCAACAGATGGTTTCCATCCATCCTACTGGCCCTTCTTGGAGCCAGTAACACAATTATTGGGGTCTAGGAGAGGGAGATGCTTCAAGCAACCTCCCCTTTGCACTTTCCACCAGGCATTTACAAGTTTGTGATGTCAAATGTGTATTCATCCCTTCACTCCCTTCCCCAAAATACTCTGCCAAGCAGCACTGGTTGCGTAAGGGAGCCATGATCAGCTGCTCCTCAACACAAGATAAGCACAGGTATCCCAGTTCCCTCCTGCCATCAGGGGTCCAAGCAGCTCTCTCCACCTAGGACAAGGTCTCCTGAAGTCAGAAGTCTTCTCCAAGAGCACAGGAGAGCAGGAAGCACTGGAAGTAGCCACACCTACCAACCAGGTAAGAAGGCACATGCCCACACACACCCCACATACCAAAAGGGGTCACACACACACAAGCTGTCTGCATCAGATGCTCTTTTGGCGAGCAGGAATCAGGACTATGTATAGACCCGCCAGCTTAGGTCAACCAAGTGCCAGCCAGTTATTCCCACGGGATCTCTCTCATTCCTCAGATACCTCTCACTACCTGAAAGGCATTGCACAGCTAAACAACACTGGAGCATTCTTTCACCATTAAACCAGCAGAGCAAGACAGCAACTTTTGAGGGAAAAAGAAAATAAAAACAAAGGGGTAACTGTCATAGGGCTTTTTTCCCAGCTAAACACATCACATACTAAATTCTTAAGGGAATGATGCTTTCAGCACACCAGCTGCCTTCTCATCAACTGACACTTCCCAAATAAAGCAAGAAAATCCTGGAACTGTTCAGAGGGGCTGACATTTAAGGAATCAAATAAAGCAAAAGAAGATAAATCACTGGCACTTAAATAAGTATATGTCTTCTAAGTGGTCTTAAAATATGTCACAAGTATGATTCTCCCTACTCATTCAAAGAAAAGGGATCACTGCTGTTCCACAGTCAAAAAGATGAAGGGGTTAGAAATATGGTTGAAGTACACAAGCACATAAAACCAGTGCAAATATAAGGAACACCAACACAAGGGCTCTGGTGTATATGCATGCAACTCACTAGTCTGTAATCACATGCTGATCAAAACACTTATGCTAAATGGGGTAAGCTTATCTAAAAATGTAATGCTAGCTGAATTGCCCTGGGTCCCAAGGGAAGCCTGAAGCACAGACAGTGTGAGTGGGCTGGAGTTCAGATGTTTCCACTGTATTCACACGTGCTGCTGTGGAAGCTGGCTGATGGAAAAACTACACCATTTCATGTTTTCTTCTCAAAAAAGAAAAGTCAACAAAATTCCATCCTGTTTTTCTGTCTGCTATCCATCTACTGACCAAGATCAAAAGCTTTAAATCCAGCCTCAACTTCCTCAAGAATCTGATGAAGAAAATTCCTACAAGAACACCGGTTCCTCTTGAAAACAAATACTTGTACTAAAATTCACTCATTCAGCAGAGGGAAGGAAAAGCTGGGGGATGCTCCCCTTTTCTTTTCCCACAGCATCTTGGAAGAGCCATGAAGAGAGCACATACAAACCCAAGGCTCCACCAGAGCTTTGCTGTGTGTCACCCACCCCCTTGACCGGAACCAGCACCCACGTCAGAGTCACGGTAACACTAAACTGAGCAACACAACCCTCCACCTCAGGTGGGAATTAACTGACCGCTGAAGGCAAGGCAAGCCTTTCAAGTGACTCTGCTGGGTTATGACTGGGCTCCTACTTCTTTTTAATTCTCATTAACATTTGCTGACACCTCTTTTACAACCAGAGGGACTGGTTCTTTACGAGAAGCCTTTCACCTTCCCCAGTTTATGTCTTAATCCACAGACTGAAGCAGGTCAGATTATCTACACTTATCAAAGACAACATTATGCTTCATAAGCTATTTTTCTGCTTCAGTAAGGAATAAGTACATTTTATTTCTTACTATGCTTACCCATTACCTCATCAAGCAGCATTATTGTTAGTCTTTCTGAGGCTCTCCTAGAATAGGAATGTATAAAACAGGATTTCCTCCAGCTCTGCATACCTACTTACTCCAGAGTCATTAATGACACAGGACTGGATTGAACAAAGACTTAAGATCAAATGAGCATTCAAAACAGCTGGGAACAAAAATATATCTGCCTGGAACACTGCATCTCTGTTTTGTCTCTTAAAAAAATGCCAATGAGGCAAAAGTTTGCTTTCAAGACCATTTTTACAGGAACGTTTTCATGAGAAAAAAGAGGAATTGCTAAATTCTTGCATGTTGGACATGTATCTCGGTGAGCTCTAATTAATTTTATAGCAGCTTTTACACATAAGTCTGCCAATCAAGTTGCCCTTTTACTGAAGATCAGAAGTAACTTCACTGCTGTCAAAAGGAACTGCAGAAAAGACTCAGGAGGTACACAAGAATCCTCCAAAAACCCAAATCCAAACTGCCTTCCATGTGATGACATGCAATAGCTGAAATACCCAAGGATAGGAAACTATCCTCAGAACTCAACTCTAAGATTTTTAGAACACCTCTAGCCAATATTTTAAGGAAAATTTATATATATATATATATAGGAACAATACATGTGATACCGTTCCAGAATTAGTAGCTGATTCCTCAGGTTGTTACACGATTTGGGTGTCAGATAGGGATATTTATCAGATGGACTCATTCCCCTGTCAGAAGGTGTTTCCCAGCAGAGGCTGCAGGATGACATGAGCCCTGTACCCAACACATCATGCAGCAGGACAGGCTGCTGATAGCCCAGCACTGAGACACAGCACATTCTGTTCTGTTCCCTTCTCCATTCCCTCCCCACTCTTCCACAGACAGACATGGTAACTCAGGGTAGGCTTTCAGAAGCTAACCTGTAAGAACATCTCCCCTGAAAATTATTTCAAACAGAATTTTAGGCAAACAATGAAAACACAAGCCAAAGGCTACAGACTGTCCATATAATTAATGTATACAGGGCCAAACTCAGTAGGATGTAGAAGAAAAAGCCAAAAAGCTAAGGATACTGCTTGGGTTCAATGGTTAGCATCCAAAATTACCTTGGCAGTCTCTTAAAGACCTCAGTAGGGGTTGTGTATACAAAAGCAGTGGCAGCGAGCAGACTGGGAGCAGCACAGAGCAATGAAGGGATGCTTGAGGAGAGACACTACTGCTCTGTGTAATGCTATCAGATCCTACCTGCCCGAGGACATTTCCTACCTCTACCTACAAACAGAGTGATTCTCCAACCATTAAGTAAACAGTCTTTGAAGATAACAAAGCTTATTCTAATCTCTCAGTGATGTCACTCCTGTATTGTACTCAGCTGAGCTACAAAACTCCTTGGGTTTAACTCACTCCTCTGTAAGATCAGGATTACCTTAACTCTTTGCTCTCGCACAGACTTTCTGAATCTTGTGTAGGTATGGAAAGAAGTATATTTTTCACACAGCAGATTTAGATTTTTTTCCTTATCAAACAATCATATATATTTTTCATCTCAGTCCTTTAGCAGCATATGAACTCTTTCTGTACCACTGGTGAGACAGCTTTCCCAAAGAAAGCATAAGCACAGCCTCTAGAAAGGAGGAAATGCCATGGACTGTTTCCCAAAACTAGCAAACACAACTGTTGCTCCAGTGGCAAGAAGAAGAAAAATTAGATTGAGCCTGGACTAGTGTGGTGTGATTCTTGAGGTGGTCCTGTGCAGGGCCAGGAGATGGACTTTGATGATCCTTGTCGGTCCCTTCCAACTCAGGATATTCTATGGATTTAGCACAAGAAATTAAACTAGAAACTACAAAAACAGAAGAGATCTTTCAATGTATTGCCTCAGAGGACAATGCCTTTGTATGTTCACTTCCCAGGGACAAGTGTTTGTTCTGCATTGCAGTTCTTTAACTATCTACTCCACACTTCTCACTGCACCCAAACCTACAAGAGCCAAGCCCCCCCACAGGAATAAAATCTACCATGAAGAACTCAGGATATGTCAGAAAAGCCAGCCTGTGTATAACACATCTTTCATATCATCAAAAGACTTGGTGATAAGAAGCTGAAACCCAACTAATCTTACAGCACATATCAGACCTATTTTGCTCTTGAGCTGTGTGTGCTTATGAGCAGCCATGACCAGAATAATAGAAGGTCACACAGCACAAATCTGAGAAAGGGGGCTCAAGTCGTGCTTAGATATTCATGCTTACTCAGTCCCAAAGCAAGTTTCCTTTGTAAAGCCTGAATATTAGCAGCCTGAGTTGTTTGCCTCTTCAATAGGAGGCTATGTCTTAGCTATAACAAACAGATCTTGGCACATTTCCACACATATACACATAAACAGGTAATTATGTTTCCACTGAACAGAAAAATGAAGCGGATGTGCTGGAAAAAAAGCAGGCGGAGGTAATGATACCTACACAGAGAGATAGGTTTGGAATACAGACACTGACCCAGTTCTGCAGTCTGACTTCCTCTTCATTTCACCTGTGTAAATCAACTGAAACTACACAGAGCCAACAGGCTTCATTTTCCACCTGTTAACACATTTTTGATTCCACTGTCAATAAAAGAACTACCATGCAAACTGTTATGAAATGAAAATCCAGTGTAATATGTAACTGAAGACAGAACTGGAGAGACACACAGCCAGATTCAGGATGACATATTGCTGAAAATACTCTTCCCTGAACCCAGTCATGGCTCCCCAAAGGGCTGTTACCAAAGACATGACTACTTTCCACTGCCAAACTGCCCTCAGGGAGCCAGTAAAGATGAGGCCAGGGTGTTGCTACTCATGATCAACTGAGCAAATGCTGAGCACAAAGTCCACCCTCCCACGAAAAATCAGAGAAACTCCTTTCACAGCCTGTGTTTCACAACATGTCAGGATCAGAAACTCCCTCAATCATGCAAGTATTTTTTCTAATAATTTAGCTCTTTGTGGAGGTCTCAGATTTTAAACTTGAATAACAAGTAACTTCACCAGAGGTCAGTCAAGCAGCAGTAAGACTGCACAAGGTGGCAGGTTAAAGCATCTCTTATGTATAAGAGTACAAGTATGAAATTCAGAAAGGGCCCCCAGGGATTCCAATGCAAGACATGAAGGTGTAATTAAAAACCATAAATCCATCAAATGAAAAATATGTAAACTTAGCATATTAAGTCACATTTTTCTTCCTCAAACACATTTGTCTTACTCTACACTCCTTTGGAGCCTACAAATAAAAATTTAACAATATCAGAAGAAATATTTCTTAATATATGGAATGTGAATATCAATAATACATGCTTTTTACTTTATTCTTACAGGTAATTGCTGAAAGAAGCTCTCTCAGCAAACTGCTGAGATTCTGTGCATATCATAAATTATTTCAACTGTATCTCCTCTTTATAAAACCCACAAAAGGACAATATCTTACAGTGTTTCCATGCCACTCAATCATCCACACAAAATTACCCTTGTGAGAGCTTGTTGGAAGAATGTCAAATGTATTTGACTGCCTTCACAACAAAATCTTCAGAGAGAGACAGAAGAATAGTTCACAGGTTACAGTTATACAAGTTACACTAACACCTGAACATTTTAACTGCAGATTCTGAGTTTAACTTTGTATTTCAAGCTACAGGCAAAATAGTTACAGGCCAAATCCTGGCCCATGTTTCACCCACAGCATAGTTTTCAAGATAACTTACAAAAGCTCTGCAGCACCTGTAGGTCATATTAAGGCTAAGGCACTTCTTCTAAAAAAGGTATTCAGGACAAACCCTTACTTCCATCTTCTGCTCACTGACCAGAAAAGTAGCACCAGCATCATCCAGAAATAACACTGGCAAGGACACTTGTGCCTCACCTCCATCCTTCGAAGGCCAAATTTTGTAGAGCAAATTTGTTTCTCATCATTAATGAGTGCTTCCTTGGGACCAGACAGCCCAGGGCCAGGCAGCACTGTGGGACCATTCTTCCTCACAACACAGACAGTGTTATGGCACATGTGTGGGGATTAAGTGAAGTTCACATCAGAGATTCAGCTCAGTTTTCTCTCTGTTGCTGGTGCACTCATTCTCACAGTGGAGCAGACAGGTCTCTATACAAACACATGTACATGTGTTCAACACAAAAGTGATTCATTACTACAACATTTCTGCAATAATACCCAAGTCAGCAAAGTATCTCTTTTCCTAACGCTCAGTGATCACTTACTAAATCCAGGCCAAAATTCTAACACAACTCTGCTGCTGTGTCAACACAACACACAGTCCAACACTGGCAGACAATGGCATACTCTTTACACTTGTCCTAAGCACACTCACCACATGGGAAGCAAAATCATCCTGTCCTGGCTGCCATGGATTTGGTCCCTCAATGATATCCCCACCCTTCCTTCAATTACTTGGATGTCAGGTGCTCTGGCATCATTAGTCAAGCTTCACCTGCAGAACACTTTTGCTATTTGCAGTGGAAAATCATTTATTTGCATGAAAATAGGCCACCTCGGATGCTCCCAGTCTGGGCTGGTGACTGATCACCCAGGCCTGGCAGTGGCCTTGGCTCCTAGAGCCACTTCCACACCAACATCTACCAAGCAATCCACAGATGAAGCACAGAGCACATAAATAGGGTTCCCCTCTTGGCCACTAAACCCACCTAGGAACTGTGCCATCAGTCTCTACAGACTGGTTGCAGTTGGGCAGTACGTATAAGCAGCTGCTTTTTCACTCCACACAAGACAACTTGGTGTTAAAGAGAAGGTTTGTGGCATCACCATCATGTTTTGTCCAGGGGCACTGAAAGAGGACCCAACAGCTACGAAGAAAAGCACAATAGCACCATACTTTCACCATTCCACACCAAGCAGCACAGAAACCCTTTACAGATGACCCAAAAGTGGTAAAGCAATTGAAACAAGGATGGCTAGATTTCTTGATTGTACAAGCCACTTGTTCATCTTCATAGTTCTGACAGTTGTAAAGACTGTCACATTCCACAGAGTCCCTGGAGAGAGCTCATGGTCTGGGGATGGCAACTGCTGCCCTGTTTTGGGTTGGGAATTGGACATGTGCCACCAGTTCAGCATAGTGCCACTGATTTCAATCACTTCAGCAGCCTCATCTCCTCCAAAACACTCAGCAGCAGCACTCTGGTGAGGGCCCCATGATGCAACCTGGGCATAGCCACCACCCCTGAACTACTCAGGAGCTATATAAGATGCCAAAGCAGCAGAAAACCCCTGCAAACAAATTTTCACTTGATAAAGCTACATGCAAACTGTAGGAAACTGTTCTACTCTGAGATCCAGGAGAAAAACAGCAATGCCAAAAGGAGTAAATACATGCCACAACACACAATACACTAAGAACAACACAAGGCAATAAAAAGAGAGTACAATACAAACTGAGTACATCTAACTTCCCAAATGACTCAAACCACAAAGCCAAACACTGCCCATTTACAGTCTAATAAGCACTGATCGATATATACACACAGACAGTGACACAAACCACACTGTAACAACAGTAAAACAGGAAACATTTAAACATAACCTTTTGAATGCTGTGAGAACTAGGACTAATGTCTTGCTTTCACTGTTCATGCTGAAAGCCAGTAAATGCCCAGCCTAGCCAGAAGTATCACATTTCAGATTTGTAAAGAGGGCTTCCCATCTCAGTCACCCAAAGTGTAAAATCCCTCAGCAACATTAGGGGAAGATTTGCTAAGAGCTAAATGAAAATTGATCATTTTCCCACAGCTGTCCCATGTTCCAACCAATCCTGCACAGGTATTGACATATGGTAATGCCAGCCCAACTGCAGCCGAAACCTGGAGTGGCTTGCCAAACTCAGGAGCACTGATCAAAGGAAAATTTTAAGACTCGACTCAAAGAAGAATCATTGTACTCACCTAAGCCTCTTTTTGTGAGCAAGTGCTGAGATTTCAGTGATTCATTGTACAGTAGGGTGATGTATACAGCAGTCAGATTCTTAGTGATAAAACAAGCACGCAACAATGGCATTATGCTGCCTAAAATAGGTGGATATATTTATACTAAACATTCTTTCTCCAGCATGAAAATGAACATCTGCCAGCTCCATCTTAAAAGCTCATGCAACTTCAAAGAAAAGAGGTCAGTCCAAAGAAGTATACACCAAAGGTTTACATTCACTTTAATTTATCCCAGAGAAGAATAAATTACTCCTGCAAAGTGACATATTCCCACCATATTCCAAATGACTGGAATAACAATTTGAAGCTTTCCCCTTTGGTTCCCCTATAAGATTTACCTTTCAATTTAAAACCAAAACATTTTTAATGAAAAACTAACAAGTCATACACTTCAACAGCAGCCTGAAGAACTGAAGTGACTGAAGAGTTTTCAATTTACAAAGCCATACCACATTTCCACAAGGCAGCTCTCCAGTTTCATCACAGGGACGCACAGCACAGGACGCAGATACATCCTTTTTAGATACCATCAGCACAGCTCTAATCCTGGCTCCCTGAGCTGATCTAATACCTGCTGCTTAACGAAGTGCCCCTTCAACTGGACATACACCACAGCACCTTCAGACCCCGTCCACAGCCTCACCACTCCGCTCCCGGTGAAGCGGCAGATTTTCAGGACTACCTGTTAATATCTTTAAGGTCTGTCTGGAGTCCTGGCTTTGTTTGCTGTTTCTTCTGTTGCAGTGACCCCAGTCCCAGAACTCCCTCCTCAACACTCAACTTTAAAGTTCAGTTGCAAGTCACAGAGCCTGTTGTTTCCTGTGTATTCTTCCTTATTATGCATATTACAGGAGCGGTCAGCTCTACTAAGAACAGCAGTTGATGATGCTCATTCCCATGCAAGGAAGAGAGAGTCCTCACCACCAAAAAAAAAAAACAACAACAAAAATTTTACTGGAAATGAACAAAAGATGGAAGCATTTTCTCTTTGGTAAGCAAAGGAGAAATTAAGCACAAGGATATCAAGCAGCTTGCCCAAATTCACAGTCAGTGACAGATCTAGAGATTAACTCAGGTCTTGCATCCTTGCAATAGGACATAATCCCTCCTGTTAACAGAGGGAGCAGGAGACATGATTCTTCTGGAAATAAGGCACAAGTTTTCTCCTATAAACCTCTCATCTATACAAAATTAGTAGACACTTGTATAAAAAGTCAGACAGTTCCTGATCACAAGCACAGCCAGCAACAGACAAGACTTCCATCTTCCTAATGATGCCTTCCATTTGGGGATATACTGGACATGTAGATACAAATAGTTATTCCAGTGCTGCAGGTCTGAAGTCAGACAACAGAGACAAATCCAGACAAATTAAATTCCACTGATTTCCAGTAAATAATAAAAAGCGGATACAATGCTCGCAACTGGAGAGCTGACTGCCATCCTCAGGGTGAGCAATATGTGAATAGATGTAGTTCCTGAAGGTAATCCAATCTTGAGAAAGGCAACACCATTGGCATGGAAAAATCTTCCATAAAACATGCACAGGCTTCCAGATTGATTCTCCTTGTCTAAACATGATGATGCAAAAATTTCTGCTTACTTTTCACAAAAAAATGTTCGTCTGCCGGCTGAAAACCCAGGGACTAACTGGCTCTTCTCGACATTGGCATCTTCACTGTGGGAAGTATGACTTAGGCCCACAAAGGGCAGCTATGCTGGGGTACCCAAGCAGCAGGAAACGCAGCAACTCTGAACGTGGTGGGTGATCCTGGTCCTGGGGGGGGGAAAAACCTCTCGGTGGTTTCAGTCATCCCCACTCCTATACCCTGCAGTGCCAGGCCCAGCACAGTAGCCACTATCAGCTGCTGTGAGCCAAGGAAGAGGAGGATGACTACTGCCTCCAATAACCTCACTGTTAACAAGGCAGAGGTTGGGATCACTGTAGGTGGAAACTCTTGGCAAAAACAATAAAGCAGCTACTACATATTTCAACAGGTTCAAAGTAACCTCAGATGTTAGGAGCAGATGCTCTTTTCCACCCCCTGGGATTTTGAAATGGTTTATGTGTTTCCTCCCTATTCCCTAATAGGGCAGGGTGCTGAAGGAATTAGCTGGAGAAAGAGCCAGAGCAATACTAATTACCCTCAGCTACCCGGGAGACCAAAGTACCTTCAGCTAATTGTGCAATCCCACCCCCCCGCCCCGTTCCCCCAGCGAGGTCTCTTGCCTCCAGCATCTGAACTGCAAGATAATCCCACTCACCTGTATTTTAAAAGAGCCTGCTTGAAAATCCTAAACGTCTAAACCAAACTCATTACAATTACTTTCTGCAGCCTATCATATCACATGGGGACTACTACACTGAAACAAGGGAACTGCTCATGTCAACACATTTGACACTGTGCTGTCACTAACCCTGTTATTAGACTGCACACGTACCTGAAATCCACATCTGAGATCATTGCCTGAAGCACTCCACAGCCAAGTCTCTGCAAGAGTCTCTCTCACAAAATTAAATATTAAATGTGCATCTTAAAGAAATGCCCTGTAGTTTCATATTTATTAACGAAGACATTACTTTTCCACTTATGCATTTTTGAAATGTTAAATATAGAGCATTTTAAAGTGCATTTAGTGCTTGTAAAGAGACATGAAAATTGGATTCCTCTAGAGAGCAATCCATAAAAGACAGCTCTCCCACTCAATTCCCCTTATCTATATCAGCCCAGCTGCAGAAAGACATCCCATGAAAATAAAAAGATCCCCCAAGTAAAAGGACCTCAAACTTCACCAAGACTCAGCAGCCTCACCATCGTGACTCGCAAATGCCAGGTGACCATGCCACCCAGGAGTAAGGGCTGACACATTAACAGAAAACAATGGGCACAGAAAGAAAAGCTCAGTGAAGACAAGAACTGCTTCTAAAAGTTTAGACCTATTCCACATGAATCTCAAATGTTGTAAGAAGTCCGCATATGCTCTGAATCCTTGCTCTTTCAGGGAAGCACAAGCCTGCAGGCAAACACTGAGGACACAGAGCCCTCTTCCAGGCCCACATGCAGCACAGGCTTCTGGAGCACCCAACAGCGCACACCACAGTGAGGATAGAGGTACTGGCAGTCAGTGATCACACGAGCATTCCTTGTCACTACTTTTGCTGATACCATGCCATCAGAGTGGCCACAGTGGGAATAACAAAGCATACCTGACTCTCACACATTGAAACTACAGTCCTTAGTCCCATGCCTGTCTTCTCAGCCTGGTTTTCCAAAGTAGTAAGAACGGCTGCATTGCCCCTCCTTCCATCCTCCTTGCTGTGAGGCTTTTGAACTTGTCAAATGATCTGAAACTGAGGTAGAAGGTCCGGAGAAAGTTCCTACAACTTTCACAGACTGGCTCTGAAAGAAACTGGGCAGGAGCCAGATGTTATTAGTTGTTTGGCAGAAGCCAGCTGTCAAAGTACTAGCTTACTGTCAACCAAACTGTGGGTGGGCAGCTGCAGAGAAGATGGAGCCTTCTGAGACAAGGAGGGAACAGCTGGGATTAATGCAGAAGGATGGGGAGAACCCTCCTTCCCTAGTTTTGCTGTTCATGGAAACATGTGGGGGTTATTTGGCACACAGGAGAAACCCACAGGACTTTGTTCTTCATCTCCCCTTCAGGTGATGCAATCAGCAGCACATACAGGTGTGCCACCAAGAGACCATCACTTTGACAGAATGAGGAGTGATGGGAGTTCAATCTGGCAGCACAGCCTGATATTTGCACAGGCAACACACATCCATATAAACAGCAGGTCTAAAGCCACTAGGACTTCCTTAGCTCCCTCAAATGATCCACGGTTCTCTGGCAACCAAGGCATGACCTGTCCTGGTCACTAAGACTCCCTGCAGACCAGAGTTGGCAGCGTACTCCTTTGTACCCAGCCACAGCTTACCTAGGCAACTGGGAATACAGGGATTTTTAGGAATTTGAGAAAAAACATGTAGACCCCCACCAGCAATGAAGAGCCACACTCACTTCTTGTCCTTCAGGCCCTTGGAAGCCATTCAATGGTGAGTCTCATGTAACATGAAGTGCAGACAATTCAATGGGGGCAAAAAGATAAAAACAAAACAATAAAACAGGGAAGAAGCAAAGCTTTTAAAAACTAAGACAGCAAGAACTTCCTGAACTCAACCTGCAATGCAATATGAATGCTTCTATCCTGCTTAATGTTGCCTCTGGCAATAGGTACAATATAAACTGTTCAGATTGGCGGGATTGGGGATGAGGGTGGGTGGGGACAAGTGAAATAGGGTGTCTGAATCTGTGGGCTGGGTGAAACACAATCACCAAAGCTAATCACTTCCAAAGTGAACTTGCACTGATCTTGGTGTCCCCTCAGTACTGACAAAAAAAAATATTTTAATTCCAGTATACCTGGGTACAATTACCACTTTTCTATAACCAAATATTTACACCAGTATAAAACCTTTCTGTGGATGTAGTTGCATCCGTGTATGCGTTCCTCACACCAAGAGAGCTTTCTTCTTCTGCTCATAAGGGATTAGCTGAAACCATTACACAGCAGCTGTATATTCTTAAAGTTATTGCCTGCACCAGAGAGAGCACAGATTGTACTTCCAGCAATGCAGCTACAGGAGCACATCTCTCATGTTGAACAGTCCCTGCTTGTTCCCTTCCTTTTGGAGACACACACCTCGTTCAGACATACACCTCTTTAGAAATGACAGTATGTTTGGGTCTTACCTAACAGGGGCATCACACAGACTGGTTCATTAGCATTTGTGAAACACTGCGAAGATTTTAGGTGCTAAGTATTATTATTGCTAATTTAATCTGCACCCCATTCAGTCCTCAGCCTCTCCTGTGAAACTGACAACAGTGATGCCAATTAGCAGTAATTGTTGTGGTGGCTTTGTGACAAGGCTATTTGCCAACTGGGAGTGAGACACAGACCACCAACTCATTTCCCGTGGATTGTCCCACAGCTGCCAACAGCAACAACTTCCAGGAACAGCAACCTGCTCTCCAGTCCAGCCAGACCTCTGGTAGTAGGAGATCCTGTATCCCATTACCAAGTCCCCAGGGACACAGCCTGCAAAACTTTTAATTAGGGATAAAAACAAAGGCACCTTGGTTTTCCCTCCTACATTTGTTCAGTACATGATCCAACAACTGACGCTGATACTGCAGTATCAAAATGCTAATCTGGAATAATTTCAAATTAAACTTTGCTCGTTTCCATTCACGCTTGATGAAAATCACATTTTGATTCACACACAGGCCTCACTGTGGCGGCAAACTGTAAAGGCAGCAGCAGTAAAACGAAGGGAATTGAGAGTGTAGGGTGCAATAAATCTTGTACTTGGGAGACTGTTAAAAGAGTTCTAACATAAGCAAAGAGGTGTATCTTTTTATCAGCCGTCCACAGAGATTTGGAGGACTTTGAAGAGACACAAACAACTAACAGTATTCTGCAATCAATGCACATCATCTGAGTACCGAAACTTTAAATTATTTATATATTTTAAATATGCCTAATTGAAAGGACAGCAACACATAAACTGTATGAATCATAGCCCTCTCAAGCAATTAAGATTTGTTATCCCTGAAGACTGAAAACAGTATGTTGGCTTTTTATTCTAATGTGAATTCAATCCCTTGTCAGCTGCCCCACGCATGAGAATACACCTCCTCTCTTTCATCAGGAAAGATATCAACAGCAGGAAACTAGCCCTTCTTTCATCTCCGAGGCACCCACCCACCTTTCCAAAGGGTTTTCAACCAGGTGTGGAAATCTTTCTGAATCTGTGCTGAAAGATCTCTTAATTATTATGGCAAAGGAGGTAAATCCTTTAAGAACAGCGTGCTCCAAGCAGTAGCCTTCTGGTGTTTACTCATCCAGCAGTTGCTTCGTTTGACAGTGCATCAGAAGAGCTTGTAAGAAACTTTGGACTTGCATTGTACAGGCACGAAACTCTTACAGAGAGGAGCCGCTTTTTCAGATGTCTTGTTATATAATTAAACAAGAAAGAGGTGTGGGGGGGAAATCGAGCAAGCTGCCTTTCTGGCACAAACATTACACAGCGCTCACCCTGCCAGCATATTGCATCAGATTCCCACTGCAAGGCCAATTCACAGCAGCTGAGTAGCCAAGCCCCTGACTGTTATCTCCCGCTAACCTACTTCACGCTCAGAAGGCAGCAAGTACGACTGTTTATTGCATCTTCCTTCCTGAGGAGATGCTCGCTACACCAGGATTAGTGGGGGTCTCAGCTTTGCAGTTAGGCTGCACAGCATCAGAGAATGGAGTTTTTAAAAAATTTTGAACATCAAACGCTACCATATGCTGCACAATAAGTAAACTCCAGGTATCTGTTACTCTGTGCTCAGGTCTGTTGGGGTTCTGACACTGTGATGACTACTATTTTATTATGTTCCTAGGCATGCTTTGAAACCCTGCAGAAAAGGGGGATTAATTTACCCATCATCAAGTGCTTATCAAGGAAGTCCCCTGAGACTTGCAGGAAGGAGACCACACAAACAGGCCTTTGCTCACAGGTCCCCTCACCTGAACACCTGGCCGAGGGCCCCAGACTCTCCTGAACTGGCAACTTTTTTTTCCCATGGCAAAGATCTGGTCCCAGATAGGACACAATACTTTATGGCAGAGTCCCACCCCAACAGCGGGAACAAGGGTTTCTGTTCTCCTTGCTGAAGCAGTCTGTCACAGGCACTACACAAGGGAAATTAAACTTCTTTTCACCATTCCCAGCAATCCAGAAAACAAAAGGTCCAGCAGTCCTGAATCCAATGAGATAAGATACGTGACCTTTTACACTACAGAAATAAGAGCCCACTCCAAACCCAGCAAGTCAACAGGGAGACTCCTGGTGATCTCAAAGGGCTTTGGATCCGGCCTGAAAATGCAAACCTCACTGCGCATTCGGACACTGCTCCACAATGCACTTCCAAACAAAACTATATTTAGATTCAATGGGAATTCTGTAGATCATACAGGAACTCTTTGAATGAAAACGAAGGTCAGTAGGGTTTGGCTTCCTCTTCAGACCCTCCCCCCTATTCTTGCAAACATCTAGATAAGCATTGTTTAGAAAACAATACATTACTTCCAAATGTTATCAAAAACCCAACACACGTTTTGTGTGTCCTGAAACAGAATTTCAGGGCCTTCTGTTGCATTTTGCCCCATCAGCTAATCCTCAGAATCTTTTCAGATGTCTACACAAGCCTCTGTATCAAGACTATTTTTTCACCTGTACCACGTTTCAAAACCTTTCCTTCAGCAGCTCTAAGGAAAAAGGGGCAAGGATAATAAAGGCCTTTGATATACAGAAAACAAACACGGAAAGGAATTACAGCACATGCAAATGAAGCTGCACCTGTGTTAGAGGGAACTCGGGAATCCTCATTTACTTTCTCTGTTCCCTACCAGATAAGAAGTGCCATCGTGATGCACCATCGAGGGAAATGGCACAGCCAGTGCTAGCCCGAGGGGTGTTAAAGACAGGGGTGAACCCATCAGCCAGGCGGGTACGTTCAAGTGCCCAGAGGGTGAATGCACAGCAAAATCATCCCGCTCAAAGTTTCCTCCAGCGCCACAAACGCGAGTGTGTGATTCTCAGCTGCTCTTTATGGACTCTCAGGAAGGAGGAGCTGAACCGCTGCCACAGGCAGCTGCTCTTAGACAAGATGAAGGCAAAGCCCAATCGCAGCAGCGAGCCGGCATCCTCGGGGCAGTGTCAGCAGAGCTGGGACACACACGGTCCTGCAGAGCGGCACGGAGAGCTCCGCCGGCACCGGGGCGGCTCCGAGGGCGCGTCCCGGACGGCTCCCGCACAGCCGCCCCTCCGCTCCCCAAACTCCCTATTTTAACTATTCTGGCAGCCGGTCGCTGCAAGAGCGGGTGAGCGTCCTGCCATGCCACACAGTTTCGCTTTTTCATAAAGTCCGGGACGGGAACTCCTTAAACTTTTGAAGAACCGTCCTGGCTTGGAAACCACCGGCTTTGCCGTCACGCCCCCCTCCCAAACCCGTGGGGATATACCTGTGCCCCGGGCCAGGCTCCCGCACCCCCTCACCCGCTGCGCTGTGCCCAACTTACCAGCGGTGTGTTGGGCGGGCAGCCGCCGGCGGCGAGCCGGGCCGCCTGCCTCCTCAGCTCGGCCAGCTGCGCCTGGCAGCTCCGGCACCAGCCCCCGGCCGCTGCCCGCTCCAGCGGCCGCGGCTCGGCCCCC
>JAWWMO010000174.1:54190229-54203820 GCA_035047845.1 Dendrocincla fuliginosa | reverse complement strand
GGACACTGTTGGGGGGGGACACTGGGGGACATGGAGGGACACTGTTGGGGGGGACATTGGGGGACATGGAGGGACACTGCTGGGGGGGACACTGGGGGACATGGAGGGACACTGTTGGGGGGGACACTGGGGGACATGGGGGGACACTGTTGGGGAGGACACTGGGGGACATGGGGTGACACCGGGGGACATGGAGGGACACCAGAGGGGACACCTGCATGGCAACAGCTGGAACGTGGCCCTGCCTTCTACACACTGGGAAAGGTCTCGATTTAAAAAAAATAAAAGGAATTCATGACTCGGGATTGTGTCCAGACAACAAGAGATTCCACAGCCTTTCTGTTCCAGTGCTCAGTCACCCGCACGTTAAAGAAGTTCTTCCTCATGTTCAGGTGGCGGTTACTGTGTTCCAATTCGTGCCCGTTGCATCTCATCCTATTGCTTGGCACCACCAAGAAGAGCCTGGCTTGATACCCACCCTTCAGATGCTCATATACTTTGATGACGTACCCTCTCAGTTGGCTCTTCTTAAGGCTTAGCAGGCCCAGCTCCCCCAGCCTTTCCTAAGAGAGATGCTCCAGACCCCTCATCACCTTTGTAGCCCTCCTCTGGATTCACTCCAGTAGCTCTATGTCTCTCTTGCACTGAGAGGCCCAGAACTGGACTCAGTACCACACCCTGTGCCACTGATCACAACCCTCTGAGACCTGCTAATCAGTCATTCTCAGTGCATAAGGTCACAACAAACAAGTCAAAGAGCAGGCCAGCCGTAGTTCTTTCTTTCTCTTCCCACCTCACCCCATCCCATCCTCTACGAGAGTGCTTTACAAAGTAAGTTTTAGAATCAAGTGGCTAGACCAGACAAATCAATGATTGACCTTCTTCAGAAAAAAACCTTCTTTTTCTAGTTATTCAAATTTGGCACTGAAGTTTGGCTGTAATTGTTTATTCTTTGTCCTAGAATAGAAAGGGTGAAGACTTTAACCACTGTCAGGGTGCTGACAGCTTGGGAAGGAAAAGGATAATTAATGCAGTTTTCTGTGAAACAAGGCAGAAAGGGGGTGTAAGTGTATCAGTCTTGCACATGGAAAACATTGCTGGAGAGCCCATGACACAAAAAGCGATGACAGGTTCTTGCAAAATGTGACAGTTCAAACTACAAATTGTTCCCTAAACTGGAAAAACACTCCCTCTGTACCCACTCAGACACAGACATTTTCAAGCTACAAACACTTTGCTGGTACATGAGGCTCCTATGGGCTTACCAGTGTATCTCTGGGCCATCCTCAACCAGTAGTCAATATACATGGAGGAAATGAAGAGCAGGACCAGCTCCAGCTACTGGCAAAGTAAGCCATTCTCTAGTGCAACAGGCAACCAGACATGGCCTAAGGACCTTGAGCTCCAGTGCCTCTACTCCCTTTGCCAAAGCTTTAGAAAGCCAGGCCAGAAGTTACAGACCCTGCTGTGGAAAAAGGGAAGATATCCCTGGCTCTCATACAGGCATATCTCCCCCACAACTGTAGGGACACCAAGCCAGAATTTCTTCCCCATTATTTTCATTTCCTGTAGCAGATGACACCTGGTCAATGGCCTTGTTTATAGGATAATGTATCAAACTTTGGCTCCTTTGCCTGCATAGCTGAGAAGCCTTCAGCCATCTCTGCTAAACACATCAAGACAAAACAGTCCATCACATAACAGATGCAAATTGATCATTCAAACAAAGGAAAAGTTTGTTTCCAGTGGGGGAGGACAGAATTCAGACACATCATCTTTGGAAGACTGAAACAATAACTGGGAGAAGCAATCTCTCTGGTTCACTGATTCTGCTAACTAAACCATAACTGGGTCTAACCTGGGAAAGCTAGCAACAGCTTTGAGCAACAAAGGTTACTTTCTTCTCTGATGATCCTTCTGGCAGGTGAGACTCAAGGAAGAGGTCAGAGTGAAATAGGATTTTGGAAATGCAGTCAGGAAGATGTGTGAAGATGAAAGGAGACATGGGGGGGTAAAAAGGGAAACAAAGAGAACATGTGAAGGCAAAGGGCAGGAAAAGTAGCATTCCCACACAGAGGAAGACATGTCACTGGGAGAGAGAAAAGGAATCAAGCTTTCATGAAAAAAAACCCAAAATAAATAAATACCCACTGTCTTTTCTACCCTTTTCCTAACACATTCATCCTGAGTCCTGCACCGGGGCACCCATCCCCTTCTTGCCTTCCTTTCACCTCTTTTACCAAATGCACATAGAAGCATGAGCTTAGTACAGCAAAATAAACACATTGGTTGGCTGCTTTCCTAGGCCAGTGCCTCCCCATGCCAATCCTGCAGCAAGATGCCCATCCACCCACTACCAAGCCATCATTTGTCCGCTTCATTAAGAGTAAAGAGCTTCCAGCAACTCTGGCAACACAGCAGCTCCCTTGGCCCCACAATAACCTATTATTTTCAGCTCCTTAGTAGATCTTGCTCAATTTCCAGTACACAGTCAGGAATAGCCCCAGTTTATACAAGGTTGCATGTACTCACCACAGATTGCCAACCACTCAGAAGCCAAATTCACATACATCTATAGGGACAGTGAGAGCAGTAAAGTCTACACTTATGTTTCTGACTTACCTTGGCAAAGATGATAGTTTCCATTTTATCAACAGCAGTGACCCAAAAGTCATGACTGAAAGCACCTGAATGAAAGACCAAAGCCATCCAGATTAGAGTCTACGGCACCAGGACTTCGACAGTTCTGTCCTCTCTCCAGCTTGGTTAGGCAGGGTGACATAGCACCACCAAAGTAATGGCCCTTTGCTTTTTTTTTTTTTTAAACTAACAACCTACATATGGGAAGGAGGGGCACAGGAGTGGATGGTTTGACAATACAATTCAGTCAGCCCATAGCCTATTCTTTTTCCTTAACTGCCTCAGCTATACGAATGCTGGTATAGCTAAATGTGGCTACAGACACACAGGTCCCAGAGGTGTCTCTTCCTGTCTCAGAAGAATGAACTTTTGTTCCAGTACAGAGAAGCTGCTACCAGCAGGAAAGGATATCTTTTGCACAATGCTTAGCCATGATGAAAACTCTGCCCTTAAAGGAAGATGGGCAGCAACTTATTGCCATTACATTCAGAAATTTTCTCAAGAGGCATGCATTGTATAATAAGCTGACTATAGTCTTCATGCTTTTTCTGGAACCTATGGTATATGGAACACTGTTGATACTTGTTCTCAGCAGGAAGCCATCTGAAGTTAGTTCTCTCTCTGTCAAAAAAAAATTACAGTTTTATGCAAACACATTCTGTATTTGTTTTTACTGATCGATAAATAACAAGTGATGATAATTCATAACTTCATGGAGCCATGTACACAGGCTGAAACCCCTGCCATAGAAAGAGTGTTCACTGCAGCACCCCTAAATAGCATCCGAAGTCACAGCTGTATGGGTTCAGAATGACAGCAGCCCAGATGTGATGAGTATTGGACAGCCAGTGAATACTGGCAATGCCCATGTTCCTGGATGCTGACAGGCTGAAAGATGCAGTATCTTACAAGCTGACTTTCTAGACCACTTAAAATTAAGTCTAAATATGGATTTTGGAGCTAAATTTAGTCTTTGGGTCTTAAAAGGCACAACTTTGCAGGAGGCTGGCCTCTCCTGGAATATTAGATGCTTAACACACTGTCTGCACAAATATAAAAATCCAGTGCTTGTATTTAAAGTAGCGTGGTCACTCTTTTTTTTTCTTTAAACCCTCATTGCCAAATGGAATGCATAAAAACAGCCAGGAAAAATATGTTTGTATTTACTAGGGAAAGAAAAATAGAGAGGGAAGATGTGAACAACATTATTATATGTGCTGAATCTCCTGTTTATTTTAGAAAGTCTGGAAATTGCCTTATTTTTTCAATTGGACCACATGTCCTTGTTAAAAATGTGTTCTACTCCAAACCATAAATATTCCAGGGACATCCTATTAACAGTGTTATGCAAGAGAGGGAACTAGATTATGCCAATGGAAGGCATTCACATTGCCTCCTGACATGCATTTGATCTAAGTGAGTTTTCTACACTCCCTCTATAGGAAAGGGGATTCTGTCCAGGAGCTCGCTACAGTCCTTTGTCCTCCCTTTGGAGAAGTGTGGGAAGATAAGCCTCTCACACATGCCATCTAAAATTAGTGTCATATGAATATCCTCTTCTGGCCTTATAAATTTGAGTCCATGAAAACAATAAAACACTATTCTTTAATTTGACATGAGCACAAAATTGCCTTTTACAATTGTGCATCTGAATCTGGTTAGAGGGAGCCTGGGATGCCACCACTTTGACCTTTAGTACTTGGAGATGTGCTGCTGAGGTAGGAAGCCAACAGTGGTCCCAAAGAAACCTGCACAGCTCTGCTGAGTCCACCTCAAGCTGTGTGAATATGTCAGGGTAAGCATGGTCTGATGAGCCAAGTTTACATACAGACTGCAGCAAGAGCAGAAGGATCAAATTAGAATAAAAACCCTATCAGACCTCCTCCTAATTCTAAATCACCTTTTAGATCACATCCATCTATCAGGGAGATGGAGGTGCCCAGAAACACGATCCACAAAAGTCATCATACTCCTCAGGAAGCTGATCTTCTGAGAAGAATTCAGAAGGAAATTTCAAGAGAAGAATTCAGAAGGCAAGTTCAAGACATTTGAGAAAGGCTATAGTGCACAGAGTCACCTCTGCCTACTACAGATCCTCCCTTGCTGGAGCCAGGTGCTTATGAATTCTGTCCCCAGGCAATAGAGTCATGGAGGGAACCTCTTTCCATCTCTCTTGATGCCAGAATTTAAACTGCCCTTCTCCATAGCCCACCAAAAGTAATATTTCCATGTGCCAGTCAAGCTTCACAAGCCATCTGAGCTGGTAATAGATTAGCAAAACACAGACTGGGCCAGACAGAATTTGGGTTTGGGAATCACTGGTTTTACCTGAAATGATAAATGCACAGATCATTGTAGCAGTTTTAGCATCTTCTGTTTGTTTATTCTGTTCCATAACTGGTGTTTTCCTGGTTTCGAGCCCATGTGAAAGAGAAAAGATTTGGCTTGCTGTCTGGATGTCATAATATTAATAGAGAACATCTTTAGAGGCTTATTACAATGCAATATTGCCAATTCCCAGTATTAGGAAAATGAAGGGAAAAAAAAAAAGAGGGCATAATGAATCATTCATCCCCGCTCTTCAACAAAAGTCATGAGAGTAAAAATGGCTTTGATTCCATTTGTTTACCAGTTTCTGAGCATTTCTATGTCGTCAGATTACTATTTCAAACCATTCTGCCACAGTGGGAGCTGGGAACTGCCTTAAATAAAGATACTGAGTTATCTTTAAATCACACAAATCCTGAAGGTGCAGCCTTTGGGGGAAAAAACATCTAACAAAACAAGCTAAAAAGATACTTAGGATGAAAATACCAGAGCAATTAATGAACTAATGACACTGAACAGGTTCATAAGGCTGGCTGTACTGCAAGACCCAGAAAAGATGGCATTTGCTAGAACAGATTTAAAATGCCTGAAATGAAAAAAGGGCCAATATACTACATTTTGGTTATTAACCCAAATTAACTATGCAAAATGTTCCTGGAGGAAAAAAATAACCAAAAACCCACCCCCAAAAAGCAGTTGGGGCTTTGTTTTAAGACCAGTTCTCCTAGTTCTGATTTCTTATGGAATCAGGAAAAAAGCTACTGGCAAAAATAGCTCTTTGTAGATTCACAAAATGTGGTAAGTAAACATTATTATAAATTTATTTCATCTTAACACCAAAACCAGCTCTACAGCTGTTTTATGATACCATGAAGGTTAAACTACTACAGAACAAGTACTCCTGCATGCGGCTACTATAAAAGTGTCACTGAATTATTTCTAATTTTAGTACCTGTTCTAAAAATTGCTTCCTTCCGCACTCCAGGAAGCAAGAAAAAAAGGTGATTCACATAAACCTAGCAGCTGAGGAACTACATGGGCATAACTGATGGAGTAGAGCAGCTACAGGGTTTGTGTTGGACTGAGGGGACTCACAAGGGGGTTCCAGTCCTCAGGGACCACAATGTGTAAGTCTCATGGCTGATTTGGTGATGCCGCCCCACTTTCTGCAAACTAAGAGAAACAGGGACTTTTAGGGTAGAATGAGACTCAGTTCAGCCACCCAGTTTAAGATGATATGTTGAATCATGCCTGGGAATGGCCATTTGTCTGCACTAAACATAAAGTTAGTTCAGGCAACTAGAAATTTTATTTACCTTTTTCTTTTTTTCTTTTTTTTTTTTCAGGTGAATATTATCCAAGCGTCCAATAAAAGATAAATTGGCAGAACACTACTCCAGCTACAACCAGTGCTACACCTCCACCCTGTGGGACTCAAATATGCCACACACACAAAAAAAACCAACCAAACAAAACAAACAAAAAAAAAAAAAAAAAGGAGGGAAAGAAACAAGCTCAAACAGTAGATATTACACCTTGACAATATGCTTATAGAAATTAATGTTTTCAAAAACAATTTCCTTTACTGGCATTCCTAAACAATATTTAAAAAAATTAAATAAAATTATCTGGGTGCTGGATCTGTCTAAGAACACAAAAAAGATGACATGAAGCCACACAAGATAAAGGGAGATCTTTAGGTTACAAAAGACTTTAAGGTCATCAATGCTTAACCCAGCACCCCCTCTCTCACCCTGGGCTCCCACAAACACTGCGGCAACTGAATAACTTTATTCTCAGAAATTGCTGGATATCATGAACACTTTTAAAATGAGCATAATGGAAATTCTAAATCACAGGTTGTCAGATAGCTTGTTTTGTCAAAGAAAGGAACCAAACCCAAACCAGTCAGTAGAGAAATTGTGCCTTCATTGTTACCAAGCACAGACTTTGTCACACCATTTATCTTATGGGGATGATGTTACTGCTGATACAGGCAATCAACTATATTTGGAAAACAGTGTTTTCAAAAATTACCTCCATTCTTCATCCTCAGTTTTGAGCAGAAAATCACTTGCAGGGAGAAATAATTTCAAGACCTGCACCGGAGTTGGGGTAAGCTGGTATAGCTACACAGAAATGGAAGAGCAAATTCCAATTTACATGGGCTGAAAGCATGGCCATTGATTCATGCCTATAGAATTAGAAGCTCCCACCACTGGGTGAACCTTCTGTGTCCCTCAGGTCAACAAAGCAAATGGCCAGATCAGGCCCAAGAATTTCTGGTATTCCAAGCGGTGGATGTGTGGTCTCTCAGCACAGAAATTATTGTATGAAGAACCTTTTTAGTACAATCCCAGAAGCTAAGCATAAACCTCCTGTGAATGTTGGCTACTGATGTCTGTAAATACTTTTTAGTTTAGTTTTTCACAAAACAACCTTTACTGTTATTTTTAAGGAGTTTAGAGATGCAACTATTTTTGTTCAAGAAGGTAAGTATGATGCCTAAGTGTGGTGCTTAGGATGCCCTGATTACAGCATTACTCAATAGCTGAGAAGAACTGACGTCTATAATACTCCTATGCAGAGAGCCATTGTTCAGTATGTTACACAGAGCAACTCAAAACACACCTTTCTTAATGCAAATGTGGATTTGATTTGAATGCATACTTGGTGTTCCTACCTGAATCTCTGACCAATCAGCATCCCACCGTGTGCTGAAATTCTGAGATGCTGCCAAAGCATTAAGCAGCCTACAGAAAAGGGTGGGGAGGGAGGAATGTGCTTCTACTTCCTGTTCTTGGGCAGAGCAGACAATGAGAAACACCTCCTTAGTCCAGGGGTTAGTCCAGAACCAGAAGGTTTAATCCACCTATCCTTCCAGTCTGGCCATAAAACCTTTGCTACTCATTTAAAAAGCGAGGAAAAAAATTAAATGTTATTATCCAAAGACCAAGATTCCAGTGATAAGCAACTGAAATATTGTCTGGGGTGTTAATAGTAAGAGCTAAAGACATGCTTTGCAACTGTGGGGCAACGTTTTACTAAGTTTGGCAGAAGAGTCTCCTCCCCTTATCCCCTCAGGCTTTTGCTTAGCTTAGACAATATCACAAGGAAGGGCTGTTTGCCCAGAGGTTTTCATTGCGTATTTCTTGGGGATTTTTGTTTGTTTGTTTGTTCATCCACATGGCTTACTGCCAGCTTATGAAAACTACAAGCCTGTCATCGGGAGTTCACCCAGACTGAGAGAGGAAAAACAGTGGTTAGAAGTCAACCTGATTCCATACCTTTAAAATCTCACAGAATAAAATACATGTAAAAGAGGCATTTCAGTAATGCTGTGACCCTCCCGAATTTCAGCCATGGACTACAATGAAACATCAGTTTATGTAAATAATCATCAGGGGTTTGTCTTGACATGGGCACCCCAGTACAAGAACATCACAGTCTTGTCCTTGTGTAAGCAGAACCTCTCCCACAGGTTTGCTCTTCCAGAATGATTAACACTATCCTTAAAAAAACAAAACTCTCTTCTTAACCCTATCAAGCAGGTTTCTTTCAAACTTTTTCAGGGCACATTGCACTCAAACACAGGAAAATAAACTTAAATCATCTTGAGCTATACTAAGAAGGGCAGAGGATTCCCTCGAAACAGGAAATCCTACTTTGTACAGTCAGTATTCCTGCTGAAGCCAGCAGACAGCTTGGATACAGTCATCTCAGAGGATCAGATTTATCAACTGGAGATGGCGTAGCAGAGGAAAAAACATTGGGTCAAATCCCAGCTAGAGTAAATCTGTGTGACTCCCCTGAAGTTAAAAGGGCTGTGCCGATTCAAGCCAGCTGCGGATCTAAATACTCGTGTGTTTTGCAAGTCCATTTTCAACTCTTCAGGGCTCTGCTCTGTTTGAAGATTCACAAAACCCACTGAAAGTAATGAGAACTGTGTGTGAAGAACACCAGTGTTACTTCTTTTTAAATATTTGGGAGGTGCTCAGAAACAGTGATAATGAGCGCCATATATTAAACCCAGACAGAATGGTATTGAATCATCAGACCCTTAAGTGGGACAGGTCATTAATCTTTTCCTTGGGAGAACATTTCAATTTTTGCCTTGGCAAATGAGGAATCATCATTAATAGATGTGGGGGTTCTACCTTTGCCAAGTCCCAGACAAAGTGTGTTTTTCCATTTGCCTTGGGCTTGTGTAAGCTTGCCTAAGGAGGCCAGCCTTGCAGTTTGAGAAACACTGCTAGCAGCCACCATACCCTCATTCCCAGCTAAATTAAACCCTATTATGCTGTAATTAACCTTGCCTAACTTGTTCTGAGTTACAACAGGTAAAAATCATGCTTTTCCTAGGCTGTCCCTGAGAAGAACTTTTATGTATCACGCTTGTCTACTCTTCAAATGTTTCCAGCTTCTCCTGGAAGCTCTTCTTCTGAAGATCACAGCTCGACTGCAGACAACATCAGAACTCTTCTTGACTTCAGTGAGGGTAGAATCCCCTGCAAATATACTCAGGTTCATGCCAGATGGCACATTTTTGGAGCAAACAGTATTCCACAGAAGTGATGGCGAGAATACATATATACAGCTTGTTGGTTTTAAAGGTTTAAAACATACACATAGGCAGGCTCACCAAGTTTTCTTGGTCAAACTTCAAACAGTAAAATAGATTTTATGAATTAATCTGTTGCCTGTTTTATTTAGATGCAAGTTAAAAAGAAAGGAAAAAACCCATGACCTTTCTAGTTCAGTTGGATAACTTGGGATAAGGGTGAAAAGAATGAGCATAAGGTAGGAATAACTTCTCATTTACAAAGCTACACTTTTATAAGGAAAATAAATTGTTGGTATAATTGCAGTTTTCAGACTTTCCCCCCCCCTCCTTTTTTAAAAAACTCAGAATTCTTCAGCTGTATTTTGAAAGATCCAGCACTTTAGCTAATGTCCATCTGATTAAGCCCATGGACCTTCAAGCCAAACCATCAATGCAACAGTCCTAAAAGCAGACATCCTCCGAAGTAATTCAATGAAGGTAGCACAGAAAGTACCTAAAATCCTTTAGCTGCCTGCAATAGGTGAACACATGGAAAATACAGTATAAACCAGCACAACACAAAGGCTACACTGCCCTAGGTGTAGCCGGGCACTCAAATTTAAAAAAAAAAAAAAAAGTGTTAACACTGAATAAATCTTGCATGTTGCCACCAGTGGAAAGGTGGGAAGCCTCTGAAGAATGCGGCCTGGAGAAGCAATCTGATTTTTTTTTTTTTGTTTTAAATCTGTGCATCTGAGTGTATGGCGGAGATAAAGGAGAGAACAGATGGCTCCGTATGCCGTATCAGCCTGCCTCTAGCACAGCCAGCTGACAACAGCTGCAGCAGCAGCAGGATTTATCCTACCTGTTCATTTTAAGTTATTAAACTCCTCGGCTCCCGCAGGACATGCCATACTTCTTTTTTTTACTTTTTTTCCCCTTTCTTTTGTTTTAAAGCACTTTCACTGACTCTGCTCGGCCCGCCATCCCCGGAGTGGGACCCGCGGGTCCCTCCGCCTTCCCCACCTCGCCGCCCGTCCCAGGTGCTGCGGGGCCGGGCCGGGCAGCATCCCTGGCCTGGCAGCATCCCGGGCCTCTGGCTGCGGCTCCAGCTGCGGCTCCAGCTGCGGCTCCTCCTCCCGGGGCCGGCCCGGCCGCTGCCCCTGCCCCGCTCCGGGTCGCTCCTGCCGGCGCTGCAGGTCTCCGGGGCGCTGCTGCGGCCCGATGCCCGGGCCTCGCTGGTCAAGTGGTCCTAAACATTTCACAATTATGATAGAGAACTGTTGAACTGTTAAGAACCACTGCACCAAGGAGGCTGAGGGTCCGCGGGGAGCGGGGCGGGCGGACGGGGGGGATGCGCTCCCCGCCCGCTCCTGCCCCGGGCTCGGCTCTTCCTTTCGCCACGGCGGACCTGGGGACGAGACAGAACACACGGGGCTGGCGGGAGGGGACAGCGCCCTGCCCGGCCCTGCCCGGCCCCGCACGCCCGCCCCGCACCTCCTCGCTCAGCGCCGCCACTTACTGATGGCCCCGTCCTGCGAGCATCCCCCCGGCCCGGCGCGCCGAGAGCTTGGCGGCAGCAAGCTTTCTTTAAAAAACACAGAGTGTAAAGAAAAAAAAAAAAAAGCACAAACCCAAAAACAACCCAAGGAAAAAGTAAATTTAAAAAAAAAAAAGTTTAAAAAGAAGGAAACTAAACAAAAGCCATTCTCCCGCGGGGCCGCAGCCCGGGCCGGTCCCCGGTGCCTCTGCCGCGCCGGGCCGTGCGGGGCCCCTTTATACCCGCCCGGTCCCTCGCGGTGATGAGCCGTCCCCTGCGCCGCAGCCAGGAATGCTGCCCTCGCCCCTCACACGACCAGTTTTTCCAGGCTGCCTTCGCACTGACGGGGCGGTTTTGTTTCCAGCCATCATCTGGGGCGGCCGAGCGTCAGCAGGTAGAGAAGGACAAACCTGTTCCGAGGCGGCGCGTTCGCTCCCTCCCCTCCCTCCGCCCGCCGCCCTCCTGCCCTCCGCCCTGCCACCGGGGGAAACTGCTCGACAGGTTTCGCCGAAGCTGGAGGTGGCTCCGGGAGGTGAGTAAGAGACTCCACCCTGCGCCCTCCCGACAGGAGCTGCCGCTGACGGGCCGCCTGCCCTCGCACCCTCCCGGCCCCCCTCGCCTGGCTGGCAGCCCTGGAAAACAAAACAACAAAACAAAACACACACAGAAAAAGCCCTTAAACCGGCACGTCACGTTCTCCGGGGGATTTCATCGCCGCAGCGTGAACGCCCGCCCTGGCCCGGGCTCTGTGCGAGCCTGGCGAGGGCAGCTGCCTGCCAGCCAGCCCCAGGACAGGCTTCGGTGCCGAGGTCTGCTGTTCATCCCCAGGGTCCGGTGTCCCCTCTTTCCCCACTGGCCAGTTTCCTCCGAGAAGAGAAGGCAATCTACCAAAGCCCCCTGACAACCCCTCGAGGGCTGGCAGCATTGCCATGTGTGCCCAGCCCTCCAGAAGGGGAGCACAGGTACCTTCCCCCCGCTGGAAGTGTGCACTGCTGGATTTACTCTCTTGAGTGTAGTTTTGGGTTTTTTCAGAAATGTCATGAGAAGCCACCTGTTGTGTGCAAGGGGCTGGGTTTGCCCTGTCTTCCCCCACTCTCCCCACAGCCCGGCTGCTGCTTCCCCAGGTGAGGCACCTGAGGAGACAGCTTTGGGATCATCATGCCTTTCCAGAAATCACTTTCTGCTTCTGAATGTCCCCAAATTTGGTTTCACAAAGGCAGGACTAAGAAGGCAGGATTGAGAAATATGAAGAAGGGCCTGATGTTCAGAGGTGCTGGGCAGCCAACAGGGAGGAAGGACACCCTGAACTTCAACAGGCTGGTGATGAAACCTAATTCAGGGAGGTTTCGGAGCTGTGTTGTTGGGGTGAGCTGAAAGGCCCTCACACCCTAAGGGGGAATTATGGTAACCTCACAGCAGGCTTCCCCGTGTGGCAGTGGGGGTGCTGGTTGGTGGTGGTGCCAGGCTGCCTGCGTTGCCTGACCGCACGCTGTGCTTGCCAGCCAGCCCAGGACACACCATTTCAAAAAGATGTGGATGGTAAACCCTGCTCTGCCAGTGACTCAGCCTATGGCCTTAGCCAAGACACTTCACCACACCTTGAGAGGGAGAGATAATGCTTACCTACCTCATCTTATGAGGCTTCCCTAATGTTTATATAGTGCTTTGAATGTTTAAAGAATTAAATGCTGTGTGTGAATTTTGGTGCTCCAGATCCTATGATCTTTGACCTTTTAAAAATATATAGGAGATTCAAGCTGTCCCAGAGGAAATACCTGTACAAGAATCACAGAGCAGCAGCAGCAGGGGAGGGAGAAGCCCTTGTGGCTGTGCGTGGCTCGTGTGAACATGGTGCTCTCACCAAAAGCAGGAGCACCGGAACCAGAACAGGTTGCTCTAGGAGCCTATGCAAACCTCATGCTGAGGAAGCTCCCTGGATCTAGGCTGGAGGCATTTCACTCCTCTTTGGTAAAACCAGCTCCTGCTCTTCTGCTCTGCTCTCTCCCACTCAAACCCAGAAACAGAAGTTAATTCTGTGCCTTCTTCCAGATAGCCCAAGCCATAGGGGGTTTCTGAACCTTCTCGTTCTCCCAAAAGGATATTCACCTGACTTGGATAGAGGAGGGTGCACTGTTTGTGAGTTCACTGAAAGGGGACCACTGTTCTTGGCATCCATGTAAATCTGTGGAAGCAAGGCTGCTCTTTACACCCTGTAAAAAGAGGCTTTTGTGCTATGACACAGTGTTCTAGGTCATCCACTCCTGCCAGTGATGTGTACAGCATGTGCAGAAGGATTGCATGAGCTGTATTTTATATATAATCCCTCACTAACTATACTGGCAACTCTCTCCTGCCTCTGACAAACACACACCCGCACCCACACCCACGGCTCCACAATACCACCCAGCTAAATTATAAACTGCCTGTCCATACTAACTGGGTGCATAAGTGCTTTGCAGCCAAACTGGTGAGAACCCACTGCTGCACTGGTGAAAACCCACTGCTGCACTGGTGAGAGGTATAATCTGCAGAGATCCCAT
>JAWWMO010000174.1:54144251-54183476 GCA_035047845.1 Dendrocincla fuliginosa | reverse complement strand
GCTGTTGTATTTTAGCGGAAATTAAAATGCCATCTTTTTATTCCAATTAAGTACTAAAAAATATCACAAGCTTTTATACATTTAAAAAAAGTAGAAGTAACTTTATTCAGCTTTCACCATGCCATTCCAATGTGTATGAAATACCAAGCACAGATCTGCAGATGATCCTCACAGTATGTGCTAGATCTCTCAAACTAATTGGATGTAGATATGGAAGGGTATGTGGACCTTGTGGGTGACTGGATTTAAAGCTGTTCAACAAGTTATGAAATGGACCTACAGTTAATCCTAGCAATGAAATGAGTGTGTTTGCATTAATAATGGCCCTGTACAGCTGCTTAATCTGCAACCCTTTACCAAGCAGAAGATTGCCAGACAAAAAGCAGAATGTATTGGATCTTTTCAAGACTGATCTGAAGAAGAATTAGGATGTTTAAAAAAATCAGGCTGCCTCTGGAATGTCTAGCATACTTTAACAAGGAAAGACACTCTGCTGCGTGCAGTAACTGAAACAATAAGTAGAAACAAATAGGAAAACTTTCCATTCCTTACTAATATTAAGATTTTACTTTTGAGCAATAACTATGCAAAGCTTAAAGGTTACTACATACAAATAGATTCATCATAAGACTGGGAGTTATCACAGAGAGTATAATTATGATTATTAAATCCACTGCATGAAGCAAAGGGTGTTGTAGATGAACAAGACAAACACAGGATCTCCAAAGTGTTACTAAAGTTTGTCCCCAACACCGAATCAAGAGCTGAAGTTTTTGGCCTTGGGTGGGTGACTCTTGCCACTTCTGAAATCTCAGCACCCTATACACAGTTTCTTGCAACACCTGTAGTCGGTTCACAGTTCTTGGATGAAATTTTGACATATATAAAAGAGATCCTGTTCTTCTTCAGATAAACATTAAATTTGCCTTCATATGTCTGCCATTAAAACATATTGATCTATTTATAAGGCAAATCATAAATTTTCTAGAAAGTTGCAGGAACTTGGGCAAGATGACATATTAATAGGATTTATGTTTCTGTAGAGGTTCGTCAGAAAGCTAACACTGCTTTATCCTTACTGTAAACATGACACAAGCAATTTCATTTTAGCATTATGAGCTTCTAAATAAAAGTCGTCTTACTGGATCACATCTGGAAATGTCTTTTGTATCTTTATCTGGCTTATATGCAGGACCAAAATGGTTGGCCATTTTCTTCCCTCTCCTTCAGTTTTACTGTTGAGTCCTATTATTTCAGTAATTCACACCAGAATATCATTCTTTGTTGAAGAGAAAAAGAAAGTATGTTTTGTAATTTAGATTGATATTGTATTTTAGAAATGTAAGAAGTTATTGTTTAGAAAGTTTTGTATAGATCAGACAAGCCTTTATTGAAAAGGATGAGGAAAATACTGCCGCTTCTGTATATGCTGCAGTGATTTTGGTAAAGAAGTAGAGAATGGATGCTGTTTATGGACAAATGATTGCATCTGAGAATCATTCAAAATCAGAAAATATTCCAATGCCAAGAAAGTCACTTGCAGAGAAGTCTATCGAGAGATTGTCTAGTTCAGTGCATCGATATTTAGACTATGGACAAGGCAAGAGTTAAGGTAATAGGTCTGAATATCACAGGAGGAAGAGTCTGTGCATGATTTTACTCCTGATCATAAAAATTTTCACAAACATTACTTTGCTACATACATCACCTTTATGTATTTACAGGTAAGACACCAAAAAGATGATGAATTTGATGCCTGATTTTGGATGTTAGATCTCATTTACTTAATGCCATATTTATTTTATTCAATCTAAAGTATGTTTATTGCATAATCTAAAGTATATTTATTTAATGATGAGACAGCATAGTTATAATTTTTGTGACTATAGTGAAGAGATGCGCTACTCTTCACATTAATCAAGCATTTTTATGGTTTGGTTTTGTTTTTAACTGGAGTGTATCCAGTGTTTTCTCAGACTACATGCACAGTTACCTTTATTTAAGTGAGATCTGACACACAACATACCTTGGGAATCTTTTAATACTAACAGGCTCAGCAAGTAGTCTATGCAGCTTTTCTCCATGATAAGAATAGCTGTGGGAAGGTTGAATAGTATTAGGAGGAAAAAGAAAAAACTATCTGCACTTCAAAGATTCCCTTCAGATGAAGCAGATAGAAAATCCACATAGATTACTGCAGAAGGTGTAGGTGAAATTAAAAGTTGCCATCTCCAATATATGCATTTGCCTGAAGTATTCTCTATGTTTACATATTCTAGGGCAGACACAGCTGTAAAGATATGTATTGCCTTCTTTCTTTAGTCTGAAAGTGTTGGGACTTTAAACTTGGGGTCTGTTAATACTGAGATCCCATTTACAGTCCAAAGAATTATGTGTCCAGCATGTAGCAATCTTGATTATATTCCGGTCAGGATGTGGGGAAGATGCTATTAGAAACAAAACAATCAATTCACTTAGGCAGTCCCACAAACATGCTTTATGGCATCTGCCTCCTACTCATTTCGAGTGGGGTTTTATAGTGACACATTGGTGAAGATTAGTACACAACTGCAGGCAGATGCCCATGACTGATTCAATTGTTTGCACTGACACTCACAATTGCTGTAATTGCAACTGAAGTGATACAAGTGATTGCAAAAAACAGACAAAGCGAAATCAACATTGTTCTCAGAGATTTTATTAGTTGAAACTCAGAAATGCACAATCCACTGTTTTTCCTTGGTATGAATTCACCACAGCATTTCCATTTGCTGTGCCTGCAATACTGTTAGTGATATAAGAATATTCAGAAAGCCTCTTTGAAAAGAGAACTTGTACAGGAATGACAATATATTCCAGCTTCACTTGTTTGAAAGGATTTTTTCTCCAAAAAAAGTGACTAAAAGATAAAGCAGCAAATAATTTTTAGCAAATCAATGTGATCCTAAATAAAGGATAATTCTAAGCTCTGGCTTTCCTGTATGCCCCAAGCACAGCTACCATTGTTCCTTTCCTCTTTTTCTCCCATAATGGCTTAACACCGTGTTTCAAGCTGGTATTCCTGATGAGCACTGATCATCTTCTGCAGCCTCTGAAGAAACAGAAAATGGATATTTAGAATTAGGCAGTATCCAAAACCTTCCTGAGAACAGATTACCTTGTAGCCTGCCAAGCCAGTTCTCGTGCGGTACTGAAGACTTCCTTCAGCCCGCCTACACTGCTGGTGGCTCAGTCCAAAGGAATTATGAGGTGATCCATGATAGAGTTCAGGATTTAACACATTCACTCCCCGCTTACAAATGAAAAGTAATTTTTGCAGACCTATTCCACTGAAAATGGAAATCCTTTGGCAACATAACTCATATTCTGAAGGTATTTTTGGCATAGTCATCCTGAACACTGGAAAGCCTATGTTTAAATGCTCGACTGTGATTGTAACTAATGCTTCTGTATCAGCTAAAACGAAAGAAAACACCAAAATTTTAAAGGAAAACAAAAAAACCCATTCCTATTGTGTCCTATGTTCATTCAGGCCAGTACACAGTGAATCAAAAATGCTGTTGTTCCAAATGCAGTCCTCACTAACATCTCTCAAATGGGGCACACAAATGGCCAGACAGCCACTGATGCAGCAAAAACCTTTAGCTACATTTTGTGCTAATTTTAATAAAAACAGGATATCCTCTCTTCCCAGTATTTAAATTTGGATTACACTTGCTAGTATATTGGAGAAGACATATCTAAATCAAGAATGTACTGCACCAGAAGGGAGCTCTGAAAAATGAAAGGCAAATATTTTAAATGCTTCCAGTTACAGCACAGCACTAGAGAAGGTCAAATGCCCAAGCAAGGTCCCTATAGAGATATTTGTCAGATCTGAAGCTTTGAACACGAGGCACACACTGACCTCACATACACACGGCCAGGGAAACACACCTTGGGTGAGAGCAGCACAAAAGAGATCCATGCTGTGAGTCCATGCCAGGGATAACCAGGCAGCTGCATCCAAGGCCTGAGTAAGAGGGAGACCTTGGCACTGCCCTGTCCTGTGATCTTACAGCTGTACTGGGGAAGGGAATGCTCCTACACTGAGGGCACAGCACCCTGAGAGCCAGGCCTGGCAATGTGCCTGATAAAAAGGCATTTCATCTCTAATGCAGAAGAGCAACTTTTTGCAACAGGCTAAGGGGACAATACGTTCTTGCCCTCAGTGGTTTAATTTTGGTAGCTTTTACATTCCCAATCCAGTTCAGAACCACACTGTGGAATGCACAAAAAAGCACTTCCAGGTTCAGGCAGAAAGGGGAATAAACATTGTCCCCACTCTACAAGGAAGGATTAAAGTACTCAGAGTCATATCAGAAACCAAGACAGGGACAGCAGCTGAACCCAGATGTCCCAGGGTGAGTTGGACTTAAATAAAAAAATCCTCCTTTGTACATGTGTACGTTGATCCATACATTTCAGAACTCTAGCACTTGAGAACAAGAACTTACCTTTATTGCTTTTCTCTAAGGAAGTCAAGAACCTCCTTCTGTCCTGTAGCCTCTGCCTGTAAGCAGAAACATGACTAAGTCTTGCTATCCTGTGCACCAGGACATGCAAATACTTACTTGTGGGAAGTAAGAAGATGTTACCACAAAATAATTAAAATCCAATTTAAATTTTAATTCCTCTGACATCGATGAGAAAACTCTGGCTATTTACTACTTCACAACAGCACCAGATTTGAGTTTGTAACAAATTCTAATCCAGTTTATAATCCACAAAGCAACATTTACTTTTCACAAATTAATATTATCCAACAGTGTGAATTATTACTCACTCAGCTAGCACACCATATGGAGTACAGCACACTTACTACTTTTAGGGGAGTCCTGCCATCATAACCAGGTTGCTCCAGGTCTGCACCAGCTAGGTACCAGGCATACAGCCCATCCACATCACCTTTAGCTGCAAGGCTGGAAAAAGAATAATTAATATCAGTTCTAAATTTTTCAATTTCAGTGAACTCCTGGGCCCTGTCAATTATCTCAGCAGGCAAATGCTAAACCAGAACAGGCTCAACATGGCTGCCAGGGTAGAGAGGTAAGGAACACTATTACAACAGCTTTGAATAGCTGAGCAAGCAACACAGCTTGATGAATCAGTTCCTTAAATTAATAGGGCTGTGCTATAAGTACTTACAACAGGCTAGTTTCACATAGTGGGTGTGACTATGACCAAAGGGGAAAAAAAAGTCATGCAGTTTCATATTTCACAACACAATATTTATCTCATGAAATGAGTTGGGGGGAGGGCAACAGCTAAGTCAAGATGCAGCTGAATAAGTAAGAGCACAAGCAGATGGGCCAGCCACAGGACTTATTTAAAACCACTAAAAAAACCCCTTCATAAGTTTGCCTAATTATGTTTGCTATCAGAAGTTATGACAGCACATTTATGTGATACCATTTGGACAGTAACACAGTTATATGTTTTGACTTTTACAAGATAATTTGTAAGGTTTAACTGGGCAGCCAACAAAAAAAAAGAGGCATTTTAATGATGACCTCTGCCACATATAACAAGCAAAGAAAGGATCAAAATGAATCATATGAAAATGAGTTAAAGTTTTCAGAGGACTCTACACCAGGTATTTCTTTGCACATCTGCTGGTAGTCTAATCCAAGATACTTAAGGTTCATTTTTAACTTTAATTTTGGTAAAAGAGCTAACAGCCTGTACATAGGCAAGAGCATGACAGGCTGTACCAAGCCTGGAGACAGGCTGAACTGATGTGAAGGCTGGAAGGACACAGGATACCAGCATCTGTGAGGCTTCAGCCTGAGTTTGCTGTGAATCTGCAGAATGTTTCAGTAGGACGATGCTGATAATCATCAAGTGAGTTTGAATCTCATTAAGAGAGGGGGAGCCCTCCCCAACCTTACTAAGTTCACAGTTTGCTGCCTTAAACAGCGCTCACTGGGGTTGAAAGGCATTGTGCTGGCAGCAGGGATGGAGGTGGTGATGGGCTCCTGGGTAAAATAACCAAGCCAGGCAGACCTGCTGAAGAGTGGAGAAGGCTCAAAGATGCAAGGGGCAGACAATCAGGTAAATTCATGGAAGAAACCATGAAAGCAGAGCTGCAATCTTCACTTCTCTGCTAGGTTGAAATCACTTCTGTTGTTGATTAAATCTCTTAAGTACCTGAAAATATGTTTTCAGGGGAGTGGAAGGCTCTAATTGCAGCAGTCTGAGGAGAAAGTCAGAGAGAGGCTTTTGCTTGCAGCAGTCTGAGGTTGGGCATGAAAAGGGAAAGCAAATGGTCTTTGTAGCCCTCTCTGCAATCCTCCAGATGACCTACAGCCAGGGCCTTTGGGGGACAGGGGAGTGGTAGTGGGGTACTAAGAGGTTTAACAGTGCTTCCGTCTGGCATCATGAAGGAAAGGGTCAATAAATCATTAATGAAAACTGACATCACAAAAAAAGGCCCCCCTCAGAAGCAATAAGGAAACAGAGGAATGCAGAGGAGGTCCAACAGGAAGCTCACTGGGAGGTCAGTAAGAAAACTGCAGGAAAGAGAGTATTAGTAAAGTGTAAGCATTAGTAGAGCAAAGAAATTGCTTAGCAGCCACTTCTGGAACACATGGATTATCTTTATTTACAAGAACTAGTGTCTTTGTGTTAACGCCGTGAGGTCACAGATTAAAGAACTAACAAAAAACAAACAAAAAGCCTACCTAGAGAGTTAGGGGCATCACCAACACTGGACAGGAAAGTGCTGTATTTGCGAAACAGAATCTCATCATTCAGTCACCTACAAAGTGAAAACCACTTTGGGCAAAGACCAGCACTTTCGGAAATATCACCAACCTCGAGACCCAGGGCAATTCAGCTAGCACCACTGTAACAAGCAACAAACAAGGACTGCTGCACGTACTTGAAAATTAACTGTTCTGAAAGAGCAATTTAACCCACACTGCCATAGGCCAAACCTGTGAAGTGGTCTCCTTGCGTGACATTAGAGCAATCCAAATACACAGAAGTATCTTCAATTTTGCAGCAACCATTTACTGATCAAGTGAGAGCTGTATTCTATGGGGGCTGTGACCCAGAGAACAAAAGGTGATGTAGCTTGTGAGAAAACTTACACACAACTCTAAACAGAAGATACCTACTATTTACTGAATTGATAATCACCACAAAACATTTTCTCCAATTCCAGATTTCTATATTCAAGGCATTCACCTCTGTATTTCCTTTACACACTGTAAATGTACTTCATATACTCAAACATATACAGAGGACTTCTCAATTTACACTATAAGGGACCATTGCTTTGTATTTTTCTTAAAGATATTTATGCCAGCAATTCCAACTAAAAGCACAACCTCTAAGCACCAGCATGAAATGGAATAAAGATAATTTCAATATACACTTAGCAGGATGTTTAAAACCTGCTTTGTTGATAAAGAACTATCTAACACATTTGACTAAACTCTGATTGATACTTTTTACAGCAGATAATCCCAAGCATGCTGCCTATCAATACTCTTGCACTCAGAAAAAATTATTATATATCCATTTCACAATTTCAGCACTACTAATGAAGCCATGATGATGACAGAGCTAAGATATCAAGCATAGTGACAGTGTAATTCCACTCTCTGACTCTGTTCCTCACACCATGCCAGCACTGACCTGCAGATTAAGGGGTACTCTTTTACTGTCAAGGTACCAGGAGCGAATGTGGTCAGGTCTCAGAGGGTTTATAAGGACAAGGGCCAGTGCAGTTCTAGATTTGGGAAGTAATAAATACAGTGAATTGACACCTCGGGGTTCTCTCCTGTCTCCTCAGGTACTAGGATTTCATCTTTCCCAAGGACAAAAAACTGCTTTTTCAGCAATTCTCCTTTTTCAGTGTCTACATAATCATGAAATACTTTCTTTGGTTTTGGGTTTATCATCACCCTGACAGAAGAGAATTTTTTTTTTTTTAATAATATGAAAATCCTTGAAAAAGAAGGTAGAAGTCCAGCACAAGGCATGGCTTGCTCTAACCTGAACACATTTGGGAGCTGCTCTTAGCTAGCATCTCCACAAATCTCTCAGCTGAGACAGACTTTGAAAGACAACAGACATTAGAGGCTTGGTCCTAGTTCCAGAGGCATATTTATACTTCCTTCCCCAGTTTTACTCCTCAAGTTTAAGTCAAATTGAAGAGGTATCTTATTCTGAAAGGTGCTGATTTTGAAAGGCTGCATCCCTGTCTATAATACCATACCATTTTATGAAATCTAAGAATATGAAAAAAAAAAGATCTGTTTTGGCTTTATGCCCCTGTTTAATTTTGTACACTACAGTCTTGAACAGAGTATCTCAATTCTATACAAACTTTTCTCCTTTAAAAAGCTAAACACAAATCAACTGTTTACCAACTCCAAAACTCCACAAGCTTTCAGAATAAGTCTGAGTGTTCCAATTGATCTCATCATGGTTTGGTTCTGCAGACAGATGACAATACTACTGCAATATGAGAAGATATTCTGACATTTTTAACAGATTACTAACATTGAGATCTCATTTCAAAACAAAGCCATGAACCAGATACCAAACATCAACAAAGTGATTCTAAAACCAAACACCTCTCACTTAAAAAAAGACACCAGCAAATGAAACCACGAAAGATTTAATAACTAGATCATGTTGGCTGCACCTATATACACCTCCACTTCCTACACAAGAGTTCCCACTGATACTGTCCAACTCTCAGTTCTAGCTGGTACACCCTTCCCTCTCAAACATCACCAATGCCAAAGAAACACATTTATTTTTATTTTATCTCTGTAATCTTCCAACTGAACTATTCTATTCTATTATAAAATCATGAGTCTAAACAGAAGGAAGCTGAGGAGACACAAAAATCACTGTTCATGGTCTTCCATGAAAGTCAGTTTGACTGAGGATTGCTCAGTAGCAAAGGGGAAAAACATGTTTATAGTTTCTGATTCAGACAGAACTGTACGGAGAAAAAGTTGTTAGCTAAGTGCAAGAACCCACAGCTTTTCAGAAAGCAAGCAGCTTTTTCCTTCTAAACACCAAAAAGTTGAAATATTTATTGCCTTGCTGACAAATTCAGACTAGTAAAGTGCAGCTTAAGGCACATTACAAGATAGAAGAGATGTAGGAAAATAGTTCAAATCAGACAGAGGAAAGATGTTATAAACAGCTTGTTCTTTAAGCAGCTTGACTGTGTGAACATGTTGACTGCCATGAAGGTGCCAGTGCCTGCAAAGAAAGGGCTTAAAAGAAGGAGGTAAGAGGTAGGAGAGAGAAGAGACTGAGCGTGCTGGAAAAATGAGTGTATTAGTAAGGTCATCTGAGGATACTGCAGAAGTATCAGAGACATTTTGTCAAGAGGACAAACACCAGCACCTCAGGATTTAATGACTTTTAGGCGTCTGAATAATGCTCTGTGGAAAAAGTCCACTTTGGTGGAAATGACTATGCCAGGCCCTCTAAAACAGCAAGAGCAAAGGAAGCACTTAACCTCTGCAGGAGCAGCGTAGGTAAGAGTCACAGTTCACAGACTGTCTCTGAGCCTGACCACTGCCTGGTTGTGCTCCTGGTGCAAGCCATGTGGTGATGCCTGTCTATGGACATGCCTCTGGCCATGGCCACTACTCCAGCTGCCAACCAGGAGAAAGCCACAGCCCTGGATCCTGACCCACATCAGTGGGAGAGCCTTTTCCTCTCATCCTGAGTATGGCACTCTGTGCCAAGTCCTCATTCAGCCTTTGCAGATGTGCACTCCCACCCTCTGTATGGAAGATTAACATTGTTTTATACTAAACTTACTACACCTATGCAAGTTCAAAATATCTGAAGTGCTGATTATCAAAATATCAGCTTTGAACAATAGGGGATTGTGCAATATAGATGTAGGTGTACAATGTTCCCTAAAAAGCTGTAACAAAACCACATTTTGTTTAAAGCAGCCTTTTTCTCTTCCCTCTTTTTTTTTTGGACATATACTGCCAGGTCAGCTAGCCAAACTGGTTCTGCATGTGGCAGCAGGACTAAGTAAGGGGCCAATTTATTTGCAGAGGAATATCATTCCCTAAACCACTCCTCTTGCCTTTTGGCAGATGGAAACTACACAAACTGAGGGTTTAGTTCTGTCCTATCGTTTGCAGTGCCCTGGGAAGTGCATATTTTAACTTCCTGGTAAAAACCCTATTATCCAGTCTCCTTTGAGTGTGTTATGACAATGAAAACACTCCAGCTAGTGTTTCCTAATTCCAGAATTATTCAAAGGACAGAGTCCAGTCTCTACACAGAATGCACATAAGCTTTACCTTGACCTCGTGGTGTAGACATTATACAGCACTGGCTGCCCCCTGCAAATCTCATGGTTTCCTGCCAAGTCCCGATACAAAGGCCAGTACTGTGGGGCCTTTTGTTTGTGTTTCAAAAATAGAAGAAGAAATGAAGTAAAACCAGTATTTTAGGAAATACATGAAACTTTCTCATGATTTTCAGAGTAATTTGTAATTCAGAACAAGTACTATTTGTTTTCATAATACACATCCACATTGTTAAAAGCAACTTTAACAGAGAATTATATCCTCTTAAAATTAAATACAGTGACAGTGAGCAATTATTCACAAGTTTTGGGATTAAATCTATTCGTCCATTTGATTTAGTTATTTTTAAGAACAATATTACATATAAGTTAGAATAGAAGCCATTCCCATTTAAGTGAAAAGTGGATTTTAAGACAATAAAAATGATGCACTATGTGCAGTTTCATTTTTAAACAGAGATGTTATTAAGTCACACCTTGAACAGCTTCCTTCTTACCCTTCCTCAGTAAAACACCTTGGAAAAAAATGGAGCATCTATTTGCTTCCAGTTCACTGATCTTTACAATACTCTACTTTGGAGGTCTCTTGAGTTACTGGTGCTTTGACACAGAGTTGATTCTTAATTTCATCACTTCACTTGTTTCCTTACTATTTGTCTAGCGCAGAAATAGCCACCTCATGTGCCAGGGACCCAACTTTTCTTAAAAGTTCTCCATTCTGGAGTCTGTTCTGAAAAACCATACCACTCCATCCCAATTTTAGGGCCACCTCACCTTGTATCACATTTACCTGCAGAGGATTGTTCCAACATTCTCCAAGTCCTGGCTTGAAAGGTGTGCTCCTGTTTCCCGTAACAAATTAATCACTGGTATGTGCCTTTATGAGAGGAATAAACAAAGTGTCAGTAGGGGGTTTTTCCACCTAAATCCAGCAGTCATGTACACAAAGTCAGTGAAAGTTCTTACATCATATTTTCCACAATCACAGAACCAATGAATCTTCTCCAAGATGACAGATGTAGTAAACAGAGCTTCCCTCCCTCTCAAAAATTCATTCATATACGAAGCTCATGAAAGTGTTAAGTTCAGCTCTAAAAAGGAAAGGGATGCATATTCTTCTCTTCCAAGAGTTCTTAGTATCTTTACATTAGTTCTAGCTTAATTTAACAGTAGAAGTATTAGTGATTGAAATACATGCAAATAGAATATTTAGTACACAGCATCTATTCTGGACTTTAAAGAATACAGTGCCCACATGCATCAGTCTTAAATAAAACGTGTCTTGCAGATAAGCAATGAATCTTTACATTAATGTGAAAGCTAATCAGGTTTTTAGGGCTTCAAAGTGATGGTAAGTATTTTTATGAACTTCCATCAAAAGCACATCTTTTCCTAACCCCCTCCCCACAATGCCTTTATTATTTATTTCCACCTGGAGATTTTAGGAGGTCTTCCTTGTCCTTTCCTTTGAGATACAGGGGCAAATAGCACTACCAGCCAACACCTATACCTTAGTCTGATGCTTGAGAAACTCAATGGGAAAGGCTGCTCTCTAAAGGTACTGTTGTGGCTAGAAAATAACATGACAGATGCAAAAATGTGTAAAATATATTTTTCGTAAGTAACCTAGTGAAAGGTTTAGCACAAGGTTTGAAAAGGAGGTGACAAAGTGCTTCTCTGCTAAACAACTGATCTAGTTTATAAATCAAAGCACAGGGTTTTTTTTTTAGAAAGACCATGATGACCCAATAGATCAAGAATAGTTTCATAGTTCCTATTTTAAGTAAGCTGCTATACTATAATACATCCAAACAAAGAGATAGGCTTATCATTTAATAGGAAATATAGCAGCTTTTCCAACCCATTAGCTAAAAGCTCATCTGTAGTAATTAAAAATAAAAAATAAGCTCACATACACATTCTGCTTAATTACTTGCATTTTCTTGGTGATAGCCATGAGCCTTTTCATTTTTGAAGTGGATTAAACTGCTTATCTAATCCCACTGCCCCCTTTTAGGAAACTCCATCTTCAATCAAAAGCTACTTTACAGTTATCCATATAAAGCCTATGTATGTTTGTATGTTTCACATAAGATCTTTAGTTTATAAAACAACCAAAGAACTGTACATATGCTATAAGAATAATTTTGTTTTTCCAAAGATACATTATTGAACCTAGCAGACCAAATTTTTTTAAACTGTGCTTTGTTTCAATTGACAGCCAAAAAGAAAAAAAAAATTCTTCCTTTGTTTCACAGCAAAGCATTGCTGGAACAGCACATGCTTCAAGTTTGCTCAGTTATCTAAAATATTTTCTCAGGTGGGTCCCTTACAATGTGGCTAGCCATCCACAAGCATCTCCTTGAGCCAGCAAATAATGGCATGGCTTCCTATTTTTCAATCTGTGGTGAAGAACAAATTCTACATGTATGAACTTTTTAATTCTTAGTCTTAAGCAAAACAGTAATTAGCTGAAGTGAAATTTGACCTAAAATACATTAAAGTAGAACATGTCTGTTCACTCAGGCTCTCCTTGGGTACTGAACTGAACGTGGGGAGTGTCTGTTTACTCTCCAACGACTGCCCTGGAGTATTTCTCATTTCCCACCTTATATGGGAAATCCCAACATGAAACCAGCACTTTTTAAAATAAAAACTATTCTATGGGACAACACTAAAAGATAAAAGGCAGCAAAGCACGTAATGTTGTGTGGTATCTTCCCTCAGTGTGTTCCCCCTATAAGGTTCTGTATCTCTGGATTCCAGTGAAAACACAGGTTTTCTTTTCCTGTTATAACTATTTACTCCTCACTGGTACCAAAATTCCCTCCAGAAATCATTTCACATCCTACTTATACCATATAACCATTACTACTCTTAGTGGGACTCTATAAATCTTTGGTACAGACAGATTTGGGAGCATTTACCCTGCTCGTTTAATACAGCAAATTTAAATGAGGAAAAAGAAAAGTGGCTTGAAATAAAACAAATCTTTAAGCATTGAAACTAACAGTGTTAACTAACAATAAATGCTTACAATAAAGCATTTCTAAATAGAAATACAATGTCTCATTGACTGGAAGTCATTCAAAATCATGTTTCTTGGTATGGTGGGAAGAAGAGGAAGTGTTGTGCACTACTGCTTGTTAGAGAAAGGGCAAAGAAGAGGAAGAATAGGGACAAATAGCAATGCACAACTTAAAAGTGTTAAATTTAGTACTGTCACTATGAAGTGCAGATCTGTCCAAGAAAGCAAACAGACCACCTCTCACATTCTCATCACTCAACATGAAAACTATGCGGGAGGTGAGCTGCACTACAGCTTGTTCCTACTTGCACCCAAACGCTATCTACATTCTGAAGAAACTTAAGCCCTATCTAGAGCACCACTTCTGCTGTCTTGTACCTACCACAAGGGCATTATTCATATTTGGAGAGGCTGGCTGTGAATTTTCTGATACTGTTGTGTCTTATGCACATGAGAGGTATTTGCCTTTAGAATTTGTTTCTTGAAGTGCTGCTCTCCTGTGGCATTAAAAACAGCCTCGTAAGGGGCACAGTTTAGCTGATCTCAAGTTCAGGTCATGTCCTGAGCCACGAACTTCTTGGGAATGATTCAGGTGCAATCCCTGTTCTAAGGGACAGCACAAAACCAAGAGCAGAGGAACTGCTGGACAATGAAAGTTCAAGATGTAGAGGGAAGGCCAACATCCCCATGTCAGCCTGGGGTGCATGGCTGCATGTCCAGTCTAGCTCCACCTGATAAGCATTGTCACATGTGAGCTGTTCCTGCCTCTCCCTCTGGTACCCAACCATGGCTCTTGGTCAGACACAGGCTATAGAAACAATGCTTTTTTGCACATGTCACTTTAGTTAGCCTTTTGATAGTACTACCACTGTCATTCATCCCTCTCTGAAGGAAAAAACAAAGAGAAAAGATGTTTCTAGTGTCTCATCTCCACAATTCCGTTATTGATAACACTGGGCATAAAAATTCCAACGCTAATATTTTAATGTGTTAATAACAAAATATATGATTTGGTGCAGTCTTCAAGACTCAGTGCTAGGACTGTCTGAGTTTCAGATGAAGACACCTGACTTCCTACCAGTTCATGAGGACTCTGGATTCACAGCAATCAAGCTTTTGTACACTGCATATCATCTCAGGCCCTCACTTGGCAGACACGTATTAAAGTGAATCAACTTCAAAAGGGATGAATCATACATGTGAAATTAACACACATGTAAGAGTTTGCAGGATTGGGGCCTTAGGGTGCACACCTTCCACCAACTCTCTTTAAAGAAATGCAGGTGTAATGTATATCCAAACTTGACTGGCTTCATTCTTTTCCATGCTTGCTCCCCTAGCAACCAGAATGGTTATGGCAGGATCAGCTTGGTTTCACTTTTTTGGTTTTCTCCATGGTATCAGTGGGAATTTTATGCTCAGACAGTGTAAGGGCAGGCTTCAATGTACTTCTGGAGTCAGTGGTGGTTAGATTTTCACTCTGCCTCAGATTTCCTGAAGTAATGTAAATGTAACCTTGCAAAATATCAAGTATTTAAATTCATATTTACGTGGGAGGTAATTTTACTGCCTCTAATCTGATGTTCTCACAGCACTGTATGAGCAACTCCTCATTTTCAACCTTTTACCACTGCTCTACAAGTAAATGGAAGTGCTTTTACTACTTAAAATATACACAATTTTTATTCAAGACATTTTCCTGCTTAGAGAGTTTCTGTTATTAAAAAAATATTATTCTATTGTTTTGAAAATGAATTATCCCTTGAGGGTGCTGTAAGAAATTAAAGGAATGCTACTTATTTTGATGTCAAGCAACTGGCCTAAATTCACAGTGGTCTGTTTAGCTTCATGCATAAAGTTAGCAAGACTACAAGCAAATTGCAGAGTTACAAATGAAAAAGCGGAAATGCAGTAGTTTATTTCTTATTTAGAAAGAAACAAAGAAAGAGTCACTTAAAGTCAAAAAATTTAAGAGACTATCATTGACATAGATCAAGTTGCTGGTCTACCAGCTGACAGTGCTATGTTAAGAAGCTTTTTAGAAGCGACATAACTCCTGATCATTACGAATTATTAAGTGGAAAAGAAAAATCAGTCATCTTTATATAGGTTTGTATGCCAGTTAAAAGGCAAGCCACTGAGAAATGTAACATATAAGACTAGAAGAAGGCTATTTTTAAGATGAGTGGATACTGTATTGCAGTTAAATGCCAATTAAACAAATATTAATTCTCAGAAAATGGGATTAAGCTGATGCAATATTGAGTAAAATTGAGAAAGTTATAATATTAAACCGTTTAAAGCATTGACTACTCATTAACATCATTTTTCCCCCTTCCCTCTCTGCCACTTTGTATGCTGCATCAGGATAATCTCTCCACTTTCAGCTTGCAACTGTTTAATAAATGGAATTTAAATATTTCTGTAGCCGAAATCTTTTTAGTGGGTATCTAATTACACACATATACAGCTGTCTGCTCTTTAGCACTCTTCTTTATATTTTTACCAGTGTGAAATGCAGTGTTAGTACACAGCAGATCATAAATACACATTTATGAGATTAGTTCTAAGTCAACTCTTCCTCTCATTCCAACAGTAGAAACAAAAAGAGAAACTGAAAATGGTTATGGTGCAGTTTCCTTTTACAACTCCCTGCATCAAAATGGGTGTGCAGTCTTAAAGAGCTTAAGAGTCATAGTAGGAGTCTAATATAGGAGTGGCAATGCTAAGGAATCCAAACAACAAGCTCATGTGAAATTCCTCAGGCGGTAGATGGGTGCGGTAAAAAAAGTAGGTGCCTGATTTGCAGGAACATCTAATAGTATCTAATGCTTTAGCATTTTCTCACATTGGACCAGAGCCACCTCTATTCAACTGCAAGGTTATTTGTTTGATTTGCTGTTGGGCTTGTTTTTGCTTTAAGACTTTAAGGGTTTTCCAGTGAAGGGCTCATATATTCATGAGGTAAAGCAACAGCTACAAAGCCATAAGGGTCCATGCAGTAGGCATGGCAATAGCACAGCGTGACCATGCAGGACTTCAAGTCCCACATTAATAGAGCCCTTTGAGTTTTCTGCATTTGATTTTCACGACAGAAGAAGCCTTCAAGTTATTCCTTCAGCCAGTGGTAATCCTGGACTGTCAGACCTCCCAGGGAGCTAACTCCAGCTTGACAAACCAGGTGAACCTGTCAACATTAGAAAACTGTAGGAATATTTGGGGACAGTCATCCATGAAGACCATAAAAATTCAGTCATTCCAGGCTCCTGTGCAGAAAAAAAATGGCTTCTCACCTGCCACGATACAGACTGAATATGAGATAAGGAGCTGAAAGTGGATCAAAGAAACAAGAAGAGATTATGTTGTGCAGCTTCTAACACGTTAGAAGACCAATGGCTCTATGAATCCCCAGGCTATACAAACTGTTTTAAAATTAAATTTTGATTACTGATAATTATTATACTCTGTGCTATGGCCATTCCTTAGGACTATACAACATGGAACAGACTGATAAATCACAAGTCCATGGCTACCATTCCAGAACTGCTGACATTTGTAACAGCAGGAAGAGGAAATCCACAAAGCAGGCAGGGCCATGCAGCCATCCCATATAATTATGAGTGGGTGGAAGGGAAAAATCAAAAAACCAGTCATCCAGCAAGAGAGTCATGAGAGCACTGGTGGAAGGGAAAGATTAAAACATGTCAACCTACCGGTGTATTTTGAGCCAACTGAAACAGGCTGGTCTTGATGAGAAAGGGAAGGGCAGAAAGAAAACAGACAGCCCATGGTCCTGTACTCTCACTTCTCACAGTCAAAAGGAGTGATCAGTTTGACTCTGTTTTATAAGGAAGCCTCAGAATAAAGAGTGGAGCCCTGAAATTATGGACAAAGTCTTGGCAGGAAGACAGCAATAGGTTACCTTATGCTAAAATTCTGCATGCATACCAAGTTGTTTGCTTTCATTTCATATTATCTTAAAAAAACTTTCCATTTAGGCTAGTCACAGCCTTTGAAATAAAGCTGCTATACGTTATTTTAAATGCTGTCATTTACACATGACTGCTGAGACAAAACAAGACCAAAACACAAGGATGGACTTGAAATCCAAAAAGATAGAAAGTCTATAAACTTTACACAGAGTGGCTTCTGAATTCTTACCTGAACTTGATCGCATTCATCAGTGGCGTAGATCCATATCTGTCTCGAGCATAAACAGTCGCACCAGACATCAACAAATACTCAACTAATGGTAAATGCCCTTCAGAGGCTGCAATATGAAGTGGAGTTCGGCCATCGTAGTCTCCACAGCTCAAGTTTCCACCCTACAAAAGGAGATATTCTTCACATGCTAAAAAGATAATGGCTGCACATTAGGTTGTTGCATACGTCACACAGTAGCTGCATACTTCACATTTTAATTCTGCCACCAAATTCTTAAGCTTGTCAAACTTAATCTTGTAGGATTGTTTCAGTGCCAATGAAGATATTTATTCCACCTTGTTTCCCTCTCAGATACGCTCTTTACTTCAGCATGCCATACAGCACCTTTGTGTCTACAGAGTACTATTTTACTTGTCTTAGTTTATTGTTATTTTCACAATATATTTATCTTTTCTCAAGGCCCACAACCAAAGTTTCAAGAGTCGGGTAAACCAAGGCAAAGATGGAAAAAAAAGAGAAGACAGGGAAATGCCTGTTTCTTTTTTCAGATATAACCCAAGTTAGAGCTATGGGGAGAGCCAGAAATCCTGATTTAGAAATGCACTGTGTTTTGCTTAAATATTATTTTCAAGTTCTTTTTTTAAATCATGACAGATTTACATCCAAAAGCTGGATACTATGAATATGCATAAAGAAAGTTAAGCGAAAAGAAAGTAGCACAAACCATTTTAAAATGTTCCAAAGTTAGCAGATAAGAACTTGCATTTTAATCTACCTGTATTTTCACAGTTCAAAAGAAAATATAAACAGATGAAAACCAGAGAGGGGAAAGAACATACCAGTCCTGAAAAGCAAAGACCTTGTAATAGTCAAAGCACCTTGAATCTAAGACTTAGGTAGAAAATTTCAGGGAGCATAGCTTCTTCCCATCAGTTACAGCTCTGTTTAAAAATTAATGTTTTGTACAAACAGTTAATTTTACGTTACCATTTCTGCTATGGCTCTTAGTGCATCTATGTCACCCAGTTTAGCTGCAGCACAAGCCAAACTTGGAATTAATGCATCTCTTACGGCTTCTAATTCCTGAGAAACAAATAAAATTAAACATTTAATATCAGCTTTGCCTCTAATGGGATTGATATCCAAGTGATAAAAACACTGCCCTTGCCTTCATGTAAAGTTTCCAAATTAGTCATGCGGATATTTAAAAATGGTAGCATTTAGTTCTTGGAAAGAACAAAGTCTCATGTTTATTCTACATTTTGTCAGTCTCACGTCCATAAGATTTATATTCCTCCTTGGCAACACTACAAGTACCTGACATCTATATATACCATTTAAGGTGCACACACTAATTACCATCTCTCTACTGCCACAGCTACACATCAGTACAGTAAGAGAAACAGTGCTGGTGGGAGTTGGAAAAGATCATATAGTCCAGTCTCCTCAAGACTGGATCAAATTTATTCATGTGATTCCTCAGATACTTGTGTAACCTGGACTTGCAAACCTGATAAGCCCCTAGCCTCCCTGAATATCCTCCCATTTCTCATGTTCACTAAAGAAGAACCATACATTTTCATTAGTTAATAAAAATCCCATCTTCCCTGAAACCAAGTCAAGAGAAACATGTTTGTACAACCAATACTACATTTTCTAGTTTTCCAGTTGGATTAATATTAAGCATCATAAGTGTCTCTACACTTGTGCAGTGCTTCCTTAGTATCAGCCTTCTATGACTGCATGTACAATTAAGCTGTTTCATCCATTATTATCTGGATTGCTCCAGACTGTCAATACATTTGACCACAAAAATACAAAGCACTTCTTCATATCACTGATACTCAGAATTACAGCATCTGTCTGAGGCTTGTTATTGCAACCAGCCAGCCAGGAAAATAAAACCAAGATGGGGCTACAAAGGGAGAGGGGGGGAAGTTAATGTTTTTAATTAAAAACATATTAGTGTCATTGTGCCCTTTCTCCCTAACCCAACTGGTTAGCTGGGACACTCAGAACTAAAAAAAGTAACAAAAAAGCTCCAGTATTCCACTTTTCTTTCAGCTTTGCTGTTTGTCTTTAATCTAGGTTCATTTAACTGAGTTTGCAGCTTTACATGATATTAATTCTAAATATTTAAGTATATACCTCCTTGCTGCTGATACTTAGAGATTTGGCAATCACTTGAATAAACTTGCTATCTCTCAAAGAGATCTTGGCTCCTGTGGGTACAACAGTCATTTCTCCTCTCAGATTCTCACTCAGCATCTGAAAAGCAAGCAATCAAACCCTTTGTTAGCAGAGGAAAAATATGGTGGTAATCTAATAAAAAACCTTAGGATCAAGTTAGAAAATTGTTTGCAGGAATTATGGAAAGTAATTAAATGCAGACAAAAGATTAAAGAAATAGTTACTGTCCCATGAAGATTGCACGTTTAGAAAGACAAAGGAGGGAGAGAGACCAGGAAACAAAACTTTCTTCTAAAGCAAAGAAATCAAAATAAGCACATAACAAAACACCCCCATTTTCAGAGTATGCAGACAAAAGTTCCCTAGTGAGGAAGCTGCAGCCTACTTAAAAACACAAAGATAGTGAGTAATGAGCAGTGAGGCTTAAGACCAGAATATTCTGAAATGCTGACTTTTGCCAGCATTCACAAACCTCAGGACTCCTACACAGGCCTCAAAACAAAGCCCAGTGCTGCCTGTGAACAGTCATGCATTTTCAAACAGCTCCATGAGCTCTGATTTTGTTAAAATTTGTCCCTGTATCCAGCTCTGAATGCAGAGGGTCTACAGTAGTACTAGTCATTCAGTATCCAAGCAGGCATGTAACAGTTTGCAGGACGGGTGCATCCAATATAACTTGGAAAAAAAAAACCCAGATCAAAATGTAAAAAGGTCAGCCAATTAATGTGTAGAAAGTACTTGAATACAGCAATAAAGAAATGAAAAAACTCCAAAAGACAGATTCTGGGAAATCTGGAGAACACAGATAGAAGCCAGTTATTAAGAAAAAGCAACTGGTTTCCTCAATTCTGACAATTTTACATACTGGCACTCTTTCATGAAAGGTTGCTGATGCAGCTATAAAGCATATAGTTATTTCAATTAGAATTTTAAAAAGCAGGATTGTGAAAGTTTGCAAGAAACAGATGCGATGTTGGAAGGAGGAATGCCCCAGGTTTACTTATGTCTAGGCATGCCCTTTATTAAAAAAAACCTCCAAGAGCTGACAACACCATAGCTGTCTGCTGGAAGAGTCCCATCTCCATGTAACTCAGAGGATACCAACAGCTTTGGCACACTTTTAGACTTTGACAGGTTGAGATCATTGCTTTACATGGGTAACCTTAGCAATTGGCACCTGTGCTAAATGCACCCAGTGCAAAGCCCTACGTGCCTTACTCAGTCCTACCAGCTCTTCACACATTTGTATGTGTCTGGGGGCACATTCCTTCCTTCTTCATGTTGAAAGAGAATCCTAAAATAACCACGCCAGCTTCAGGAAAGCTTCCGTCTCTTGGGAGACTATTGTTTGGTGATATGTTTAGCTGAAGATATTGCCACAGACAACATATTTTCAGCTTTCTTCTTCTCCTGTTCTCTACCACTCATTCCTGCCCAGGCAATGCAGCATGCTACTCCTCCAGTTGTGCCAACACAATTGTTTGTGGGTCCATACAATGAGTCAAATGAGGAAATCAATTCTACATAACTCAAAGACATTACATAAGTAATTTTGTTTTTCAGACAATATAAAGGAGGTCCAGCACATCACCACACAAGAACTTTGTAGCACATTCCAAAGGGCAGCACATGAAGATATAGAAATACTGTGTGCCAGTGTACCTATAACACCTTATCATCAAATCCTCACGTGGGTAAGTCAGCTATCTCACCTCAGCAAAATGGATCTCAAATTAAGTTTTAACTCACACATCTAGGCAGGAAGCCAGCTGGGAAGGTTTGTTCTGTCCCAGGTCAAATAACCCTTTGTATAAGAAGATTAAAGTATGCCTTAAAAAAAACCAAGCTGGTGCATGTATGTTCTGGGGTCAGTGAGTGTGCCAAAGGGGCACCTGTGAAGAGCTGGGGTTTCTAAAGTGTATATGCACAAAAAGATGCAATACCACTACTCTTCACACAGCACTGTGTTGCCTGCCAAGCATGCTCTTGCACAGAGTATGCTCCTGACATCCTCACTGAAGACACACATAGCTCCTCCTCCCGTTTTTCAGAGCCAGGGCTTTAGCAAACAACTGAAAGCTGCGAGGCTGAAACTGTTCCTAAGCACGGTAAGTGGTACTTCCAGCCACCACACTTATGATCACAGGTATCCAAATATGTTTGTCTAAACAGCTGCTACTGGTTGGAAGATATGGAGCATGAAATAATGATCAAATTTGTTTCAGTTTAAATAAAAAGAAAGCACCATGGTGAGATACACATGTGCATGCAGTGTTAAGTCTGGAGAGTGACTCATCATGCTGTCAGTTCCCAAAGTGTCAGGATTATGATTTCACTGCATGCAAGCATAGAAACTCAGGCATTCCTGCAGACTGCTGCTCCCTTATCTAATTCATAGCTATATGTTCCTTGTACGAAAGGAACATGATAAATAGCTATATAACTTGCAGAAAAAAAGCCTTGATTAGGCAACCAATGAATAGAAAGAATACTGTTAAAGAAGTTCTGAATTTAAAAGCAGCTGGTTCTTAGAATAAACCTTTATTATTTTATATATTTTAAAGTGTATCTCCTCTTAAAGAACTAAAATCTAACACTCTTATGAGTAGTCCTGTAAAGGAAGAGGTTGTAGGCAATACTTATTTTCAGAATTAGCTGTGTGTGAATGAGTCTGGGATGAAGTCTTTACCACACTAAAATCAGGGACAAGATCTTTGCTGACTTCAGTAGGGTTGAGATTCTGTCTCCCATATGAATTTCTGCATAGAGTTTTCAGTGCAGAAAATATCCAACCTAGACTACTACCATTTAAAGATGGCATTTTTATGGTTCAGTCATGGTCTTCACATGACTTATGCAGAGAATTTTTTTCTCTCCAAATCCACATACATTTATTTGTCTAATAGTATTTTCCCTCATCAAAAAAAAAAAAAACCATGCGGTGTTCACATTATGGCTCTGGAAACTATTGCTTTTAAATGCAAGAGAGAAGCTCAAGGCATGAAGCTATGCAGAAGTTAACATAATGGATGAGAAACTTAAAGTCTTTCAAGGTCACACTGAAATATTTACCTGCTTCTTCTCCTCCCAGCTAAGGTTTCTCTTGCTGAGCGTGTATGACAGTTTAGTTAGGGCTGCCTCTGGTGTCATATCACCTCCAGGAATTACTCCAACATCAGCGAGAGTCTGAATAAAAAGAAATAATGATTCCAATTAGCACAGCATTCAGAAATACCTGCACGTACAGAAAAGGCATATTAATGATGAGCAGCTACACAGAACCCAGTATGCAGCTGAGCCTCCACTCTCTTGCTCCTCCTACTGCCACAGTAATTTTTGTAATTTTAGTTATCAAATACCCAGCAAATACTAGAGCAAGCTGAATAAAGATGACTTTTACTTTAAATTCCTTTCCATGCAATAACACTGAAGAAGCCCACCAAATGCTCGCCACGGTCATTTACTATGCTAAAAGGGAAAGGTTACAGGTCCATATCAGCTATCTGCAGAGTTGTCAGATTCCCTTTATTGAAAAGCTGCAGTTACTATGTTTTAACCCAGTGGCATTTTGAACATTGCCAAGTAGACTGTTCTCACACAGACATATTTACCATTCTTTTATGGGGCATTGCTTTGGATGAATTCCAGCATTACAGTGTGCTCACAGCAGGAGTGCTTTCAGATCCTTTCAGGCAGCACGAGCAGTATGATTTAGAAGATGCAACTAAAATAGGTAATTTACACAGTTCTGACAAGAACAACTGCAAAAGATGACCTTTTAAACTTATCTTTCTGGTAGTTAGAAAACCCCCACAATCTGAACAGAAGCAAAAAGAAGGATCTTTGCTATGATCAGCAAGCCTCATAAGTGTACAAAACAGCAAAGACTAAACTGTACCAGGGCAAATCATGGATCATCCTCTTTGCCATAATGTGATGCCTTACAGTTAAGCATCTTGAACTAGGTCCTTGCACTGCATTTAATTGTTAAGTACCTTGTATATAAACTTAAGCTTCAAAACTTGTTGTGGCTTAACTAATGTTTTCAGCAAGATACAGAGCCTTAATTAGCTCATTAACCGCCTCCAAGAGACCCAGACTAACATTTTTTAAAGTCCCATGGGAAAACATAACAGAGAAGGTGAGAAATATTTTCTGTACTGCAGAACTAACCAAAGAACAGTTAGGCTTTTTCAGCAGGTTTGAGAAAGAGGAGGAGGAAGGGATTTCCCAGCTTCCTTCCTATACCCAAAGTCCCCTCAATTATAAGTTTCTACTGTGTAGACAGAGCAGAGGCCAGACATTCAGTTAATTAAAACAAACACTTCAAGGGAAACCAGGGACTCAGCTGACCAACTTGGCCAGCTTGTATGAGTGAAAACTGGCCCTGCCATGTGCAAAGACCTTTGAAATATTTCATTTAAAGAAAAACCAAAGTTTACATTATAGCAACTTTACAGCATTCACCCATGTTACTTTCTCCATTGAGTGGTTCCTCGTGAAAAGGAGAAGGCAATGAAAGAACAAGCATGAAGTAATTTTGTAGGACTTGGTTCTGTCAGTGCTGTCCTCAAAAGATGCCAAGAAAACAGGGCAGCCTCTATCAATTGATGCTGAAGCAACATAGTGCATACTCCACATAAAAGGTGGAAATCAGAAGGGAACACATTTCCACACAGCCTTACAGTGGTTCAGGAGGACCTGAGCAGAATCTTCCAGTTCAGCATATCAACAGTCTGGATCAGACTCCAAAAAGCCATTTTAGAGGTGTCTACTTGGAGAATCTTTAAACCACAGCACAGAAAAGGGTTTTTTAATTCCTTCCATATATTTTAGCAATTCATTTCAAGCAGAAGATCACATAAAAGCTAGGCTTTGTTTTCACGTTGTTTTTCAAATATAAATGTTGTGTCTTTTATTGACTTAACTACTTTCTTTCTTCCATGTGAACTGTTCTGTCTAATCCATGTATTCCTATAGTATTTGCTACAGAGTATGGGATCTTTGCAAAAGTCAGTAATTCTCAAAACATCACTAAATTATGGAAGAGTTTTACCAATACCCAAATAACTGCATATATCAGAAAATACCAAGTTTGGATACTAAGGAGGTGGAAAGAAACTCTTACAGTCTCCTTTTCTTTCTCCTCAAAACAGACTATGTGCAAGTATAATCTAAAGCTGTGGCAAAACCAAAGTTAGAGAGAGGTTTCAGCACCAGATGAGGGTATTTAGGTTTGCCATGCAGTCAGAGAAGAGGCTGGCTCTTCCAGACAGGTGGCTGCTCCCAACAAAACCAGGTGTCTAAAGCAGCAGGATGAGTCACCCTCTGGTAGAGTTTGTTGGCTATTTAATGGCTGGTCTTTTTCTAAAGGCCAGTTAAACCAGCTTCCTTCACTCTACCACATGCCAACATATATTCTTACATGGCTTTGAGCTCTTATTAGTCCCAGTGATGTCCTATTTTAATACAAAATTGAGAAACTCATTATAAAATGCCCTGAACATTAACAGTATGTACACAAAGCCTGCTTTAACTAGCCCTCATGGGTTAAACTAAACTGATTTCCATTCTTCAAGACAAACAGTTCCTTACATACTTTTCTCCAATCTTGCACTGAATTCAGTTGTACTTCCAGTGAAATAAAGAACTGGGCTTTGGAATATTGCTTGCATCTGCAGGCTTTCCTGATGATCCTACACTGTAGCTAAGGAACCGTTATCCTATCAAGTACTACTTTATTTGATCATCTGACCCCTAAACTAGCTTTTAGCTCAGTGGAATCCCTTTGAGAGAGATACAACCAATCTAATGCAAAGTATCCTGGAGTGCTACACATGACAGGAGTAAGCAATCACTAATTTGGGATTTGAGCTGATTATTTCCACCATTTTGACCAGGAGTAACAGGATCTTGTTTGTAGATAGGAATTTAAATGCTTCTGGATTAATATTTTTCAGATGTAGTTATTTTATGAGCAATAACCTTACAGTTAATAAACCTGGTTTTATATACTGGGACTACCAGCAGTTAACAGTCCAGTTGTATCCGTGGTATGTTTCTTTTACACAGCAGTGGAGCCTGAAGCCATTGCCCAGTCCTCACCTGCCCTGTTGCATAGACAGTTTTAACAGACCCCCGTAAGCACTGGGTGCAGTTTAGAATCACTACTTCTCGTTCAGCTGCTTTCTTCAGTTCTTCCAGCAGGTCCTCTCTGTTGTTTGGGGCATTGCCACTTCCGTAAGTTTCAAGAACAATTCCTTCAATTGGAGGCTGAAGGAATGCTTTTACCTGTTTAAAAACAAGACAGGGAAGAGAGATAAAAGGTATGTTTAAGTCACCTTGAAATTTTCATGTAGGGCAGAGCATTTTTAAAAATAATCTATTCCTATAATCTTACAGACTCTCATGCCTTACAGTCTTCTTATGCCCTGCTGTGCTCCCCACTTGCAATTACTGCAACTGTAGAATAAGCTTTAAAAAAATGACAATTTCCCTCTCTAGCTTACTTTAAAATTTCTAGGATAGATTTAAAAATAAACTATTTTGTACAGTCATTACCTGAATGTGAAAAAGGATTTTATTGTTCAAGTGCCATTAACAGGCTATACTGTTGCACCACTGTTTGGCAGAACAAAAATGTAGACTTACACTCATTAAATAAATGTAGAATTATTGAGATTAGAACTCTCCACCCCTGCCCAGATTTTTTTACTTTAGCAGAGTTTTTTTAACCAATGTCTGTGTAAGAGAGAGAGTGTTTCACCTTTCGGGAAAGAACTTTCTAACGAAACCTGGAGTTTTTTAACACAAAACCCAATTGATTTAACTCAACAAACAAAACCCCCAAAACCCAAAAAGAGACACTAATATATTCAGGGCCAGTTGATACGGAGTTAGATATTTTGCCTCACTGTAGGAGAATGGCTACAAAAATCCTTCTTCTAGAAAGATGTATTTTCAACAACCTAGACATCTCCTTGCTGATCACATATGCTAAATGAAATACACTCTAAACCCCCATGAGCCTAACTATGCAGTTGGAGTTTTATTGCAAATATACCACCCCTCTGTCTTTCCATCTGTTCATATTCACCTAAAAAGAATGGTGATATAATTGAGGAGTGCTGCTTAAACCACTGAATTCAATTTAAGGTGGCAAGAGCCACAAAAGACCCATCAATTTAATGGAACTAATATTAGACAAGAATTTAAAGACTAATCTACCTAAAATCACAGTCTGCGAAACAGTTTCTAAAGGCAAAAAAAAATCTCACTTCTCATTTTCAGCTGTCTGTGAACGGTGAGGGTCACATTAACCACCAATGTGGGACAAAACTAACCTTAAAAAAGAAGCATGAGTTGTAGAAATAATCACACTCCACCCACCATATATTGTATTCTTTGACAAGATATCTATTAATATGCCTCAATATGCAGCAAGAGAGCATTTTCCTGGTCATTGTAGCCTACATCTGTCTACAAAACCACACTTGACCTATTTGTGATAAGAAATTAATTCTAAGTTTCAGAGCTCAAGTAGTTTATACAAAAGATATTTGAAAAGCTTTTATCAATAGTTTATGGCATATAAAAATAGTCTTCGAATGACTTGATATTTAAAAAAAAAAAAATGTTTATCAGAAGACAGATCCTTTCCTTTCCCTCCAAAACCCCAAACACTGCCACCAACAACTCAGCTTTCCTACTTCAGGTAACTAATCAAGTATTTGAGTGTCACTTCACCCACTTCCAAAACGAAGAGGTGGCACTTACAGCAGCAGCGGTGATTCCTGGGAAGATTCGCAGAAGTCCCACATTCCTGTTCATATTGGTGTGAACTCGAAATTTCTTTTTGGTATTGGCTCTCCACACTGTTTCCCAGTTTACTATGAAGAGAAATGGCTTTTTTAAATTTAATATTAAAGCATACTATTAAGTACACTTGTACTACTTCATGGTTGCAACTCTATTTTCAAAACCGTTATTATGTAGGGGAATCACGAAAGACAATGTATTTTTTAAAGAGGAAATGAAGACCCCTTTAAGACAGCAGAAACAGCAGCTGATCTAATACACCTTATTTATTAGGTGCCACAAATTATATGTTCAGGACCATATCCCTCAACTTAGCTTTAATGCCAAAATAGTCTAGATTCCGAGCTATCTCAGTATTACTAGTCAATATCCCTACGCTAGTGCTGTTCAAGATGATATTTAACATGCATGCTTGCTTCAGTTAATAGCACTTTATAGCAAAGATTTCCAAAATTGATATTTTAGTCAATGACCATTAGTGAACAGGACCATCTATCAGACACAAAGCTGTATACCTTTACTACAACCTCTTCAAATGAGAAGTGTGGTTGCTGTAAAAAGCATACAAGCACTAAACCTGATGGCTTCGTGATGCTGAACATGTTCTGTTAGTGCCACCTCTCCCAGTTCAGAGTGCTCAGAAAGCTTCAACCAGCAGAACATCATGCTGGTCTAGCACAGGTGAGATATTTACTTGTCATACACTGACCTGAGCTCTACTGTTATGTAGTTGGCCTGATACCAGCCTGGATTCATGTTTAGAAAGCAGACCTTGATCTCTTCAGACATGAGAGATGACAAATACAGTTACTGTTGCTGCTAATCACCTCCAGAGTTTATTAGGTAGTTACTAACGATTAAATAAAATAGCCAGGATTCAATTAACTCCGATTATACATTTAGAGCCAGAAGCCAGCTGTTTAACTAATAGTTTGTTTGTGTTGCATTATTAGAAGCCAAGTCATGCATTATTGATTTCAAAATTTTCCTACTTCAGTGTAGGAGCGCAGCATCGGCAGCACTGACAGCTCCTGCAAGGCAGTGGAAAAGGTTTAACAAAGAGCAGCCAACAGCTCGGAGGTCATGCTTCAATGAAAACAGACCATGCTGTAAAGCTGCTGTTTCCCCATCCTAAGTTAAGCTTTTTAGATTTTGGAGAAACTCCCAAGCAGCAAGACAGATAAAAGATCTGTATGCATAATACTGACTTGCTTTCAGCCATGCTGAGAGTTACTCACACCAATTACTTGCAACCAGCAGAGAGCCACTTGCAAAAAACCCCCTCAGAGTACATTAAAAGCCTCCATTGAAGCCTACTCTATTGCCCCATTACCGGAGATACTAAACACTACACAATCCATTAAGTCAGGACAGAAAATAGTAGTCTCCTATAAGATTTTATGAACTTTCTTTTCCCGTCGTGGTGCCCTGTCAGCAACTAGAGCCTCTGTTTGTGCTTTCTAAAAAATGCCACACGTCGTTAAACAGGTTACAAGCAGTTGGCTTGGCATCAAGTTTGTCCAACCAGTCACAATTCAGCACATGGATTCCTAATGCCCTGGGATTGGGAGAAGAGAAATATAGACCATTTCTGCATTTTCTTTTTTTGTGCTAAGCTGTTCAGCACAAGTCTGAAACTACCTGGCTGGACTCAGTAGTTAGCCAAGTAGCTCTCAAAGGCCTCCATCTTTCCACAGTGAGCTAGAGACTGGCAGGATGTCCATGGGTAAGTGCAGAAGCCTTGCATTTGTTCTGTGTGAGGTTTGTAGGCCTGGGTAATCACGTTAAGAAGCAGCAGTGTTTAGCAATAAACACATTCGTCACAACCTTCTAATACACAAGTTCATTCTTTAAAAGCAGCCTCCTCCATAAGAAGCAATGGCAGTAAAATTGTATCACAGCTTGCTTTCTTTTATCCTCCATAAGGTAGGACTCCCTGCCAAAACTTCACAAATGCATACTACTACGTTTGGCAAGTGTCAGCATCCCTAATGCCTGTAATGAACTTGAAGAATGAACTGAGGAAACCTGCCTTGGCATGGATCACTAAGATACTGCCAAAAGCAGCAGACCAAGGAAAGAGATCAGAGGATAGGTTCAGAAGTCAGACCTATACCAGGCCTATACCTGTACTCTTGGAGTACGCTCTACTAAATAATATATCATCTCCAAGATAAATTTAATGCATGCAGACATAGTATAGTGATGTAATTCCAAATTATATTAAAAAAAATATAAAGATTGCCTCTGAGTTAACATTCGCTTGGTCATGAACCTCATCAGCCTACATAACGTGTTTGGTGCTGCAGACTCCACAGATGTCAGTTTTCCATTAGCCAAACAAGTCTAAAAGGCAGAACAAAAGGCAAATGTGATGCAAGAGCCAAAGACAAATATACATAAAAGCCCAACTTCATCTCAGATTTATTCAACTCTGTTAAATAAGTAAGGCAGAGCACCATGCAGGGGAAAAAAATTTAAAACACACCCTTTGTGCATCCTCCATCTCAAAAATTACATCCCCCAAAAGGAACACTATTTGTGTCATATAGCTAAGTTCAAGCACCTTCATTGTGTTGAACAAACCAGCTGTCCTGCAGCCTATAGTCATACCACACAGCAATCTTCTTTTTTTTGGGAAATCAAAACAAACAAACAAAATCCCAAGAATCATTAACAATTTTTAAGAGACCCATATACAAGAAAGTGAAATACAAAAATCTGGTGTTTGTAACACCTTTTTTTCCCTACGGATAAGAGTGACTAATTAGGGATACTCAGTTTTAGCACAGCACAGAAAATAGTAACCTGTTCTAACTTGGATGTCTGTGCTTGTAAAGACTTTAACTGATACAGGGTACTGCATTATGTAAATATGGATGTGAAGCTGAGGAAAAAAGGTAAACTAGCTACTGGTGTGGTATAGAAGAAAGTTTTTTAAGCAATGCACATAAAATAAAGATGTAATGGTTATTTATATACTGTATCCAAAATGGCTTGGGATAGATTGCATTATTCAAGGAGATTGCATTCAAGATATTAAGGCCTTTTGTTGACTCTTCTAAACCATCACATAAACAATAATCTGATAATTCCAATCTCCCCCTCCCTACCAAACACTACCACCTTTAAAATTTCAGTCAAAAAAATCACATCCTTATCTCATGCAGCTTTATTATCTCTCATTCACACACACACACACTCTTATTATACACTCAGAAATATGGTGATTGGGTTAGTGCAGAAAAAACATCAACCTGTCTTAAAAATAGAATAACAAAGAGAAGTAGCTCTACACAGACCAGAAAGCAGCAACCCCCCCAGTTGTTAAAGGGTGCCTATGCCTCAATGCAGGTTTCAACTTATAATGGTAGAGCAGCAACTCAGAGCGACACCTCCCTTAGGAGTGGTGACTGAATTCTGAGTTATGAAATCAAACAAGAAATACAGCTTTTCCTGATTGCAGAGCTCCAGACAAACAGCAGTGCTTTCTTCTCATCCTTCTCTGCAGGGCTACAGGTGAGCCCTACCATTATATAAGCTGCCCCAGCACTCGTTACAATTCATGGTGCAGCCAAGGGGTCAGGAGCACAGGCCAGCCTATGGCTGCAAATTCCTGAAGGAGGCAAACATGCACAGACACCCTTTTTTGGCAGTTTGTTTAAAAAAAAAATCAACATACATCTTTTGCAATGAATATTTAAATGGACTGGTGTTGTTGCAACAATCAATATACCCACTTAGAACAGAGTGGAGATGAGGATCAAAAGCAGTGAAGAGAGCTGGCATTTACCTTAATACATACATGACCTGGGCTTTCTATATAAATAACCAGACCTGACAACCAAGGTTCGGACTTGGCCAGTATAGCTTTTCTCTAATGAGACTGCTGGGTAGATGAGCCCAAAAGGGCCTTCCAACCTGCTGCTGTACCACATCTGCACACACAGTCACATGGGCTGCGTGGCCCCTGCACAAATTGTTTCTCATCATATTGTCCTGTACACGTGCACCACTCCAAGAAGTCACATGCATCTGTGATGAAGAAAGTCCAGCCACAGTAACAAAGCAAGTTTCATGTGTGCTTCTTTAGGACAATCAAGCATAGAGTAGAGCACTCAGTTACAAAATATACTGAGAATCTTTACACATTTCAAGTGAAATAGTCCTTCTCATCTCTCCTGTTTTCAAAGTATAGTAATAGTCCTTCTTGTCTCTCTCATTTTCAAAACATGGGAAAAATAAGGCAAGGTCTTTTACTTGATAGGCTTTGACATTTTAGAAATATTTTTGGTTATTTCTATATGTACCACACCTGAAATGTTTCTGTGATTCTGTGATTTCTGATCCTGCCAAAAAAGTGTTTCCCATCAGCACTGGGTTTCCTACTCAGCGCAGGAGTGGGCTAGAATTTTTCATTTCTTACAGGAGTTTCTTGTGCTAAGTTGAAAGTGTCCAGGAAGCTGACTATCTAAAGCTGAGTATTGGGACTCTTAGGTGTTGCTAACATAGCTAAGAATATGGCCAAGAACGCAGTCAGTTACAGGATTAGAAATCCACTGGGAGCATCACCTCAAGAGGCAACAGGGTGAAAAATGGATGTGAAAAATTAAGAGAGCTGCAAGGGCAAGGGAGAGAAGAGGATTAAGCTTCTCCCACTCATCTCTAGCGCTGAAGTAGATTGTTGCTTTTATATGCTCTGCCTAGCTGTGAACAGCATGTCTTCTCATTCCTGTGTACCAACTCATGACCCCATTATGGTTTCCACTTCCTCCATCCTGCCCCTTCTCCCCTTCTGCTTCTCTGGAATTTTCATTCCCAGCTTTGTTAGAACTGGGAAGCCCAAGGAAGAGTTTCTGCACATGGCCTACTCCTCCTGGCATCCTCAGGCTGTTCTTCATAGCGCTGAATCAGCAAGAGTCAGCCCTGTCTACAGGAGGATTAAGACATATTATACAAAGTCATTTAGGAAAAAAAAATAGTTAAAAGATGCTAGATTTGTTTGGTTTGTTTTTAAAAGCCCAAATGGTTCCTTGTCTCCATGAAAGCTTTATACAAGGGCTGTACAAGCAAACTCAAGGGAGACAGCAATGTTTCAAACAATTACTTTGAACAAAATAAAGCAGCACTAGTAAACTGCCCATACTATAAACTATGTTCTTTCAAAATGAAACAATCCTTCAGCAGTGACACCATCATCTTAGATAAATGATGCTACTCTAACTGGGTAATCAACTGAAGCAAATAAAACTAGAGCCTATCACACCATCAGTTTTTAAATCAGAAATCCCCACTGATCCCAATGAGGCATTTACTGAAGACATGATGGGACCCAACATGGGCCAAGGGAAGTGCTTAATAACTTCCTCATTTTTCTACTCTAGACAAGGAATCACAAAACGGGTCGTTCAAATCCAAGTGAGAAATAGCATGCAATTTGCAGCTTGATTTCATTATTGATCAGTCAGTAAACAGAATTTATTTATACCCTGTTTGATGCAGTTCATAAAAACCCAAGAAAGAAAATTCTCCCCATTTACTGCAGCAATCAACTGACAGCATTTGTGTTGATTTCAGATACATCCTGTTTGACACAGTGCAGTAACACAGCAGTGGCAGGCTCTCTACCTGAGAGATGTCTTACAGACAACTACAGTGTTTCAGGGGCTTCCTCAGTTTATATTTGGCTGCTACAAACACAGCACTTTGATCTTGAAACTTTGTTAAGTAACTCCCACTCATTAGATAGAAGGGATAAAGTTTATTTTTTGAAATTGCAGAATGTCTTTCTCTAGTAGCAGAAACCATTCAAAATGGCACAGGTTGCATGCACAGGTCTAGTTCTCCTACTGCCACTAACAGCACCTACCAAAAGAATTCAGGAACACCCTCCTGTTCCCATTTTTTTGTAATAATGAAGATTGTCATCAGTCCTGCTCCTATTTAATACCTAGTCTAACCAATAGCATATTATATTTTTTAAAACTGTCCTTTAGCATGTTTTTTGGCAGCTCCTCTTGTGGTTAAATTCTAAATGTGTCTCTCTTCTCCTCTCTCCATCAATGCGTTAATGACTGCAAATGGGTACTGAAACCTTCATGTTGTTTTTCACTTTCTTAAGTGAAAAGGAAGAAACAGACACACAGAAATTACAGGGAGCCTGAGTAAGTCTGAGGGAAAAAAACTTCACACAATGCATATTTTAGGTCTGCTGTTTTCAGTGTGCTTGTAGTTCAGACAGGTCTTAAATATCCAGTAAAACATCTTACACAATAACATGCATCAAACAGAGAATCTGTTGAAGCTGCAAGTGCTCTGCAATGACTTCTTTTCCTGATTTCAGAGCCCATCATGGTCATTAATGAGATTAAACTCTTTGTTCTTTCGGTCCTCACTCACTCATTTTTATCTTTAGACCAAGCATTTCCACGACATAGGGGCAACATTCCCTCTGGTTAGTCTGGATCTTCAAAGTCAGTCTAGTTCACATCTATATTCAATAGATAAATGCAGTTGAGTCACAAAATCTCAGTCTTACTAATATTTAAACAGATTCAGAGCAGATGAAGTGGAGTCAAGCTACAGGGCTTTCAAAGATATTTTTTAGTCTAAAAACCTTTCAACTACATAGGCACAGATTCTTTTCAGCTACATTTCTATTGCATGTGGCATAAATTACAGAGCTTAAGAGATGATGTTGCTTACTTGTAATATCAACCTCAGCATTTGCAAGTGGAGGCAGGTTAGGTGAGGAAAAGGCATTGAAACTCCCAGCATCCACCTTAGTCACCCTATTTCCCCTGTACAGTTTATTATAAAAATACAGGCACACCTGCAAGACAAGTAAAGAAACAGGTCTATGAATAAGCCAGTAATTAAAAGATGCAGTAGATAAATACTGTAGTCCGTCCTTTATAAAGTGTTTTCTAAATGTTTAAAGCAACTCAGACTAGGAGATGTTTACAGATCTAACCCTTTCAAAAAAGAGTTGGCACATCTGTCACATATTGGTTTAAGAATTTAAGAACAAAACAAGTTAAGAGCTAACTAGTTTCATAATCCTCTCATAAAGGCATAGTCTAGGAGACAGAAAATTTGCCTGAGTCCACTTCAGAGATAGAGGAAAGAAACAGTGTGAACTTTTTATTAAATTCATCAGTATGTATAAAGTCAGAGTCCAAAACATAACAAAAGGCCTGGTGAAAACAAGGATAACTTTTGAAACAGTTACCATACATAAATAATTACACTCCTTCTCAAATCTCCTAAAGTTCATCAATTGGAACTTGACGGAAAAGAAATACCTCAAAGCTGTTATCTGTTATTAAGATCTGGGCCAGTCAGCTATTGCTGTTGTCTTACAAGAACTGGCTTTGGGAGCATGGCAGAAGTGAAATGAGGTGTAACCTGACCCATTTTCTCTCTGATTTCTGGGCTGCAGAGCACAAACATCTTTAAAGGTAGGGTGCTGAGACTATGGAGCTACTTCCATGTCCTTTAGATGTATTGTTCTCGACACTTAAGTCTTCAGAAGCTAGAGCCAGAAAACACTTCCACCAGTTCTAGAGCAACTACAGAACTTCAAAATAGCATTCACTTAAAAAACTGACTTACAAGTGGTTCAGATCCCACATATTTGCAAGGAAACCTCCAGTTTCAAGTCTGCTGCAATGTGTACTTCAGACTTGATAGTCTTTATAGATGGTATATGGGCAAATGGGATATGTCCAGTGTGAAAACAGCACATGCTTTGCCATGCAAGCACTGTTACCTCAGTGGAATCCATTCATCTTCCTGTTTAAGTGCAATTCCTTACTGCCTACTGGCTATTTTGTGTACAGAAGTATGTGTCCTGGCTAGAGGAAGAAATGCAGCTGCTGAGATGGTCTTCACAGGCAAACAGACCTCAGGAATCACGAACTGCCCAGCCATCAGCAATGCCCCCAGAAGGTTGTCTCGGCCGTCATTCTGCAACTCGTATATGGGCACCTGAAGAGCAGAGACTGAAATTACACCCTGGCTCTTATGTAAAGCCTACACAGCAGAAAAAATGAGTCCAACTTATGCAATACAAATACATGAATAATTTATGTAACAATGATTTATGACAAAAAAAGTTTTCTTCATCCAAACTATTTTAGACTGCAGCAGATGGCAAGATTTCTCTCTGTGCTTAACAGATTTTTACAATTTAACTGATTTTACAATTAAAAACTGATATAGAGATGACTCTAGTGTGATTAAGCACATTAAGACTGGCTCAGGAAAAATATAAAAACTAAAAAGCAGTCATAGTTAAAGTGACCGAGCATGGGAGAAGTGATGATGCAGAGAAAAAGCAACAGCCCCAGATCATGCAGACCTGTCACTACGGGCTTCACAACAGCTCTCTTGCACCACCTTTCCTCACAGTAGGAGAAACTGAGCCAGCAGGTTATTACTGACAGAAAAGGGCAAGATTAAAAACAGAAATTTGGTCTGCTGAGTGATGACTTCCATGCCTTTTCAGATTGCCTCTTTATTAACAGGTCTTCAGAGCTCCTTTCAGCAATGAAAAAAAGAAAATCACATGCTCCCTTGCCAGATCATATGTCAGGCAGATCTCCAAGCAATAAAGTCAAAAAGAAAGCAAAATCTTGACTGTGATGTATCATGACTAGACTGCCCCACGTCAAGACAGTAAGTGGGAGTCTACTCCTTCCTAGACTTTTGTATTTTGACTTCAAATAGACCACATGTGAAAGGGAAGGTATGAGACTGGGTGGGGGGGGGAGGAATTTTACAGTGTGATGTTTCATCTCTCCTTTGTGATTAGAGCTGTGTTTTACGTTCAAGCAAGCTATTCTAGTAAGACAACCCCTCCCCCTCAGACAATATGCAAAGGGCTGATCTCTAGCTAAGAGAATGAAAATTAAGAAATGTAGTCTGCAGAGGAAAGGAAACAGACCATATTAGATGCTTTGTGGAACAGAAATTATCAAAAAAGCATCTAATGCTTAGAGTTTATTACAAAAAAATATAAAAATGCAACAGTGAGTAACACAAGTCAGGGTAACAACTGATGAAGTAAAAAGCAAGAAGCTTCAGAGCTTTAAAAGAAAAAAACCCAGCTAACAACCAGTGGCCACCTGAGGCTAGAAAGATGCTTCTCATATAAACTGATTAATACACAATGGCCAGTGACAGGCTCTTGTATCTTTCTCTGAAGCATCTGGCCCCAGCCATAATGAACTACTGGTCCGATTTAGTACAGAGTTGTAAAGTCATTAATGATAAAATTGTGGGGCAGATCCTCAGCTGGTGAGCCCGTCAATTCTCACTGATTTCTGTCAGCACTGTGACCATTCACCCTGGTATGGGGCCTGCTGAACAGTGATAATCGGGACACAACCAAGTTTTGCATATAAAAACTAAAAATGAGGCTTCCTGCTTCAATTTCAAATTAATTCCATTACCTGAGATCCTGTCAGAACAACAGTTTTGCCCAGGTTCTCACACATGAAGGATAAGGCTGAAGCTGTATATGCCATAGTATCAGTACCGTGAAGGATCACAAAACCATCATACTTTTCATAGTGCTCCTGGAGATGGAGAGACAGTTTTCACATTGTTAGAGCAGTGCACTGACACCAGCAAGTGAGGTATACAGTGAATTAATTTCACTGATACTTTGAAGGGTACTGTATTCATAATTCTTCCTAAAGTCATCCTGTTTCCAGTTTAAATACAATTAAGGGTTAATAGGACACTAAGCACTAGAGCCAGTAATTCTAATTACGGAACAGTCAAAGAGATTCTTCCATGTATACATATTAATGCAGCATTTTTAAACCAGAAGACTGCTAATTAGGAAAAGCTTAGCAATGGCTTTAAACAGGAATGTTAACATATGCAAATTAGTCGTATAGTCTGATTTCTTGTTGCTGCTTTTACTTTAGGGATTACACCATTTACAGGAACAGATTAGGCAAACCAAGGCTATCATAACATACAGAAAAAACAGTTCATTTAATCCGAGTGGCAGGCAGGCAAACTGCCAGTGTCAGAGTGCCCTCTTCTGATGGAAAGTCATCCTATCCATAGGAGAAAGCAGTGAAGAGGCTTCTTGTTCATTAATGTACGTTCACTTGCTGGTTTTTGAGAATCTTCATTAAACTATGAGGCACATGCAGATGTAAAAACTAATTTTATAATAATTTTAATATACATACAATTCCACACAGGAGTTTTTTTAATGCAAAGCCATGAATCACACAGCTCATCCTGATAGAATAAAGTCATCTGTTGGCTTTTGGAGGGAAAAGGAATTGGTTCCTCTATTTTCAGAGTGATGGACATAATAAGAGAGATACTGATGTCTCTGATGTAATTTGGTAACATGGAAAGGATTACATAGAACTATTAATCAGGTGTATGAAGTGCCAGTGTGAGGGAAAACCAAGATTTCTTTTTATTTATACTTCTTGTATTACAATAGGCACACACACCTGGCATGTCCTGATAACAGGTCACCTCCAAACTCACCTGTAGGTTTCTGCTTGTCCTTTATGCTGTTTCTTCACTGATACTCATGTCTACCTGTTGCTGCCTACTGGAAGTTTCAGGGGATTTCCACTTATCTGTAACAACTGAGCCAACAGAACAACTCCCAGTGTTGCAAGATGTTTCTGTAGACCAAACTATAGCCTGATGCAAAAAGCATGCTACATCTATTCCCCAGCAGAGTAACAAGGTTAGTAGGTTCCAAGAAGGGCCAAAGTAACAGAAATAGCCACTTGTCCTCTCTAAATCAGTATGCTCACAAATATTTTCAGCTTTATAAACGTTATTAGATGCGAAAGAACATAGTTTGGTTTAAGGTTCATACTGTAAAAGATCAGACTGGCAATTAAGGAGTATCCCACAGAAACATCTTGGAATATTTCAGTGTGGAAAGTCATCAGCACATTACAGCTGTGCCAAGCACGTGTCCAAGATGAACACAAAGTGGCAGTGTCTATACACAACCTGAAGAACTGAGTTTCTTTTTTCCCTTCCCAGCACTCTCAGATTGGACTACATGAACTGGACATTACTACATATAAGAAAACCTGCATTCTGTGCACAAGAAATAAACACCTTTTTTTTTTAATAAAAACTAATATGCCAGTAAGGAAGAAAGATAAATTCTGTCCTGTTCAGCATGAGACTGCATCCTTCTCTTGGCCCTGGGCTTTTCCCAGCTGCACCCCTGCTCCATCCTAGAGGCTTTCCATTTACACACCAGCTCCATCTCTTCCTTGCCCTGGCAGTATGCATTTGATAGAAGCAAACTCCCTAGCTGGGTGATTTCAGGATTAGAGAGCCTCAAGGTAAAAGACTGTTTCCTGGATCTTCAGCATCATTCTCTGCATTATTAAACTGTTCACGTGCATTGCTACTGTGTGGCCAAAGAAGGGAATTTACACTATAAAGGCCACTATCACAGAGAGAGCAGGAGGGGAAGAGCAGTATCTTCCCAGCCCTACGCTTATTTATTTCTAACAGCTATGTATGAATTCCTGGTGTGAAGCATTTGAAGTGTTTTGCATTTCTGCTTTCTTAAAAGTACACAGCTAAGTTCAGACACAGGGACAGGAGCAGAGAAATGCTGATCTTTTTAATCCAGAGAAGGATGTAATAAATTTATCCATAAATG
>JAWWMO010000174.1:54057891-54144151 GCA_035047845.1 Dendrocincla fuliginosa | reverse complement strand
TCAGACACAGGGACAGGAGCAGAGAAATGCTGATCTTTTTAATCCAGAGAAGGATGTAATAAATTTATCCATAAATGCAGAAATATCTAGGGTTTTAAACATTTCCCACTGTGGAAAAAACTAACATTTTTTCTACTGGTTGCAAAGACAAAGCTACTCAAGTACATTTGAGTCCAGTGTAAAAAAGGCATAAAAATAGAAAATTATTTTCTATGTCAATAGACAACTATGAAGCTATTTGAACACTCAAATGATGTGTAACTAGAAAGCCTTCAACTAAGCTACCTACACTTAAGGATTTTATTCAACATTTTTGGACAGTGAATTTGCGTCAACATTTGAAAATACATCAACCTACATATTACATATCCTATTCAATTATGGCTGCGATTTTTCTATTTATTTTATTGCATGGAATTATGGCATGGCTTATCATTGGAAGAACTATATAACTTTAAGGAGTTTGCAACATTTTCGAAAGAAAAAAAAATTGGCAAACCTTGCAAGCACAGTACTTGTTACTTCGCAAGTAACTAAGCTGGGTACTTAATATTTACATTGAAGAAACAAATATATATGTAGCACTACTGAATTGTTTTATCTTGCTAGATACAGATACACTGCTGGCTTTGTAAGTAACAAACCAGTTCTTATCCCATACCATAGTACCTCAAGTTTCTTTGCAATTATGGCCCAGTCATCTGGTGTCATGTTGGAAGAATCAAGCAGTGGTGAGAGCTCAAGGATTGTGTAGAAGATTCTTTTGTTTTGCTTAGAGACACTGTGAAGAAAAAGAATTGGAAAAAAAATTCTTAGAATTAGTATAATCTCATCACTTCTCATTTTTTTCTTTAAATCAGTTTTCTCCCTTTTCTCCCCATCCCCCAAACTTACATGAAGAAATGGTCTTAGATTTGGAAATTAAATTCCAGGTTTAGAAGTTCATGGCTTGATGTCATTAAAAGCACAAACACCTAAATTTAATTTAATAATAAATAAAATTTGGGACGCAGAGAGAAGCTGTCACAACTAAAGTCAGAAAAGAAGAACCCAGACCTACACTGTTTAAGTTTGGAATTAGTTCTAGTAGAAGTCAATACAAAGCTTTAAGCTATTGAGTGACATCTATAAAGCTCTCAGTGTTTACAGGGGGTCAACAAAAAACTGCAACAACTTCTTCATTCTTTGATAAGTATAAATAGATACCTTATAAACAGACACTCTTTCCTGACACAAAGGGTATTTTAAAAGACTTACAACTAAGATTCATTTTTGTGGCTTTTAGAAAATCCATTAATTTTTTTCTGACCTCAGATTTCAGAAAAAAACTCCCTTAGTTCTTCAAGAGAACTGTTGCCTTTGCTAGTAATAGGCTAGCTTTGTAAAAGCCCAATCCCAGCCTATTAGACCCGTTGTCACCTTGTTATGGAAGTCTGCTCTGTGGTGCCAGCTGCGCCTTGTTATGTGGAGTTTAAGGATGTGATAATAGCAAAAATCTTAAAATACTGCCATAGGTTGAAAACAGAGACCTCAGAATCATAAATAACTCCCTGGCCATCAATTACTGGCCACTGAACAAGTGCAATCTTGACAGCTGGGAAATGACTGCTCCAGGTATGGTAAAAATAAGCCTTAGTAACTATGCATGGGGAAAAAAAAACCCCAAACCAAAACCAATCAGGCAATGGGATAAAGTATCCGTGGGGTGAGGAATATGACACTTTCAAACATCATGCAGTGTGTATGCAGCAGATAGAGACCAAGGACTGAAAAGTGTCTAGATACTTAAAACATCTTACAGAAGTACACAATCCCAAATTTGGAGAGGATTTATCAAAGGTAATGATGGCTATGGAATCACAGTGGGATTGTTCTAGCTCTAAGCATGCTGTCTGCTCTCCCTGCCTCCAAGGACCACGGCTCTCCCTCCACCTGCCTGTCTCAAGAAATCTGACTCTTCAAAGATCTTTGATTTGGCAGGTAAGTGGACTGCACACAGAGCATGTGTTATACCCCACAAAACATGCTCATTTCTCCACATTAACTTTCTAACCTCTCAGAATAAAGTCAACTACATATAAATTCAATTTGGCTGTTTAGATTTGGGGTAATAAAAGAAGCTTAGTACTACTATTTACTGCTACCTTTCTGAAGCTTGGAAGATGAAAGAGTATCCACCATTTTCACCTATTCTTACATTAGTTGGAATATGTTTCTATTTCCAAATGCTGCAGCCAACAAGCAGATAACAAAGAACTGCTGGAGGGCCAACTTTGCCCTCCGTAGTCATTCTTTCACTCTTCCAGGCAGAGCCATCCAGAGCAGATTTAACAGGATCATCTTCAGATGGCCTGAATGATGGAAGTTCCCTGTCAGCTGTAACTGTAATAGATACATTTACACTGGAAGACCAGTCAAAGAAATCAAAGTATGGAAAAGATCAGGATACTGCATGGATGTGTAGAAGTTCTTGAAATAAGGTGCTTAGAGCATGAAAAAGTTGATTACCTTCTCTCGGCATTTGCACTAGTGTTTTGTTCCCATTTGCAATTCTTGTATATATTTATAGCAATATAAAATATGCAAAACCAAGAGTCAATTATCAATTTCACAGGGTCACAGAATCACAGAATGGTTTGGGTTGGAAGGAACCTTAAAGATCATCCAGTTCCAACTCCCCCTGCCATGGGCTGGGATACCTTCCACTGGACCAAGTTGTTCAGAGCCCCAACCAACATGGCCTTGGACACTTCCAGGGATGAAGTATCCACAGTTTCTCTGGGCAACCCATTCCAGTGCCTCACCTCCCTCTCAGTAAAGAATTTCTTCCTAATATCTAATCTAAACCTACTCTCTTCCAGTTTGAAGCCACTCCCCTTCTCCTGTCACTACATGCTCTTGTAAAAAGTCTCTCTCCCATCTTTCCTGTAAGTTCCCTTCAGGTACTGGAAGGCCACAATTAGGTCACCCTTAAGCCTTCTCTTTTCCAAACTGAACAATCCCAATTCTCTCAGCCTTTCCTCACTGAAGACATGCTTCATCCCTCTAATCATCTTGGTGTCCCTCCTCTGGACTTGCTCCAACAGGTCTATGTCCTTCCAGTTCTGGGGACCCCAGATCTGGATGCAGCACTGCAGGTGGGGTCTCACCAGAGCAGAGGGGCAGAATTACCTCCCCCACCATGCTGCCCACACTGCTTTCGATACAGCCCAGGACACAACTGGCTTTCTGGGCCAGAGGTACACATGGCCAGCTCTCATCCCCCAGCACCCCAAGTCCTTCTTGGCAGGGGTGCTCTCCACCTGTTCATCCCCAGCCTGTATTGACACCAGGGGTTGCCCTGACCCAGGTGCAGCACTTCACACTTGCTCTTGTTAAACCTCATGAGACTCCCAGGGGCCCAAGTCTCGAGCTTGTCCAGGTCCCTCTGGATGGGATCCCATCCTTCAGGTGTGTCAACAGCATCACTCATCTTGGTGTCACCTGCAAATCTGTGGGGGGTGCACTCAATTCCTTCATCTATGACATTAATGAAGATATTAAATATGATCTTAATATGGATCCTTGGGAGGCACCATTTGTCACTGATGTCCATCAGACTCTGAGCTGTTGATCACCACCCTCTGGACATAACCATCCTATCAATTCCTCATCCACTGAACACTCCACCCACTGAATCCATCTCTCTCCAATTTAGAGAAGGATGTTGTAGGGGACCATGTCAAAGGCTTTACAGAACTCCAGATAAATGACATCTGTAGCCCTTCCCTTGTTCACTGATGGAGTCACTCCATCCTAGAAGGCCACTGAGTTGGTCAGGCAGGACTTGCCTGTGGTGAAGCCATTCCAGCTGTTCCAAATCACCTCTCTGTCCTCCATGTGCCTTAGTGTAACTTCTAGGAGGACCCGTGTCATGACTTTCCCAGGCACAGAGGTGAGGCTGACAGGTCAGTAATGTCCAGGGTTCTCCTTTCTACCCATTTTAGAGACGGGTACAATATTTCCCTTTTCCAGTTACTTGAGACTTCTAATAAATTCTGTAGACCCACTGCCCTTATGAAGCCTGTGTGTTACATACAGCAGAGAAAGCATTTAAACAATGTGTTTAAACTGACAGACTGTACCTAAGAAGTTAGACATCACATGAAAAATTGCCTTACTAGATATCACATTTACACATGCTAAGAGTAAAATTAAAAGTCAGATTGAAAAGAAAGCTCCCCTGAGAATGCACTGTTTAAATAAAACACAACATACCAACACCAGAAACCAGCCTTGTCTACAACTTCTGATGCCTTTCTCTAAAATCAGATCATATAATTCCTCTTACATTGACGTTACACACAGATATACAAAGTTCACAAAATACTCCTATTTTCTCCCCTCGGGAACTCACAATATTTCTCAACCGCCTAGTTAAAATATCACTCGGCTAACACAAAAGACAAAATGGCAAATTGCCATGACTAACCTCCAGAAACAGCACTCAGCAGTGCCAGAAAAACAGGACAAGATTGTTTTTTAAACCTCAGTTTTTTGATGTGAATGATTGTTTTAAGGTTTTCTGTTCTCCACAAAAAAGATATACCAGGAGAAGTATATTTAGGACTCAAATGGGTATTGTAGTGCAGTTTTGGTTTATTTCTAACCCCTTAAAAGATTTAAAAGTTATTTAAGCACAGAATCATAATAGAGCTCCATCGTTCTTAGTGTAACACACACTATTTATGTTCCTATAAATACTATTGCACCAGTAGTCCATCAGTTTTCCCTCTACTGCTTTTCCTGCTATCTGCCTTTTAAGTGGCTGTTTTTAAAAGCTTTACATAGAGACCTCAACACAAAGTAAAAAGAAATTAATAAACCTTACATTTTCTTTGAATATCCTGGTTTTCTCTTTAAAGATTAATGAATATCCATTTTTGCTCCTATAGCAAACCAGCTACAGTCCCATTTAATTTTGAATGACTGTGTAAAATCATCCTTTGTGCAAAGCTAACATGTTTACAGGGGTACAGCCATTCATTACAGCTGGGGAATATTTCAAATTAGCATACTGCCCTCTAAATAAAACCTATAAGCTTATTAATCATTGTCCAACAGTTAAGAAGAAATGCAGATTAATTATAAGCCCATCACGTATTATCATAATGTTGCATAAATTTGGGAAAAACAATCAGCTTTTAGGGCTTTTAAAAGCAGAAGGCCTGCAGAATTAAAGCATGAGGCCTATTCACAGATGCATTAATCACATGCTACTTTTTCAGACATATGTTGAAGATAATTCACATGGAGCTGTATATAGTTTCCTTAGTTTCTGCAGAATGTTTGTATGTTCTCACAGCAGCAAATTAATAAGAAAAACAAGGAAAAAATGCAGGACTAAGCTGCTGAGAATGGTTACTTGTTGCCTAACTTAAAACTTATTTCTCAGGCAGTTTTAAGGCACTTCATTGCAAATATATCAAAACACACATTTTCTATCACATGGTAGACTTTTTTTCCTTTTAAGCCAATATAAGCATTTCTGCTAATCTCATCGTGGATTCCTCACGTTAAATGTCTGGAAATGTAATTATCTAAATATTATCTGAGATGTAAATATCTGAAAATTAACACAATACTTCACAACTCTCCCTCTCCCTAAGGAAATTGTACTTACGGGAGCACCAATGTGTTTTCTGGCAATTCATGGGAGTTGTTCCATTTTGCTTCCTGGGCATATGCCTGGTCATGCAGCATCGGCATTTTTTTCAAGCTGTTTGCTAATTTATTGGCCTCAGGAGCAAGTCCTTAAAAATAAAGAATAAAGGAAGTAAATAAAGGAGCAGGAATGAAGTACAGAGCGAGTGGCACAGTAAGGAAGGAAGAAGTCAAGTTACACAGCAGTTTGCCCATCCTTTCAAATTAAATTTAAACAGTCTACTGACAGTTTAAAAACATGAAAATTGAATATAACTAATAAATCCTCATGCAGTTATTCTTTTCTTGAAACAAATACATCCTTTAAGAAAAACAATATTTCAAATCCCCTCCATGTCAAATATTTATGCTTTCCCTATTTATAACTGTTGCTTGTCTCCAAATACCGATCAGCAGCAGGGACATGAACCAAATTTTTGTAACTGTAGCAGAAAGTTACCACTCTCTTTTACATATGCCATAGCTATGATTACTATTACTTCTTAGTGTCAGAAGACTTACAAAGCATTATTTTCTACTATCAAGTTATGATACATACTAGAGACTTTCCACTGGCAGGTTTAGGATGATCATCTGAACTGACAAGATGTAGAGAAGGTGCATAAAAGGCAAATAGAAAAAGCTGAAAACATCTCAAGTTCTGCTCATCCTCTCCCTGCCCACGATGGGGTCTGTCTATCTGTGGCAGAGGCCCTGAACCAGCTGTGGTTTAAACTAAGAATTAAACTAACTAGGTTTAAACTAACTTAAACTAAGAATACATTTAGTGCTTGGTGGGCCTGCAGGTATTCTGGCTGCAACCAGGTATTTCAAAGAGGCTCTGCATGCCATTCTCTATTAGAAAGGCACCTAATTTTTTGATGTTGACAATCCTCAGCATCATAGAACTGAGTTCACTTGTCAATATAACCTGCAACTCATCTCCCAGTACCCTGTTTGAGGAATGACAGCAACAGTCCTAGCATCAGAATCAGAAACCACACTATTTTCTGAAGTCTGACTTCTTTTCATTCAAGGAACTTCCATCAGAGGTACTTCCTTCTGGACTCAAGATTCTAGTGGCGTTACTGGCAAGCACAGTTTAATCTCATTGAATGTGTTTCGTTACCACCTACTCAGATGACGAACCAACTATCAAATCTCATTATTCTACTTCTGTTGATTCTAGTTATTTCTAATTTGAGGCCAGGCAATTCTCTTCTACTTCCCAGTTCTGTTTCTTTAAACATGACTGTCATCCAAGTTAGCATCTGTAATTTTTTTGCCTCACCTTCAAACAGCAAAGTTTACTTTAAATACTACAAAACACAGTGAGAATTTCCAGTATAGTATTTCTTTTTCCATTTACTTTCCAAGCTGATGGAAAAATCCTTACAAACTCCCTAATCTCCCTCCTGGCTTTCCTTAAATGAAGCAGCAAGCCTCTTCATAGCCAACTTCCTCACAGGACAGCAACAGCATTTGAATGGATTTGACTGGATCCCCACCAGAATACTTTGTTTTACAAAATATACTTAACACACTTTCAAGCTTCGGATGTTTCATTCATTCAGCTGTAATCCCTGCTTTCCCTATTAAAGATGTTCCTAGCTTAGTCACAAATGGCCACTTCTCCTGCGCTTGGGCATAGAGTCATTTTGACTCAGAAATGCAGCTCAGTTTCCAGCGGTTTCTGGGTGTTTTCTGATTATTCTTGTGTTCATCCAGTGTTATCTTGCTCTGAATATTGACAATGGATTAGACTGTTTATTTTTTGTATTTGCCACAGGAATTGGAGAGCTGATGTACGTTAATATTCTTTAATCTCTTCTCTATAAATGGCAGTTCCTCATCTCCTAATCACTAATCTATCAGGATTTTTCTCTAATTGCTTGCACTGAACGTAAACCTTTCTTTTAAGATGTTCTACAGATGCATCCAAGATGACCCACTTACAACCTACAGAGTCCCCTACATGCATCCACTTCTAGCAGTGCTCTCTGCTTAACAGCTTCAAGAAGCAAACAGGGGGGAACTCGAGTGCAACTGTTTTAAGAACACTTCTACTTTATTATGAATGGAAAACAACTTCTGTGAGCCAAGCTTGTTAACCAAGCATTTGAAGCAACTTCACCCCTGCAGAGAAGAGGCAGGCTGTGTGACTTGCCCAAATAGCTTCCATCAACTTCTGTCCTTTCTCTCTTTAGCTGGCCAACCCTGGCATCAGAAACCAGGCAGCGGCAGAACAGCAAATAAACACCTCTGGCCCAGCAGAATAATTGTGGTTCTGTCCCACCTGCAGTTGAGAACTCTGCTTTTCACTCTGGTGCTATAGAAAACACAGTTTCAGCTGCCTGCCAAACGAGAGACCCTACAACCTGTGCTGCTGCAGAGAACAGGGACCTGAAAACGTCTGCTGCAGTAGGGCTCTGCACCCAAGAAGCCACCCCCTGCACCTCAGCATGATGAAGTTACCATCACCAATCCTAACAAACTTGACATGCTGAGGAATGCAAAGGACATTGCTAAGCCAGTTTTGGACCTATATAATATCAATACAAATGACACATATATCTATGATGCCGCATCCCAAAATTAACAACTACATCTTGCAAAAGTCAACTGCAGAAACTCTGCAGGAGATTTACAATCAGATATCATGTTGATAAATAACTGTTCCACACACGTACAGTGAGGCCAAGGAATGTGATTGTATCAGTCTTGTACATGGTGGCAGTTCTGCCCAGAAACACATTCCTTGCAGAACGCATTAGGCCTATCTAACCTGTCTGATTTTAAAAATTAATCCATCTTCTCTCAGCAACTGGAAAGGACACAGAAAATCTTGTAAGCCTAGACAGAAATTAGTTCCATAGAAACCTAGCTGGATCCCTTGACTTGTCACAGCTGCTGCTATGAAAGGCTTCATGCAGCTCAAGGAAGACGTTTCTGTTCACGCTGCTTGCAACAGAACACTTGTATCTCTAGGTAGGGTTGTAAACAGGCATTTCCCATCCACAGGTTAATAAAAGAAATGAGCATCTATTGGGGTTTTTCCCTTAAAGCATGCTGCCTTTCCCATGCCCTTTCGCCAGCCTCTGACTGAACGCTAAAGACTGCCAAATATTCTGAAAGAGGTACTCTGGCTGCTCTGCAGCTAGATCAGGGTATGAAAAGCAGGTCGAAACCCTCACCAGGATACAGCAAGTCAGTATCATTGGATCATAACTGTTAGATTGTTTGCACATGCTTTAATGATTGACACTTGTTAAGCAAAAGGAAAAAAAAGGCACACAAGATGAGAAGAGGTTATAGAGTTCATTTATAAAAGAATGAGACACGTGATTATAATTTATTTGCTTAAAGAGTAATTTGGGAAGCTGAGGCAATAAAAGCAGGAAATTATTTTAGTATAAACAATGCAAACTGAGAAGGGAAAGTCACCATGTATCAGTTGAAATATGGACTCTTTTTTTTTTAACAACTTTGATAGCTTAAATGCAAAGATGACAGCCATAAAATACCAAAGCAGAACAACACCTTAAAGCATCCTTCCTACAATAATAAGGATCAGCCAATCACCGTTTCCTGAGAAGACAGGACGTGTATTAGAAAAAAAACCCCAAGTCTAGAAAGCTCCAAAGTGAAGCCCCAAATGTACTCATTCTACAGATGAGAAGCAGAGACTATTTCAGGCGGGGATATGAAACTCTGTAGCAGGGATCACAAGTACCCACGCTTCTGAATCAAGACAGACACAGGCTCTGGAAGCCCTGGGATGCTCCACTGCCTTCCAAGTGAAAGAGGAAAGAAACTAAATAGATATTTGCCAAAATTGGACTGATTCCCTCTCACTCCCACTCCTTACATTACACTGTTTCCCTTTCAAACACCACTTGCAAATGCACAGCCAGTCAGGCCTGACTGAAACCCATTCTTTTCCCTGGACACATTAGTTATCTGATACTTCTGGCATCCCTTAGAATCTGTGCCCACAGAGTGAGGGTCTAGTGGTGCTTGAGTACCACTCCAACCAGCTGCTGGGCTGGGGGCCTGAGGAGCTTTCAGGTGAGTTTGGGCACCTGTTTGCCCACATTTGGGGGCACTTGAAAACACACAGCATATACCTATAGGTATCTAAGAAACCTTCACATAAAAATGCAGGCATTATATTGACAGAACTCAGAGCTCGGTTTTGGGTTTAAACACCCTTCAGCTGGTGTGGGGCGGGAGGGATGGGATTTGGCATTTTCATCAATGTAAGTCTCTCTCGGTAAGGTAAGTCATAACTCTTCAGTGATGTCCTAAGGGAAGGCAATGGCCGGTGGGAGGGCAGCAGAGCCCTGCGCCAGGGGCGAGGCTCTGGCTGTGCCCCCGGTCCCGCTCAGCCTGGCAGCGCTCGGGGGGCACGGCCGGCACATCCCCAGCACGGGCTCCAGCCGCGCCCGCGCTTCCCGGCAGGAATGCCGGGCACACGCTCCGGGCGGCCAGGGAGAGCGGCTCATTCAGGGCTAAAAAAGGCTGCATGACTAGTGCGATGAGGCCGGTTTCGTTTTCAGCGCAGGGAGGACTCGCGGCCCGGCAAACACGCCGTGCCCTGCCGGAGCGCGCTGCGGCCGGCCGGGACCAGCACAGGGGTGCCCGCCGCCCGGATCCGCAGCCGGGGATCAGGGGAAGCCCCGCACCCTCCCGGCCCGCACCCTTCGGGCACAGCGGCAGAAACCCGGGATGCTGCACGGCACGTGCCCCCAGCCCCAGCCCCGCGCCGCCCGCTCACCCTTGGCGTCCTGCACCATGCCGATGGTGCCGCCCGTGTTGATCACCAGCACCCTCGCCGTGGCTTCCCCGGAGCCCGCGGGGCGCTCCTGGGGGCGGCTGCCGGCCAGGGCTCTGCTCAGGGAGCGCGGCCGGCCCGCCGGGGCCGCCTCCATCGCCCCGGCTGCGGGAACCGCTACGGCACGGAGAGCACCGGGGCACGACTGTGGGCAGGGCCGGGCCGGGCCGGGCGGGGAGGGCGGCAGGGCCCGGCACCGCCCCCTGCTCGGGGCGCCGGGGACGGAGCGGGCCCTGCGGCCTGAGGGAGAGGAGAGCGGCGGAGAGCAGCGGGGAGGCGGGGAAGGGGCGGATACAGGGCATAGGGGCACAGGGCTCGGGGACAGGGCACAAGGCTCAGGGACAGGGCAGAGGGGGTGGCACACAGCGCACAGGACTCGGGGGGGGGCACACAGGGCACAAGGCTCAGGGACAGGGCACAGGGCCGGCACCACCCGCGTCATCCCCATCAGCCTGGGGAGAAGGTGTGATCTCGCCCGGCTTGCCGGGCCTCGGAGGCGATTCCTGCCTCCTGCTGCTCTCCCCTTCAGGCTTCTTAATCCGCACCGTCCCTGATTTTCTCACAAGAGAGGAAAGAGCTTCCACCTTCAGGCTGTGCACCCAGCCCTGGGCTAAGATGCTGCCAGCCGGGGACCACAGTGCCTGCTAACACCTGGAACAGGGAATGTAAGGGTTGTGCGGGAAAGGTCTCCCTGGGCAAAGATGAGACTGGGTTTTTTTGAAGCCTGCAAAACCACAGCCTACTTAATGGAGCATTTATATGCAGTCCTCTCCTTTAATCTGGCAATATTATCATAGGATGATAGAATGGTTTGGGTTGGAAGGGACTTTGAAGATCATCTAGTTCCAACCACACTGCTATGGGCAGAGATGACCATCAGAGCAGGTTCTCAGCCCACAGACTCTTTTATCTGAGCGCTTCCATCCCTTGAACGACATTCACCCTCAAGGGGTTTTATTTCTTGGAAACTTGTGAGCACACAATCGTTCTTGATAGAGCCAGATCCAACCTGCCACTGTGAAAGATAACTTGTGTTTCTCAACAGTCTTGCCAGAAGTGCTCAGGGTACAGCAAGCTAACAGTCAGCAGAGATGCATAGCTGTGCACAGGATGCTACCATCTCTACCTAAGTATCTAGGACCTCTGAAGAAGAAATAAAAGAGGAGGGGGAGGCTTACTACACTGACCTCAGAAGCTCTGAATATTTGTTTTATCCTGATGGTCACCTCTACTGTCATTTTCCTCATCTGCACAAAGCTGGTTATCACCAGGAGCAGGATACCGTGATCCTGAAATGGACTTCTTACATGCAGCACAGATACTTCAGACTCTTTGCTGATGCAGAGAAGAGTGTAAAAGGCACACATTTAGGAAACATGGACAAAGTATACATAACTACTTCATTTTAGTGCTTCATGAGAAAGGGCTGCAGTATTATTGCCCATAGTCTGGGTGATGGGAACACTGTAGTAGCATCATCAAAATAGGTGGAATAATATCGAAATTCATATGGCTGTGGAAAACATTGATACCTTCTGATCTTACCATACCAGCAGTTCCTCCAGTCCTTAGTACCTATGCAGCTGAACTGGTGAGAAAAGTGTTTATTTCTAATAAATACCCTAACCGAGACAGTGGTGGATCACCAGACTAGGGTGTAGAAGACTCATCTCTGTTCTGTTCTAGACTGTAGGCATAACTGAGGTCCAGTTTATACTGCACCCATTTGTTACCAACAATGTGCTAGGCATTTCTCAAATCTTCCTCTGTCTCCCTGTAACAGTCTTCCTAAGCTTTGAGACATACAAGGCCACTTTCAACTCAGGTGCTTCAAAACAGAAACATTAAATCTCCAAAGTAAACACAAATTTAGGGTTTAGTGTCTAGGTAAGAATAGTAGATAGAAATTAGAGAGCAATTTTGCAGGTAAAGGAAGTGGAGAAGTGTGATGAAAAAGGTGATGTTATAGGTATTTTAGAAAAAGCTAGGAATGTGTACCTTATAGACTAGAGCTTGAAGAGGTTAATTGTGGGAAGGTGGGCAGATTAAGGTCTGATATAAAACAAACTGTATTAAGCCCTGTATTGGTGTCAAGTTCAGCTACTGGTTTTACTTCTAAGAGTTGTGTTTGGAAAGTATATGGTAGTTTTCTTTTCAGGATCAGGTATGAGATCACATATAAGGAGGCTGAAGTTGTTTTTAAGGAACTCTGCTAAGTCTTGAGGTCTGTTGTCATGAGATTTGTTATTACTGGCCAACTAGAAAGCAAAATTAGCAAAGTAACTGGCTAAACCACAATGAACCGGTTACTGAGGACAGCAACTGCTGAGAAGCACAATCTGCATGAGCTGAGAACTACCCGCCACACAAGTACCTTGAGGCTAAACATGTCATTTAAGTGCCTGAGTTACTCAGTAAGTCAAAGGAACAACATGCTTCCTGTAGGGAAGTGGCAGGTATTTTTGGCTCCAGGTCACGTGAACTTAATGTGTACCCTGCACTGCAACTTCTAAATAAAATTTAACTCTATTTCAAGGTAAAACAGATATTATGGGATGGTCCAAGAAATTTCTTCTGCTTCCAATTTCTGTGACTTACTACTCCAACAGAAGTAAATTTTATGTACTCCTTCCAAGCTGTTAATCTTTTTCTTAGACTGGGTGGCCCAAAATGTGGCACAGAATTCCAGCTGTCACCTCATGAGTTTTGGGTAGAGGGAAATAATCATTCCCCTGTATCTGCTGCCTGTAATTGTCCTAGTGCAGCCCGGCCTGTTGCTTTCACTGCTGCAAGGCCCATTTGCTGCTCCATTTTTGACTTGTCCATAGAACCACCAAGCCCTTTTTGCTTTCAGTCTCCAGCCTGAACTCATTTATGCAGCTATTATGTCTTAGGTGCAGGATTGTGTATTTGGCTTTGCTAGATTTTACAATGTTCCAGTCAGCCCATTCTTCCAGACTGTTGAGGTCTTGCCTTGCATTTCAGGTTGGACTATTATTCTGCTTTTAGTTTGTCCCTAATGATTAGCCAGCCCTCCTGGGCTCCTTTACACTTCTGAACAGCCTCCCAAGGTATCCTGACATTTAGACCACTGTGGAGGCCAAAGTCTGCTCCTCAAAAGTCAGAGCCTTCAGGCTACTCCATCTCTTCATCACTTCTGCACTATGAAGGCCTGTCAGTAAAACACATCTTGTTTGGCTTGCACCCAGATATACCACAGAACTGCTTGATTGCAAGTAGCAGATATTTTTTAACACCTGTTTGCTTTCCTTCATTGCAAGAACTAAAGATGGCAGGGATTGTAGCCAACAGCTCAGCATCATACCCATAGTATCATATGCCCAATAAGGCTTGACTAATGTTTGATTAATGCTTAATTTTTAGTTAGTAACAGATGGATTACTTAGTAGCTTCAGCATAAATCAATGCTGGTTTATTTGAGTTACCTGTTGTGTCAGAAAAGTCCCCATCATGGCAATCCCTGCTTCCTCAGTGCTAAGAGCTGTACCTTTTCCTAGGGGATCCTGAGTGCTGCTATCTCAGCCACCGCTGCCCTTGACTGTCATTTCCTGATCAACTCCCTCTTGTTTGTGAGTAGCAGATCCAGGAGAGCATCTCCTATGTTCAGCCTGTCCAGCACCTGTATGAAAATATTTGTCCTCAATGTCTGTAAAAATCTCATGGGTTGCTCATCCCTTCTCCACACTGCCCTCTCAGATGCTGAGGTTGTCGAGTTCTCCAGGAGAACCTGCAGCCAAGTGATGGCTTCTCCCTAGCTGAAGGCAGCTTTACTCACCTTCTGTCCTTGATGAGATGGCCTAGAATAGGCACAGATCATGATGTTGCCCTCACGGCCCTCACTGTGATCCTGACTAGAGAGCTCTCAAAGTCTGCAAACTTTAGTCCATGATCCGGCCCTCACCTTGCCATCTCTGAGAAGAAGCACTTGTACCCATGCATTGCAGAACTTCCTTCACATGAACTCTCCCATCATGTCTCTGATTCCCACAGCATCCCAACTCTTCAGTTGCACACAGACATCTCCCACTGGTTTTTCAACCTGCGTCCACTAGAATACAGGTACTTGAGGCAGGTCCTTGATTGTCCAACTTCCTTGGATGGGAGAGAACCTCCCCTGCTGCCCTCTCCAGTGTATGCTCCCACTGATGGACCTGATTTAAAGACTCCCTCAATAATTTTGCAAGCCTACTGACAGAGATGTTGCTGCCTGTCTGTCACATGGAACCCATCTCTGCTAGCCCTGTTTCCCCAAGCACAGCTTTCTGGCTGTAGAAACCTGAGTGCTGCCAGCAACACCTGCCACACAGGTGGGTGTTACTCTGCAGAATGTTTGCCCTAGCCCAAGTCATTCTCTCTGCCCAGAAGGAACAAGAAAAATGTCACCCAGCCTCCCATCGCCGCTGCTGATGCTAAGAAAGCTAAAGGAATTTGGGGTGGGTTTATTATGACAAAGGAAAAAAAGGGTTTAATGCAATGCACAGGATAAAATATGCCTGTAAATGTAAACTGGGGGCTCAGTTCCCCCTGGGTATCATTACAATCATGCTGAAACTGAATTTTAGAAGTGATAAATCAGTGAAGATTAACACAATTGCAAATAGATGCCTTTAGGACACTGTATTTGCAATAAATTTTCAGTATACAGAGCTCTTTAGAAACCACTTAATGTGAAACACATTTCCCATATGTTTTATATATTTAAATGAGTACATTTCACCAATACATTCCAAGTCATGTGTCTCACAGAGCTCTCAATACGCTTTAGCGTAAAAAATTTACAAGACCATAATTAAGGGTATTATCAGGATATCTGAAATTTAACTTATGCTGAAGTGACATGATGCAATGATAGTTCTAGCATTTATGTGAAAAAAGTACCTGGCAGTCTTAAGTCACTGCTGTTTCTTCCTCTCTCCCTCTTTTTCTTCGAGAGCTGAACTTCCACCTCAGCCCCCCTGGTTATTCACATTTTGTCCCTTAGGACATGGTTCCCTTGGGAGCAGTGCTTAATTAAGCAGGTCGTGGACCTTCCACTTTACCCCATCTCTTCATTCACATCCCACTTCATCTACAGCTATCCAGATGGCTGAACACTGAATGGTAATAAAAACTAACGGGGTTTAAAAAATAATCCTGGGGGGGGGAAATGTTGAAGTGCAAAGTGATTTCAGCTGGGCTTGTTTTCCAATGCAGCATAGTGCAAAGGCCCAGTATGTGTTATATAGGAAAATCAAAAGTGGTAAAAAGAGAGATGGAAGCAAAAGGCTGAGGATGGGGAGGTCTTAACTCCTCCTTTGAGCAAGCTGCTGACAGAAATGTGGTCTGAATCCCAAATCCTGGAAGAAGCTGACTGGAGAAAAAGAAAGGGAAAAGTAAGGCATTCCTGCAAGGCAGAAACACTTTATTACACTGTACTAGGGAGAAGGAAACAGAAAAAAGCTGTTTTCTCTCACATTGATATAATATTTATCAAGACACAAAATCTTGCAATTTTTCAGAATTGACTCATCTGTGTCAGTGCAGAAAAGAAACTGCCCAGCCATCAGTTTTCTGCCACATTTTATCTAAACTGTAGGCTATTGAACAGAACCCAGCAACGTCAGAAGGCAGAAACAAACTAGGTAGTAACTCCAGCTGCTGCTGTTTCACTGTGTGTATCAACGCATCACTACAAAATTTTTTAAACAAACAAGCATTCTGGGTCTGCTGTAGGGAAACATTTTTTCAAAAGAATGAAAAATGTGCATCTAATTATTGTTACATATCAAAGAAATATATTCCACTTCATTAATTTCTATCATAGATCTCAAAGCATTTTTAATTGTTGCACTTTTTTTCCTGTGCTACTTGGAGTAAAAAAAAAAGTAGTGAAAATCACATGAAAAGAATCATTTTAAACTCTACAGAAAGGTCATTTTAGGTTCTGTGGGACTCCCTCCAGAAAGAACAAAACTGAAGTTCCATTTGAGCAGGATTACTAGAGTTGGTTAGAAATTCAACACTTTCTTTCATAGAACAATCAGCTTTTGAAAACTTTCCTGGCAAAAAAAATTGTTAAGTTTTTATCATTTTTTTTTATTTACAGCTGTCTTTTCCATATAAAAATATATTTCTTTTTCAAAAAAATCAAAACTAATCAGTTGTTGGAATATAGAATTCTTAATAACAACCCTGAATTAGAGAAGTAATCTCAAGTAAGTTGCACAATGATATCTAGGAAGGACTCATCACACAAACTGAAGGTTGAAGGACAGAAGACAATATGGTACTAATTCCAGAAAAACCACCAACAGAATTCACAGGAATAGAACTTACACAAGAGCTACTAGTAATAAATAAACATAGAGAAGCTCAGAAAGTTGCAACACATGCATTTCCCTGAAATGATTCTACAAGCTACAGAATATTACCTAGGAGGGCAGAGCACTCAACCTAAAAACTTCCATTTCCAGGAAGAACTTATTGCAGCATTTCTAATAGCTCAACAGAAGGCCCAGGCTGTCACCTTGGAACGTAAGCCTGGAAGCAACAAAAGTACCTCAGAAAACTTAACTGGCCAGGTTATATCCAGTTAAGTGATTTTCAAGCAAGAAGAGAACAAGGATGACCTTGGATGACTTAATGGACATGAGTTCTCAATTTGTTACAATTTTGAAGCAGGAAGTTTTAGAACCAGAATAGAAAAGTGGTGTTTAATAGAGGAAAGTGGTATTTAATGTTCTTTATCTAATAGCATCTCATCCATGAGAAGGAATATGATGGCACTCACTAGTTGGAAGGAGTTTCTGCCATCACAGCTGGTTTGTTCAGTCTCTCCCAGCTAGGCACCAGCTGTACAGTCTGTCAGCATGACCCTTATCTGCAAGGCTGGGGGAAAAAGTGTTCAATGACTGAAATTTCCACTAGGTAACACTGTCACAGTTGTTTTGAACATTGTGTATTAAACAGGACTAGAAAGACTGTGAAGTAGATGTAAGTGGGAACTGAGTTAGAGAAACAAACAACCCAAACCCTCCAAGCTCTGTATAAACAGGTGAAAAGCACAGCCAAACTGTCATACTTGAATAACACAATGCTTTTTTAGCAACTATCAGCCAATTAACAATAAGAGAATTTTATGACAGTTTTCTTCCTAAAAATATGTTGTACGTGGAGGATTTTCATGCATATGGGTTAACTTTTTCTGGTAAGTAATACACAGTACATTGGTTTGCTACATGCCCGTTACAAGGTGGGGGTTTTGTGATTTACACTCAAAAAGTATTTATGCAAAACTCCAAGATTTAATGCGTGTCAGTATTTTATTTCTTGCACAGTTAACCTCTATGATGCTTTCTACCTGCAAAGTTCTGTCTCGGGAGTCTTCACCATTGCTGGGAAGCTGAGCTCCACTTCCACAAAGTCACTGTGTTACTTCTCTGTGCCTTTATAAAAAAAAAAAAACAAACCCCACCAGCAGGAGAAAACGGTAATTTAAAAAAAGGCAGGTAGTGAGTTTGTAAACCTCAGCTCTTTTAGTGAAAAGGGAAAGGCATGAAGAGAATCCTGTTGGTCTGGACTCTCTATTCTGCAAAGGTAAAACTAATAGTCAGGTTGCCTTGGCAGTGTGGGACACCTTCACAAAGGAATCGTATCAGAGATCGTGGGTTCTCGGAGCTATATCAGATTATTAAAAGCTGTAGCAATTTGCGTTATCTGACTCAGTCAAAAAGGTTATTTTCTTTAGAGGCAATTTTTTAAACTGGCCAAAGAACATGAAACTCATACCTGAAGTTGGTACCACCACTGACCCACCACTTCTTCACAAACTAGTGACCTGTGACAAGCTGAAACTGAAACCTACACTCTTGTCAGTTTATTCTCCCTTCTGTAGTCTTGTAAACAGCAAAACAAACTAACCAACCCTAGTTTTTCAGAAGTTAGCTGGACTGCATCCCTCAGTGGGGTAGCACCACACCTGCATTTCATGTAAACTGCTGCTCCATACTTGACTAACTTTGAACATCCTTCACGAAATGCAATGGGACAGTGAGTTCTGTGATCTTAGTCTTGACATTTCAGTTTTCCAGCCTAGAACACGAAGGCACTTCACTGACTAAGGAAACAAATAGCAATAGCAACAGCACACCAGCAAAGACCTCAGGAATCAGGATAGGACAGGAAAAGGATAATATGAAGACAGATATTTCTACTTTGCCAGCTTCAAAATGGTAACTAAATTCATTAACGTCTGATGGCTGCTGACAGGCTTAGATAAATTAAATGGGTGGTGTCAGTCAAACGTTATTAAAGAGACATGGTTACTCTTCACAACACTTAGAAGTATGATTTGATATGCATAGATGGGCAGATTAAGAAGTAATTTCTGTAATGACAGAAACAGGCTGTGATGGCAGAAACTCCTTCCAACTAGTGAGTGCCATTGCATTCATTCTAATGTACGAGATGCTGCTAGATACAGAACATTAAATAACCTCTTTTCTCTATTAAATGCCTCTTTGCTATTCTGATTCCAAAACTCCCTCCTTCAAACACGTAACACATCCAGAACTCATGTCTTTTTAGTCATCTAAAGCCATCATTCCTCTGCTTGCAAGAAAATCACTTCCTTGGATGTAGCCTATCATGGTTTAAACCAAGCTGGCAACTCAGCCCCACAGAGCTGCTCACTCTCCCCTGGTGGGATAGGGGAGAGAAACAGAAGAGTAAAAGTGAGATAACTCACAGGCTGAGATAAAGAGAGTTTAACAGGTAAAGCAACACCCATGCACACAAGTAAAGCAAAACAAGGAACTCATTTCACGGGCAGGCATGGGAACCCTGTTCAGCCATCTCCAAGAAAGCAGGGCTCTAGCACCTCTAATGGTTAATGGAGAAGACAAACGCCACTCCTCTGAATGTCCCCCCCATCTTTCTTCCTCCCCCCACTGTATATGCTGAGCAGATGCTGTAAGGTATGGGACATCCCTGTGGATCAGCTGTCCCACCTCTGTCCCTCCTTCTTGTGCATCCCCAGGCTCCTCGCTGGTGGGGTGTTGTGAGGGGCAGAAAAGGACTTGATGCTGTGTAAGCACTGCCCAGCAACACCTAGAACATCACTGTGATATCAACACCATTTCCACAAACCCAAAACAGCCCTGTCCTGTAGCTACTATGAAGAAAATTAACTGTATCGTAGCCAAAACAAGCCCAAGCCTCACCAATTAAGTTTTCAGAGGTACGGAAAGGCTTCCAAGATGCACAGCCTGGACCTTTTGCTGAGCTATTAGAAATGCGGCAATAAGTTCTTCCTGGAAATGAAAGTTCTAAGCTTGAGTTACCTACACTCTTAGGTTATCTAATCTACATTCTTCTATAGTCTGTAGCATGGAAAATAAAACTGAGCTTCATTTTTTTTCCTTATCATCAGCTTCTCTTATTTACGTCCCTTTCCTGTGAATTCTGTTGGTGGTTTCTCTGGAATTGGTACCACGTGGTCTTTTGTCCTCTAACATTCTGTTCTGGCAATTAGTCATTTTTCAAAAAGTGATTAGCCTGTGAAATAAAGTTTTTAATTTTTAACCAAATCAAATTGAACTTCAGTTTTATTAAAACAAAGGTGTCTTGTTTTCTTTCACATTTTTGAATTTTAGCTCTTTGATAAGAAACATGAAAGAAAATAGTATATGATAGATACAACTTACTATTGGCAATTTTACAGTTCCTTTTGGTTTGGATCCCATGGTCCACCAGATGGGCAAAATCATATTCACCACAAAGTCCTAAGTTCTTTCTCTAAGGATTCCTGCAGAACAGAAATTATTTTTCTCTACAGTATAAAACTAATGATTCTTTTCATGTGAGTAGCACTGCAAAGTGAAAAAATTACAATTAAAAATGCTTTGAGATCTGTGTAGAACTAAATAAAGCAAAAATGGGGGGTTTAGTATATAATAAGAATTAGCTACAGAGGCTGTGGAGGCTCCACCCCTGAAAATACCCAAAATCCATCTGGAAATGCTCCTGGGACTGCAGGGGTGCTAGGGATGATGACCTCCAGAGGCCCTTCCCACCTTAGCCTTTCTGTGGTGCTGGGATAGAGAAGCTTTTCCAAAAGCACATGTAGACAAGGCTGAAGCCACCTGTTATCCCTCACCTGAGAGATGGGTGCCTGTAATGAGGGAAGGGGGATTTTACAAATGAGAAGGGCTGATGCCCCAAGCAATTAAGTGCCTGTCAAGGACTGAGGCAGCTTAATGCTCCTAAAGGTCTCAAGATGTGCTTCTGAATTCATGTAAATTTGTGGTGGACTGTCCATAACGCACAGTGTCCCACACTTGTGTTTTGTGTTTAATGCTGTCAGTGCATTCTCCAATTTGTGGTGTCTGCTATTATAGAGACATTTTATATTTTTTAAATTCTGATGTATTTCACTAGTATTTATGAAGGTGATGGACTCTCCATAACTACCGAATGAGCTTAGGCCTCCTTTAAACAATTCAGAGTCCAGAACACTGAACAGCAGAAGCAGCAACAGGAGCAAGCTGGCAAAAAAAAAGTTGATGTAATGGCCTAGTTAAATCATCCATCAAAAATAATGAAGCTCTTAAGAAATCTATGTTCTTGACCCATATTCAAGGATCACCCCCTGTGAGCTCAAGAGCAGTCCATTCCATTGAGGAGGATATCAAGCACAGGCAGAAGCAGGCGTGCAGGGATAAACAAGGAACTCCAGACCAGAGTCAAGCATAAAGACAGTGTTCAAGAGGTGAAAGAAGGGACAGGTGACACAGGAGGAAGGTAGAGATACTGTCAGAGTGTGCAGGGATGTTATCAAAGGCAAAGCCCAACTTGGAATTCAGTTTACAGACGGATAAGAAGGTTTAACAAGAAAGGTTTCCACACGTCAATAAGCATGGAAAAGGTGGGCCCACTGGTGACAAAAGACATGTAAAAAAGTGACAATGCCACCTTTGCCTCAGTCTTTAGTGGTAGCATTTACATTTAGGAATCCCAGGCACCTGAGGACATAGGGAGATGCAGGCCAAGGAAGACTTACTGTCACTGGAGAAGGATCAGGTTAGGGAATATTTAAATAAAGCAGTCCCTGGGACCTGATGGGCTGCACCCCCAAGCGCTGAGAGAACCAGCTGATGACATTTGATAATCTTCAAAAGGTCAGAGAAATCAAGGGAAGGTTCCTAAGAAGTGGAAGAAAGGAAACATCACTTCTACCTTCAAGAAGGGCAAGGAGGAAGAGGAGATGGGAAACTAGGGGCTGGTCAGCCTCACCTCAGTCCCAGGAAAAGTGGCAGAGCAAATAAACCTGGAAGATATTTCCAGACATATGAAGGTCAAAAAGGCAGCGTGGGGCAGTCACCACAGTTTTGTCACGCTTAATCAACCTGACAGCCTTCTCTGAGTAGGTGACTGGCTCAGAGGTGAGGGCAGAGCAGTGAATGCTGTTTGTACTGACTTCACTATGGCTTTTGGCACTGATCCCCATAACATCCCAACAAACAAACTGGTCACGTGTGGGTTAAGTAAGTGGGCGGTGAGGTGGGCTGAAAATTGGCTGAGCTGCCACAGTCATTAATGATCTTGATGATGGGACAGAGCACCACTGGCATTCAACACAAAACCCAGAGGGGTGGTTGGTACATCAGATAGTTGTGCCACCATTCAGAGGGACCTGGACAGGCTATGTCAGTGAATCAACAGAAAGCTCTTGGAGTTCCACACAGTGAAGTAAACACCAAACCAAACTAGTAGCTCCTTAAAGAAACTGTAATTGATCAGAAACAAAAGATATTACAAAAATAGTAACCACAATAGCTACTCTCATTCAATGTATAATTTCACATGCAGTGTCAGCCCACTTAGAGACCTCAGCCCTTACAGGATCTGACAGTAGGTACATTAAATCTCTGGCAGGTCCTAGCTGAATCCAGTTACCTCTTATATACCCTAACACACTTCACAGTCTGAATGAAATCCTGAGGAGATTGTCTTATCATAATTCTCTATTCAAGATACTATGTCTTTCTACTGGAAAAAAACCCAACACTCTACTTGAAACACTCAACTAAGTGATTAGCTTGTCTATTTTTTTTCCTTTGTGGACAATTACATGTCAATTAATATACCTCAGAGGTTGGATTCAGCCTCTTACTGAATTCAGTTATCTAGAAGAAAGGAATTTAGTTTTAACTAGTTAGTTTAATAATTAATTGTTAATAATTTCATAATAACCAGAATTTTCTGACAGGCATAGTACACATCCAGCATTCACCAGTGGTTGACCATGAGCTAAAAAAATACATTTTTGTTTGTTGGTGTTTTGGCTTTTTTTCTCTGCTTGATCTGCTGACAGAGAATACCCAGGTCAGAGTTCATGCTGTGCCATCAATTCTTCTCAGCCTGCAGCCCGATGATTCATGGATTACAGTGACAAGGGACACAAGGATGGGAAGTAATGATGTGAGGCTGTGTACTGGGCTGTGCAAGTTTAATCCCCCTTTCTTTTATGGGGTGGATGGGACCAAAACTTTTCTGTCAGAGTGAAGGACCCACTATGATGACAGTGCCAAAAAGGTGGTGAATCCACTGGAATTGCATGTTTGCCAGGTGTCAAGCCTCATAAAAACAGTTGCTAAAACACCAGAGCAAGTGCTAAGACAATTTCTGATATGACATTAAACAGTAGCAGCACCAGTAGATGGACTGCTTTGCAAGAGAGGCTGCATACCCCTGAGATTTTTCAGGCTTCAGATTCTTGCCTTTTTTTGGTTCTGCCAGAGAGCAGAAGTGTTGGGCTCTGCACAGCACTTATCACCACTCTGAGAACAGGGAAATCCATCTCAAAGCAAAGCTGGCTGTGTTGGCAAAAGCACTGGGAAAGTCAGTGACCATTTGTCCAAGAAACTATCCTGTCTCAGCCTTGGAACTGTAGCTCAAGAAAAACCACCAATGGCACAAAACATGCCAATCCAGACACAGCAAGTCAAGAGCAACACTGAAGTGACTCAGTGAGGAGAAATTTCCGCAGTTACCTCTCCTTCACCTCTGGGATGAGCTGGCAACAGATCCTGCACCTGGTGCTCAGCACAGTCTGGCAACAGGCTGTAGGCACTGGCAAGGGCAGGCTAAATACAGCCTTAGGCAAAGTAAGAGCAGTGACTTGGCATCAAGAATAGAAACACCATTGGAAGAAGGAAGGCAGGGTACACAAACACCAGAGTGCAGCACATGCCCCAGGCCTCACAGAGGCTGCAGGCAAGATAAACTATTGATGTTTTTTAAGGCTTTACAGATAGGAAAAGGGAACAAATGCCAGGATGAGTTAATAAAGCATGAGCTGTGATCAGCCCCACCAAGGACACGAGTTTGTTGTGATGCATACCCCAGCTTTTCAGCAGGAGGTGAAGGCAAAGGGCAGAAACCTGTGTACTGATGAGGTCAAAACTCTTCCATCTGGAGTACTTGTGGCACAAAAAAAATGCTGTATCCTGTAGCTTGTTTCCTTAGTTCTGCAACCTGCCCAGCTCAGGCATCACTGAGTCCCCATCATCTCCAAAAATTCCTGTCTGCTGTGCCCTCAGGCACAGTGATCTCACCTTGCAGATGTTCTTCCTGCTCTAGGGAAAGCATTTCCAAGGAACTGTCCAAGAGGCAGTGTTCCTTTTCTTCTGTTCATAGCTGTCTTAATCAGACATTTTATTTTTCCCCATGTAGTGCTCATTATGCTGGCTCACAAGTTTCTTAGCTCATCAATTCTGCATTCTGTTCAAACTCAGTCAAAATGCCAACATAAATAACTCAATGTACTGGCTGAGCTTAAGTTACAATAACAATTACTAGAACAAAATGACAGTCATCACATCAAGGTGTTACTAACTGGGAGCCAGGAGACATGAAATTGCTTTGTTGCTCTAAGATCTTCTTGTTTGTTTGGCAAGAAATTTTTCAACCTTATTGTACCTCAAATCCTCTGAAACAGGAGGGGTGCGTTGTCAAATGTGGCTCCTTTGCTGTATCCAAGGGAATAAGATCCTCCCTAAGAACTGCAATAAAAGCAGCATTGTTAAATCCAAGTTCCCTCCTACCTTTCTGAGGAGTAAGAACTCCTGAAAAATTTAGTGAGGGAGACAGAAATCATGCAAGTGCTAAATAACACAAACTGGATTCTGAGCTGCTTAGTGTCCAGCAGTGTCAGAACCTTACACAGCACCAGGGATGGGCTTAAATGTGCAGCCAGGCATTCTGTGGGAGTTCACAATTCCTTATTTTGTCCAGAGTTAGAAAGGACTGACCTTCATTTCCTCTTCACGGAGGCCTGACAAGTATCATACCTTGAAAACTAGCTGGGTCCCAGAATGGCTGGAGCTGTTGAAGATTATGTTCAGCTGCAATTGTTAGGGTGCTCACTACAGCCATCAGTATTGTGTTTCTAGTTGGAAAGCAATCTATTTTTACTAATTTATATTTTACTAGCTACTTACACAATTCAGAGTTGCATAAGTAAAAGACAAGAGCCCTTGCTGGAGGATCCCCATATTCCTCTGTTAGATATCACAGGAACCTGGACCACTTGGGTCCAGATTCATCTACAGAGCCATGCCTATTTAAATCACAAGTGTTCCTGGCTCACACCTCTTTTTACTAACACTAAAAAGTAAAAGACCAAATTGCAGCCACCTTTAGAGTGCAGCCCTAGATAAATTTCCCTTAGGCTGTAACATCCTTTCAGTATCTATGAGAGAACAAGACAAGCCAAAGGTAGTTTTTCCGTAAATGCCTGCCCAGTGCTTACAGCCTCTCCAGCCCAAAAGTTCCTCTTTATTTCAATCCCACAAATCACTAATCCACGAAAAGATAAAATACAAAAGATATTGCCTTTTAACCCCCAATACTAAACAAAAGAAAACAAGAACTGAGGACACTGTCCAGTACATCAGGACACTTGACTATTTTGGCCAAGTCTTCTAGTGTCACTTTACATGGATAAAGCAGTGATGCATATTCTGGGATTGCACAGATGATCCTTCTTGTGTTCAGAGAGACTATAATGAACAAAATTATATAATAAAAAAAGTTTAATTGTGGACTACAGTAATTTAAATGCTTCTTCCAGAAGATAATGTGGCCCTAAGTTATAATCTTCCTATGTTCCAGAACAGTTTGTGGTAGCTTTTTTCATTTACTTCTGATTATATTAGAAATAGTTATTGGAATGATTCTGAACTGGAAAGCTTTTATAAAAAGGTAGGCAGCTCAATTTGACTGTACATCAGTACTTAGCATGAGATAAATACAGGAGTTGCTAGATGATCTAAATTAAATATAACTGGATTTATAGTTGTCAAGCAATCACATGAGACCATATTGTTAAAGCAGAAAAATTAAGAACTGTCTCGGTTCAAATAAACTGAAAAACAGTAACTTGAAATCTGCCAGCAGTAAAATGAAGACACAACTTTACATTTTAATGTGAAAATACAAATCATAGCATCATCAGGGAGTGCTTTCTTGCACATATGCACAGAGGAAGTATGCAAGAAGTCCTTTCCATTCTGATTCCAGATTGTGGTACGAAGGTTCACAACACAGTGTTACTAAAGATTCATCTCTAGATGGATCATTTTGCTGCCATTCTTATCCTTCAGCCAAAAGAATCTATTTAGGAAGTGTGAGATCTTCCTTCCAGAAGCACTCTTGTATCCCCTGGAAGCTCCCTAGGCTCACACTGTGCTTCCCTGTGTAGATTCCTCATCCTGCAGCCCTGACATCCTATGGAACGTCTCTACTAATGTATTACCTTCAGTAACTATGCTAATTCTAGGACTTGCTACCAACAGCAACCACTTAGTGTTCTTCCCAGTGTATTTTCTACCTCCTTCTCCTTCATAAATAAAATCCAAGCAGTACCTATTCCTTAAAGAACATGTAAAATTTCTATTGTAAAGCGTGCCTGTTCAATTCCCAACTTACCTGGCCATTGGGCAGGAGGAGGCTGTTTGCAAAATTGCTGCTGAGACCAACTAAAAGTAGTCCCAAGAGAGAGCTAACATCTTAAACTAGAGAAAGCAGAGGAACTCCCTCCAGCAAAATTCTGTGATCTCTGGAAATATGTGCTGTGGAAGATACTGTCTGTATAATTTTAATAAAATCTTATCTATTTTCCTGTCTTTTAAATATGGCCTTTCTGTCCTTATTAAAGATAGACAAAGAAAGCCCCAGAGATACTTTTGCATCCTCTGTGCTCTTCATTTCCTGATTATGCACGCTAGATTTTTGCTACTAACAAACCAAAAGAGAAAAAAGAGCTTTGTAAATGTTGAAATATTGCCAACAGCTGCACTGTTCCTTTTTCAAACATGGGTATCCAGGGAGAAAGGTACCCCTGGGTGTTTTATTCTCTGCTTAGAAGGAAAACAAAATAAGAGAACTAAAATATTTAAAACCCCTCCATGGAGTAAATGAAGAACAAATACAGGAGGGGAAAAGAAAACCCTCATAGTGGTGTGTTTGTGGAGCACCTGGGGCTCATCACTCTGACTGGCACAGAGACAAGTTTCATTAGCATTGCATGAAAGATATGAACTCATCTAACCATGAGTGAAGAAATTTTGATTGCAGTTTTTTGGACGAAAAGTCAGCTTCTGCACTTTCAAGAGGGCAAGAGGAAATTAATACCAGCATTTCAAGCATCCTGTTTACCTCCCTTTCTCCCTGAACTGAGTGGCAATCCCCCTTGTCTGTCCCCAGGGTGAGGGAGGGACTTACCTGGGTGAAGGAGTGAAGAGCAAAGGACTAACCAGGGGGCCACATGGTGTGTGCAGCTCACTCCTGCCCTGCTCACCACTTCAACTGAAAGCACTGCAGTGAGCACCAGCACCCAAGCTCAGCTCTCTCTACCCTTGGAAAACATGCCAGGATGCCCCACTGGCTCAAGAAACAGCCAAGAGCTGCCAGGACTTCCCCACCAAGGGGACCTAAAGTCACCCCTCCTGTAAAGGGGGGACCTCTGGGAAGGTCCTGTCCTTGTCCTGAAGGACAGAAGCGCTCCCTAAGCAAAGGGAACAACCACCATACCCCTCTGTTTCCCCAGGGGATCAAAGTCACAGCTTCTGCCAGACTAGACAGACATGCCTGGAGCTTGAGAGAAAGCTAAATATAGGAGCATCAGACAGCGATGACAAAAACACCTACCCATGTGGCTGTGCTCAGGGATTGAGAAAAGAACAATCTATTTTCCTACAGATTCACCAGATAAGCTCAGAGGCTGCCTCTTCCCTCAACACTCCTGTGGAGGATTAACTGATATCTGAGGAAAGAGCAAGGTGTATCTCTTTGACTCAGGTTTCTTTCATTTATTAACCACTTTGGAGTTTCATCTGGTTTTTTCCAGGTTGTTTTTTTTTTTTTACAGAAAGGAAACTCCAAATCATTGATGATGGGGCTTTTTATTTTTCTGTTCAGTTCTATCCCTTTTTAAAGGTTAATGCAGACAAACCCACTGCAAACCTCCTTGTTACTCTGGCCCTTGAAAAATCTGCTAATGATTTTCCAGGATCAGTGTAACTGTTGTCACAGTCTACATCAACACCCGTATCCTGGTTTAAACCATGATTCTGTAATTTATCCTAATTCACATGATCTTTTTCTGGCATTTGTATGTAGACTGGCATCAAAATTTAACCTCTTGTAAGCAGTGTGGCAGTGCACAAATCCTAAGCATGGAATGCTGGTTTTGGATGAAAGATAGAGGGGAACAGCAGTCTCGAGAACCAACCCAGGTAACTCCAGAGCTACAGTTCTGAATTTACCCAGAGATGCTTCCCTACCTCCATTTCAGTGAAGGCTAACTACTTCTTATTCAATGAACTGGGAGGAGACCAAAAAATCTCACTATTGATTACACACAACAGGGTTTTTCTTGGCCAAGATTATACGAAATCCACACATGTCTTTTCTCTAAAAGTCTCACCTTTGGTCAGCAAGCTGCAGATATTCTATGGTTTCTCCAAGGCAATTCTGTTCACTTGGTCCACCATTTGTGTGACTCAACAGCCCTTTGTCTCCTCCAGTTCTCATTCTGGGCACATCAAGAGTTATGCAGAAGGGAGGTGGTCAATGTAAACAAACCTGAGACACCTGACCAAGGGTCAAGCAAGGCAGAACCTCTTGTGACTGCGCTCCCTGTGCTCCACAAAGTCACCTGAGGGCAAAGCCTCCATCCCTTCATTATTCAAATTCCATTTCTGGCCTTCCTTTTCCTGGTAACTGTCAACTTTCCCTTTGTCTGCTCTGCCAACAAAAGCCCTCGTAAAACCCATGGGCAAGCTTTAGGAACAGGTAGCTGAGGTTCCTACAGCAGCACACCAGCTAGGAAAGATCAACAGCTCTACAGGACATACATGCACTCACCTGTCCCTCCCTGAATCCTGTACAGCTGAAAAAGGACAGTCCTGTTTTCTCTGGAAGTAGATGACCTTACACTGGCATCCACACCCACCCTAATTTCCCCACAGTCCCTACAGAGAGTGCAGTGCCATTGTGCAAGTGCCCACGGGCTCAGCTGGAATCTGCTGGGGTCATTCAAACCACTCTTATCCCTACAAACACAACTTTTGGGGGGAAGGAACTGTGAAACTCCTACCTGTGCTTCCATCCTTTGCCCTTTCCACTGTGCCTGTTCATCATCACAATATGATTCTACTGAAAGAAGAGAGCGAGTGCTCTCCAGCAGTATCATGACTCCATCTGGGAGCCAGAGGTGACATTTTCCTCACCTTCTGGCAACCTCTGTGCACTCGGTGTCAGCTGCCACAGCTCACAGACACCTACATAGGTCACCTTTGAAAAGAGGGAAAGACAGAGGCTGGACCTGGGAAGGAGTCTGGGCATTCCAGGCAGCACCTGCCTTGGAACAGTGTCTCTCTCCTGAGACCCACAGCTGATCCATTTCTGCTCCCCAGCTGCCCTAGCAGCCTCTTCCAAAATGCTTTATGGGTGGCCCTTAAAGATGCACAAGCTCCTAAGCAGAGCCTTCAAGCCTAGCTTACATGGTCAGTCTCTGCCCAATTCTGACCCTCCTCTGCCATTCCCCTTTTTCAACCACCAGCTCAGGACAGAGGTGACACCTCCTTGCTGCTTTGTCTGTTTTTCATCATTTCCCTGTCTTCAATATTCTTCCCTGTTCAGACTTTATCTTCTGCCACCATCTACCCACTGCACAACCAAAACCGTTCCAGCTCCCAAAATCCCCTCCCAGGTATGTAAGATTCTCTCCTACCTTGATTATGTGTGCATGATTTATCTTCCTTAAAGTAGAATTATTCTACCAGCAGCAGGCAGAGGAAAAGAAGGAACGGTTCTTCTGCCAGCTTGCTCCTGTTGCTGCTTCTGCTGTTCAGTGTTCTGGACTCTGAATTCTTTAAAGCAGGCCTAAGCTTATTCAGCAGTTACAGAGAGTCCGTCACCTTTATGAATACTAGTGAAATACATCAGAATTTGAAGAGCAGAAAAGGTCATTCTGATACTGTTACGTGAACCAGATACCATAAAACTGGATAAAATTAGGCATTCTTTCAGTAGATTTTCTGTCCCTGGAATTCAATAGGTAGGCTGTTCAAGTCCTCAATTTTAACAGTTATTGAAAGATTTGCCTTCCCTGAAGCTCCAATTCATCTGTTTGTTCATATATTTGATGTCTAGCACAGCCTGTGGCAGTAAATTCCAAAATTAATTACATGCAATGGCAAAAAAACCCTCCTTTTGATTTAAAACTACAATCAGATTTCATTGTAGCTGTGGGGGGAATTATGAATAATAGTTAATGCATATTGTTTCAGACTCCAGAAACACCTATCAATTCAGTAAAAGCATTAATCTTACAGACTCAATATTTTAACACTGGGCTCAGTGATGAAGAAGTACATAAATACAGATCATCACTAATAAATTGTAGTAAGTGAAATCTCATACTGCTCAATGTTGGTGAGCATCTGGAGATAAAAGGAATCCTGACAAGCAGTCATGGTCCTTTTTCTTATGGAAGCAGCCTGCAAAAGGCACTAAGCTGACTGGGATCATGTTGATAGCCATAGAGACACTGCTATTTTTCAATGTTTCTTTCTCTAGTGTAGCATACTATTATTAACCTTGAAGGGGAAAATCCTGAAGCTGCTTACCTTAACTTGTTTAAGTGACTTTGCAGTACTGTTGAAACCTAAATCAAAGAATAACATACAACAGCTGTTTTTGAAATGTTAGTACCATATATTCACCTGGCAATAAACACAACTCAACCTTGCTGGGAGATGTTAAGATGTGATTTACTTCTGTCTTCTGTCACATATCACATCTGCAGGCACTTTATATACCCAGGACAGAACTGGGAGCTCCTGTGAGTTCTCAATACACAGTTCTCATTTCTAAACTGACCAAGGGCCAGTTATGGGTTACGGACTGGCGTGGGAGTTGGCATTATCCACTCCTCTCACCATACAGAAACCTTTCAGCTGTGTGATGACAGGAGCCATCAGAGGCAGCAGCAGCATAACAGCTCCCACCTGGTGGCAGCACATGCCCACAGGACAGACCCACACACAGTAGAAACAGTTTTAAAAATACAAAAAATTAAAATTTCAGTGCTGCTTACATAGAATAAGTTCCATTATTTGTATCATGCCCTTTTGTACTGCAAAGTTTCCTTTTCCAGCAGAAACTCCCATCATTAATAGGTAAAGCAAAGATCTGAAGTCCTACCTGTTTCATTTTCCCCCAAAGATGTTTAACAGAAATACTCAATTGGTGTTACAATACTCATCTGAAAAATCCTCTTGTCTAAGCTGCTTGAGATGCAGTTTTTCTGTCAGACCTGTCTCCCTAAGTATTACTTTTATAATTCCCAAGGATTAGTAAAATGGGTCTAAGGGAATAATGCTCTAATAAAACACTAAAATTACCTGTTATACAGTCATACCTCTATTCAAGTACAGGTTAAAATAATTTTTAGTTTAAGTATCCCCTTATTTTCCCCAAATCTGCCACTTCTTTGTGGTGACCACTGAGTCTCCCAGTCCTTCAGAGGATGACTGGATATTACATGACCTTCAAACAGTGAAGATGAATACTTTTCCATATACTGTTTTTGTATTCATGTATTTCGTGAATGCAATCACATACCATTAATAACTACATTTAGCTTTTATTAAGCATGACTGCACAACAGAAGAGACAAAAACATTTTATTTCACTTCTGCATTTTATTCTGAAACCACTGACCTCATTTTTAGAGCTAAAGATCTTGCAGGTAAGACTAGGAGGAAAGAATGAAACAAGGTGCCATGAATCAGTAATTCAAAAGCATTCTTCTGCCACACAGAAAAATAAATCAGGTTATGTTTTGCTGTATGAAAAGTTAATGAAAAAAACTGTACCAAATATATCAAGTTACAGTTTGGATCAGAACATAATCTAGATCATCAGTTTCCTCTGATCTCTAGTTTTTGCTGAAGGAAAACCCCAAGCCCCTTGGTTGTATATTTTTTTGAAAAACTAATGACAAAGAAAACAAGAAAACGCAACTTGCAGTTAAAGGGGAAGAAAAAAGTCAAGCCCCTTGATTTATGAGCTCTTAGACAGAAAATTAACAACTAAACCTAGATTTTCTTCATCTTCCGTGAGCCTTATGATAAACCTGCTCAAAAATATTATTATAATGAACATTTTATCCTGCTTTGCATCAGTTTGTTTTAAGAATAAACTTGTCTGTTCTGGGCCAGCAAACCTCAACTTTTTCAAAAACACAAATGCACTCCAAACTGTATTTCAGTACACTTATACTAATCTTAAGGAACAATCTTGCCAAACATGCATCCAAGACAGAAGCAATTTTTAGAAGCAATTTAGCTGTAATACCTCATCCTCTGAAAGGCTTCTAGAAATACTTAATCATTCAACAAAGCAAGCTTGTGGAGCTGATAAAGACCATTTCCTCCTTCATGCTGCTTTTCAGACTCATCATGCTGAGAATCCACCTAACCAAAAGAAGCAAGATGGAAGTCAGAACACATTCTTAGTAATTTTTTACTATATAACATGGTTATGAAAAAGTCTTGAGGAGTTTTGAGTTTCAAATCATACAGGAATTTCAGTTCCATGCCACACATCCCAACAAAAGAGTCAGAGCTACAAAATCCTGTCTCTCGTGGTTTGCCAAGAATACTATTTCATAACCAATTTCAAAGCATTACAGGTAGCATTTTATGTGATGATATAAAAAAGATACCTTGAGATCCTTCAGACACAGTGGGGAAAATCATGATCCAAGCCTGTACATTAGCTTGTTATAAAAGCTAAACACCAATAAAACTGTAAAAATATAATCTTCATAACATAAAGGATAACTAAATTTGAAATATGAAAATAGAAACACACTGGCCTAAGGCAGTATATCACAACACACCCTAAAAAATGCCTTCTATAAACAAATGTCCTTGGTGCTCATTCTCTGTTGTCCCTCTTTTCAAGAGGGGAGACCCAAACCCCTCCTTTACACCCCTCAGTGGGAGAGGCACAGGAAGGTGTGTGTAGCAGTCTTACTCCTGCACTCCAATAAATGTAGAGTTGCCTTTACAACCCCTCTCAACTTAAAACCCATGGAGAGTTCTGCTTGAAAAAACTAAGTATTTCTATACACAAAACTAAAAACCAAACCACTCAACTAATACATAGACTCTACAAAAATAGGGTACCAATAAAGACTGATGTATACACTAAAGTACTCATGCTTTAGATGTGACTCTACAGTGCCCTCAGTATTTTTGAATTCAATAACCAAAAAAGGACACCCTTCTAAAGGAAATTCTCCCTTTTAACACTGTTAACTAACTGTACTGGGGTGGTCTAACTTCTCAAGAAAAAAGAAATTTTAAAAAGTGCCTTTGTACCCTTACCTGATTCCACTCATACGGCTTCCCACACCGTGTATGAGCAGTTTTATCTCGAGGCCTTGGTTTGCAGATTAAACTGAAATTACATAAAAATAGCCCTGAGAAACACACTTGTATTTAATTATGAAGACAAAGGATTTTTTTATACTAGTATTACCAAGTATTTACAACCTGTGTGTGCTGAAGGGAATCTTAAATATCCTTGTTAATCTAGTCTGATTTGTTCACTTCTCTGTAGTTTGCCCCTCTAATGTGAGAAGTCAAAATACAAGTTTTCAGAGAGACATTAATTGTATCAGAATGCATTTTCTTCTAAAGAAAATAATGAGATTTTTCTTCATTACAAAGTACTAGAATTTGCAAGTATGATTTATTCAGTGAGTTTTATGTATGCTTACTCACTAGAATGTATAATACAGCTATTTTTAGGGTATTTTGCTTTGCATGACAACTCAATTACTATAGATTGTCTGTCTGCTCCAGTTATTTCCTCAAGCTGTACAAAGGACAACAGTAGTAGACATTAATTAATTCTGTCTAGATGTGTTTTTCAAATACTGATTTTAGTCTTAAGTAGTGATGACATGTTGTAAATACAATTAGCTTTTGAAAAATGAAAAAAGTTACAGGAGACTGTTCAAGCTAAATTTCTATGTATTCTTACTAATAAATGTTAGTTTCTTCACCCAATACTTAAAAAGTACAATTAGGAAAAAAATATTCAAGACCAAGAAAGATTTTTCACAAGGGAAAAGAAGAAATCATTACAATAATCAGACTGTTTATTCCTTACAATATAAACATATAAAAATAAAATTTTAAATAAAAATAGCTGTAGGATTGTTGGAAGACAACCAGTAAAAGCACAGGAGAGAAAGGGCTACTGCAGAAAGGTAAAAAATCCAGAATAAAAAAAAAAAAAGCCCAGCAGGCTGATGAAAATGACCAGGCAGTTGGTGCTGGCTGAGCTGGGGGCCACGTCAGTGCTGAGTTCCTGAGCCAAGGAGCTGCACAGGCTGTCCCTTCCCCTCCCAGCTGGCTGGAGGTGTCTGTACAATCAGTCCCAAATAGGTGCTGAAATAGTAGCAAATGTTCACATGTCTGAAGAAATAGCAGTGACATTTCAGTGCCTTGAATTTCACATGTAAGTGTTGATGACCAAGCATGAGCTGTTACTGTCACAGTCACCTCCAGAGAGGGTTTGTGGCTTTGCTTCTTTCTGCCTGCCCACATTCCCTGACTTCTCTATTGTCTATGCTCTTTTAATTTAGTTTCCAGTGCTTCAAAAGGTAAGGCTGACCCTGCACTTCTTAATCTATTATGCAATGCACCTGAATTTTGAGTTTTGGAAACAGGAAGTATGGGTACTTGCTTTAAACTTAAAGCAATGTAATCATTTTTTTTCACAGATAAGACAAAAAAAAAAAAAAAAATCAACCAAGCAGGTACATTCAAAACCAAACACCATCTGAAAAAACAGCATAAACAGCTGTTCTGATAATAATTTTGATAACCCTGGGTAAGAGCAGCTAAGCTTAATAACTTCTGATCTTTACCATCATGAGCAACTGACTCACTCTGGCATCATACAGTTACTTTAGAAAAGCTCTATTGGCAAAAAAGGTCCTATTTCCTAGAGATGAGGCTAGAGTCCATAACAAAACTCTGAATTCATGCCTGAACCAGAGCTCTTCTTAACACTGGTTTAGTAGAGAGCCAGGTCAGGAGGAGAAAATTGTCCTGATGATACAGACAGCATTAAAATGCACACTGTGTGTACAAACAAAGGAAGATTTTTCACACTATGCTCAGCAGTGGCAGGCATTAGAAGCAGCTGTTACAGGGATACTTCACTGCACTACTTCCACCAAACTACAAGCTGAAAAAATTCTCAAGGCTGGCTGTACTGCCTCACAATGCTCTTTTCAGAACCACTGCTTCAGCCACAAGAAGCAGGGAAGCTTGCTGGCAAAAAAGGCAGGTGGCCTTATTTCAATTCCTAAATTAGCCTGAGACTTCCAATTAACTTGGGCAACACCCATCCTGCACAGGTCTGCCGAGGGAGGAAAGGCAGCGCATATGATTCAAATATATGATTTAATATACAGGGAGAAAGATTTATAAATCTTTCTGCACTCTAATGCCATAGGACTTCATTAGCTTTGTCCTGGTTGCAAAAAAAAAGATACATAAGAACTCGTATCCTGCCGAACAGGTTTCACAGTCTAGGTTTTATGACGCTTAAGTGATTGGGCTTCCCTGAAGAACCAGTGCTTCCACAAGAAGTCTAAAGTTGTTTAGTATACTGCTTCATAAATAAACAAAGTAAATGAAACGCATCATTAAATGAGAGAACACATTATTTTTCCAAAGCCTAATCTAAGCTATGCTTCAAGCAATCATTCATCTTGGTTTTGCTGAGACTGCGAAACAGAAGGTCTTATTTTTATAAAATTATTACCATAGAAGCTTCTGACGAATGTTTTCCTGCAGCTGTCTCATTTGCTCTTGTCCAGAATGCACTGCACTTTCACAGAGCAGCTTATTAATGGCTGTCCTTAGGTTGTTTATCTGTAAAACAACAGTGACAGAATATAAAGTACTCAAAACCAGCACTAGATCTGTATTGTACTACACTGTCATGAAGGTGGTCACCACCCATACCACCCAACCTCAAATAGAATATTATTTGCATAAGCAAAAACCTCAGAAGCTTCAGCAACAGTTCTTCCTTCAGTTGCATCTCTGCTGGTCAAAGATGTTAATAGTTCAGCCAGTTGATATCACAGCCATCAATGTTACTCAGAGGTGCCATAAAACATGGAGGCTACCACTTGCCTGGACTTTTTTCCAACACAGAATTCCTTCTGTAGAAGTTTTAAGAATTTTCTGTCTCTGTCCATAGCTTTCCATCATACAACAGCTTGGTGTTACCATTCTGGCTAGAGCATCGTGAATACAGACATCACACCAAGTCAGTGCTTTCAGAAAACAACAGCTCACAGGTATGTGCACCAGCATGTCTCTGTGTCCTTAAGAAACCTCTAGAAATCCCTGGTCACTGCCTCACCCACCTGCTCCGTACACAGAACAGACCAGGGCATGTGAGGTCCTTCACTGTCTAAGGCACACATCAAATCTGATACACATGTCAAACACAGCCACTGTCCCACACACGTTTCCCCCTGACAGATCTCACTCTGTGAGTTGCAAAAGGCTATAATGAGCAATGCGGGGGCTTTATTGTTTGTTTGGTTGATCTGCTCTGGGAGAAGCAGCTCAATACAGATGACTTATCAGAGCTGTAAAATCAAACTGAAGCCTACAAAGCAGCAATGCCAGGCTTGTCAGTAGAAGGCACAATGATCCTACAAACAAGACTAACAAGTATTGACATCTCATTACTGCAAAATTGATGCTTTTTTATTTTTTTTAAAGTGTATAACATTCTATAACATTTTATTTGTTCAAAGTGCAAGGAGTGGGCAACTGTTTCTGCTGATAAGAATCCAAGGTTATAAAAAGGCAGTATATTAAGGAAAATCCAAACAAACAAAATCAAAGGAAAACCCAACAAGCAAAACCCCCAAACCCACAGGTCCAAACAAGTTTTTCCATTAATTCTGAGAGTTAACAAGTTCTGATGCACTTTTACTGAATTCCTCCTGTAGTGAACGTTCTTATGCAAGTTTTACCTCTGTTATGTCTTCCACTTCAAAATGCACATCAAATGTCAGGTCCATATCATTTTCTGGAAGCAGAGAAGCCCCAGAAGTCTGACTCCAACCCAAACCACACAGAACACCAGTAAAATACTTTCCAGTTTTATCAACCCTATGTGAAAAAGAAAGAAAACAGTCTCACCTAGAGATGAAGAAATTAAACTCCCATGAAGACAGACTTAAATGAATTCATCTAAGCCATGCTAAGCAAGATACGTGTTTTTAAGAAGCTAAAACAACTGACAGGCATTCACACCTTGTCATATTGAGTTCTAAAATACAGTGATGAAACAAAACTAAAGTCCTGGTTATGAACGCATACTCATAAAACTTACCAAAAAAGTCATACATAAACAAAATTAAGGAAAGCTAGCTTAACTGTGCTGAAATGACAATCTACAAATACCAGAATTAAAAGAAAAGACAACAGTAAACCAACTGCCAGAGCTCAGCTTTTTACAAAAATTACTGAAGTTCCCTCTCCTCACATAGATTTAAAACCACCAGTTCTACATTCCATTTTACCAGGCTTCCAGCATGACTGTCAGGAACTGCACTGCCTTATCACAATGATAGAATCTGCAGCACCAACTCATATGTACATGAACAAGTTATTTTAGCTACATGCTATGCTAAAACTCATAAAAAATACCAGGAAGAGAATATATAAAATGCTGAAAGCAGAGTGGGGGGGGGGAAATCTGTCCAAAATTTCTGAGGTTCCTAAAGAAATAATAAAACGCCCAACACTTTTTAAAATCCATGAATACCTGAGTTCTATTGCAGGAGCAAACAGCATACTGAGGAGCGCAAGCAGGCCAGGAATAGGAGGCATCAAAGATGTTTCTCTTAAAAACACAACAGACCCTGGCACCAAAAGAAAAAAAAAATTAAATTTAAGGAGTATCCAGTGAAAATGAAACCTCAATAAGATGTCACATGGAACTACAATGACATATTTACTAACAGAACCACTCACAAAAAACAGAAGTCTAGAGAAAACATCCAAACATTTTTATTAGGACTTACCAATTGCATTTACTGATACATCAGCAGCAACCAACAACTGCTGAAAGGGATCTTCTGCAGGATCATGGACAATAACAGAGTTTATGCTGTCCTTACATACAAAAGTATTTCTGGGGAAGAAATAAGAAGTATTTTCAACAATAAAAAAACCAAAACCCATACAAACATGTAAATGAAAGAATGATTTTAAATCCACAATGCAAATTCAAAATAGCTGTTACTGGTTATTTAGGTTACCTGAATGCCATTTAGCAGAGTTGTATGATAGTTAATAAATAATCTCTCTGTGAGATAATAATGCATCCTTGATAAAACTATTCATAAGATTTTAAATGGCAATAGTGTGAACATGAATACAATTCAGGCCTGATTGCTTCAGTCTTTTCAATTAATAAAAGTTCAGTAAAAACCTGTAAAAGTAGTTAGGACAGGTTTTGCCCATTTATTGAAAATAGCAGTTAAGAACATGATTATACTTCGCATTAATTCTTCTCATACCTGAACTGGGATACCCTAGTCAGACTGTAGCATTTCAGCTCATAAGGACTGAATGGCCCTGAAACTGTTACCTTCAAAAAAAGAGACAAAAATAACATTGTAGTTAGCCAGGACCTGGATCTCTCCCAATTAAAACTCTTTATAAATGAAAGCTAAAACACGTACTGAGCAACGCTGTGTATCAGTTTATCAAACCAGTATTTTCATTGTACTCATCTAAAGCAAACTTTACTTGCTGAAGCACCTAAACAAAAATAATCCTTTTTCACAGGTGCTGGGGATTCATGACTTTCCTCTGGCTTAAAAAACACAAGTTCAGACTTCACAGATTACTTAAAATCAGGTTGGTTTCGTTTACATGAGCAGGTCTTCAATCTTGAAAATATCTCTCTATCAAAGTGAGTAGTTAAACAGGATTACTCCTGTTGGTAAACTGAGCATGATTACGTGCTTGAAAGGTTAAAATTTTGTCAGGGATGAAAAGGGGGAAAGAATGAGAATGTAGATGAGGCCTAACTTGTAATCAGAATACAGGGCACATTCTCATGTTTTATATTCCAACTTAGCCATGACGAGATATCTCAAAACATGTCCGTAAGAATGAATTCAGTGTCTGGAACTGGCAGAGGAAAAGCATCCACTGTTTCATTACTACCAATTACTGGAGCATTCACTGTATCACCTATCCCAGCTGCTGACCTATCACTAGCTGAGGAAGAATGAAACACTGTGCACAGTAAAAACCATGTTTAAACTTTCTGAGAAATTGATAGGGTTGTAAATTTGCTTTTTGCTGTAGCTTATATAATGAAGACTACCATGTATGGAAACACTGTGCTCAGTTTTTCAATTTCATCTCCCTTCTGCACTGGTTCAAAGTGCTGCCTTAGAATGTGTCAGAAGAGCAGGTTAACTTCACTCTAAGGCTATACTTCAAAACTGTTAAAAGCTGCAGCAGACGAATCTGAAATGGTGGTCACACTATGGCTTTCTGCCAAAAGAAAGTAGAATGCCCTATGAAAGGCACCAAATATTGCTTGGCTATTTCAGGTACTTTCAGTCCTCATCTCCTTTCTAACATTGTGAGAATAAGGGTCATGTAATGACAGGCCAAAGCCACCACACAAGTTACCTTTTGGGTTGGTGCATCAGATTTATTGTGAGAAAAACAGTCTAACAATCTTTGAAGGAGGTGCTTTTCTTCCTGCCTTGAAGATACAGGCTTTTTCTCTTCTTTCTTTACTTCATCCACAAGTACTCCCTTGAGCAAATCATGGCTTTGCTAAGCAATAGTGGAAGAGTGTCAAAACTCTTTAACAGTTATGTTTCACAAAATTTTAAAAAATTTTACACAAAGAAATACATACAATTTTTTTTTTCCAATGACCATTCAGATTATGAAAACCATACAAATGGAAGACAGTTAAAACTATGAAACATCTACAGGTATGAAGAATTCATAATAAATTCAAACTTTCCAGTAACAGTGGAACAGTTCAATTGATTAAATGATTTCCTGGGAAAAACTTCTTCCAAAAGGGGTCTCAAAGCAGTAATGCTTTTGGCCAGCAGCTCAAGATGCGTTACGCACACACACAAAAACACACTGTCCTGTCCAAGTATTAACCTTGCCTACTCCCAAGCCACTAGTCAAGGCTTCAGCTCAGCTTCTCAGCACTGCAGACTGAACTGAAACAAACCAAGAGCAAGGACAGCAGAAGCAGCCTAGACAATACATACCTGTGATTCGTATGACTCTTCTGCTGGCTTAGCATAACATTCCTCAATGAGCACATCTCGAATGTTCACGAGGTCTCTGCACTTCGCGTAGCGGAAGAGATCCACGTGCAGAACCCCGTGCACCACGGAGTACACCTCCACCAGCAGGGTGTAGCCACTGACCAGCGAGGCAAACCTCTGGCTGGCACTGTAACTCCACCGATCTCCGCACACGATGGACCTGGCAGATGGACGCATCTTGCAGATCTTGAATTCTAAAGCCTAGAGGCAAAAAAGCACTGAAAACACCTGCCTGAGCAGAGAATCAGCACGACTATATCTCATTTCCTCAACAAACTGCTTGAATTAATAACTATAAATTACTTTGTAATTATTGTGTTAGCTTATGTTAATTCCCAGGATTGCTGTAAAGCCACTGGCATCGCTCCTATTTCATCACTGACAACACAGCTACACGTGACATCTCACTTCAATAAAGACCATAGTTGCTACGGAATCAGAGCCAAGGATAATTTGGTATTTATTCACATTGAAATCTTAGGAGTGTAGAGATGTCTTCTCTGGAAGAAACTTCACAGGGTACAACTAAGGTAACAGAAAATTTGGCAAGACCACTGCAGCTCTTCTGTCCCTGGCAAGAGAAATTAAGTTCTCATTTAACGCCCTTCCACAGTCACTATCTGTAATTATGTCTTTGAATGAATTTACAACAGAAAACTTTTTTTTTCCCTAGCCAGTCATTAAAAGATTAGGCCTGAAGCAGAAATACATTTCCAAAAAAAGGATGCTTCTTGTGAAAATTATTTCCTCTTACTTTTTTGCATCAATTATAAAAGAAAAACAAGGAACATTAACCTGTCAAGAGGAAGGGCCCCTGAAAACAGAAGGCTGAATTAACATTTCTCTACAATTAAATAAAACATATTTCAGTTCTACACAAGAATTCCTGCTCTGGAAATATATATCTGCAGAAAACACCTAACTATTAGTGAAGGTAATTTGTAGGCCCTTGCATCAGCAAAATGTGTATTACTTAATCATTGTTTTGAAAAGCATTCTGATTTGAAGTACACCCCTGTTTGCCAGGCCAGACACAAAAATATCTAGTAAGCAGCAGCAAAAAGCATCATCAGCCCTACCTGGAAAGGAAGCCCTTGAAGACAGCTTGGAATCTCTTTTAATTTATTTAAAGGCACTTCAGATCTATTGCCATAATCCACAAAAAAAACCTGGAAAAAGAATCAAGAGTATCTGCAAAGGTTCCACAACATTAAAAGTGCTACTTTTAGTGACAAGAAAAGCCACAACTTGAGTTTAATAACTACAGTACACCATAAACTTATCAAGTCACATGGAAGCAAATTCCAAGTCTGCAAAACATGCAAATGAAGTCACGTAAAAAGAGAATAGGTCAAATTTTATCATGTCTGTTATTTGATCCCTTGGCTTAAACACCCACTTGTAATGCAAATAAAATCCACTAAAACTAGGAAAGGCAAAATTCTCTGAAAGGCTCTAAATTCTCTCCCCACAATTAAAGCCATGAAACCTTACTTCTTACCAGTGTGTGTGTGACCTTCTTAACAATGAGTGATACCCAACTACCTAATTTACTACCTAAGAACTGCTTTTAGATAAGCAAAGGAGAACACACATCCAGTGACAGTTTATAAATTCAAAAAAGAAAATGAGGAGCACTATTATTCACTAGTTTTCCATAACAGTTGGCAACGTTCAGTATTAACCGTGGTGACACCCAGCTAGGTTAAGAAATAAAACAAATTCAGCTGAGGAATGGGCTATGCAAAGGCCAATCTTAGGAAAATAAGAAAATCTGCCCTTAAACGGCTGAAAAGCATTGGCCTGAAAAATTAGTATCAATCTTGAACTGTGGCACTAATTTCCATTACTGATCTCAGGACAAAGAGTCAAAATTTTCTGATTAATTTCTTGATACAGAACTCAGCAGCATGAACACTGCTCAAAAAAAAAAAAAATCACAATGAATGAAACCAAGAGCAGGAAAAAACAAACTGTATGAAGTAAAAGATCATATCTTTTGAAATTTTAACAATTTCTGCTATAAACACTCCTATAAATTCTATGTATAAATTACTATGAATAAATTCTAATTTTATGAAAATTACCAAGGAGACAGAACTGAGTATAAGATGACACGAGGTGGTCCATGCAAAGAATGCTACGAAAAGGCTAATATGGCATGTGCTGTGTGAAATAATTTTGAATGCAGAGGAGAAACACTGTGTTGGAAGATGAATTGTTGTATTATGCATTGCTGCTAAGCAAAGGCAGTGCTGTAAGTATGGGAGAATATATAATTCTGCTTCAGGAAACTGAGGTCAAAACAAAATCGAGGAGTGAGATGGAGACCAGGAGAGTCACTGTAGTATGGGAGACAAGAGAGCACAGCTTGCTTCCATTAGCAAAAGGGAGTCCAGGAGGGAAAAGAGACGAGAAATTGGAAGGGAGAAGGAAGCAAAGAAGAGTGATGCAAACCAGGGCAAGAAACACTGGCAGAACAAGCTTAGATGAATTTGCCACGAGCGACTGAAAACTGCCGATGCAATGGGGGCAAGAAACTTACTTTTTAGATGGATTTCAATATTTTTATGAAGAGGAAGTGACGGGGCTGCTGCCAGCAATGCACCACTTTATCTAAGGATTCCTTACCACATTTTCAGATTTACTGGTTTTAGTCTTTTTTTTTTTTTCTTTCCTTCAGCACACAAGAACTTTTAGTGTATCAAACAAGAGCTTCTCAATTCAATAACTAAAAACTCCCATGTTCTGGAAAAAAACCTAATTAATCTACTCTGGCCAGTGATTTGTATAAAGAAAAGCAAAGGAAAGCTTCAAGATTGTTAACCCAATTACATCCTACCAATGCAATATGACATAGCATATTACCTCAGCAAAATCTCCATGAACATAGAGAACACAAGCTCTGTAGTATCCTCTGTTTTCCACAAAAGTGAATGGTGCCAGACAAAGCAAATCTGGACGTGGAGGCTCTGATAAATCCCTCAGGTTCTGATCGTTAATTTCAGCAGTTAGAGCCTGGAGTACAGTCCTACTTTTTTCATCTATCCTGTAACCCCAGAAGTGTCCAACTTCTACTATCTGAAAGCGTAAAAGTTAGATAATAAATTTCATTTTATTCTACATCAAATACAAACCACATCTGAGCAGCATACATGAAAACACTCCTACTCCTGACACACACAGTTCACATGCTGCAAAAATGCAGTGAAGCATTTGTTTTATAATTAGATCTTATCTGAAAATGTTTATTTTCTTTGCTACTGCAATATACTTTTCATCTGAACAGATTCTGATATAATTACTAAAATTCAGAAAATTAATCAAAGACTGCTTCCATTTTTCTAAATCAAATTAACATACAGAAAACACAAGGTAGACAAGATATATACAGATTTGGTGCACTTTTCTTTAGTGACAGAATACCAGCTAGCTACATCTATCAGCAAATTAGCTTTGTTACTGTTATGATTAGCCAAGCTTTAGGAAACTGTTAAGACCATACACCTATTTAAATCAAACTGAATAAAATAAGTCATCTTTTCAAATGGCTTAGTAAACTCATATAACCATTTCAGATCTTGTATCAAATGCTTATGATAAAAAACAATCTCTATTTACAATCATTAAAGCTGACATGTTGAAACAAATGTAGCATAAGTTAAGTGATTACAATGGGTCTGATCAAGTTCATTAATATCTTTTAACCAAGAGACTTAGCTGCATAACAGAAGAAAAACACTTTTCCACACTTGCAAAACATGCCGCTATCAAGAGCTGTTCCAATACTTGATCCTATAATCAACCCTAGCTCAGTAGTTTGAATGCTTTTATTTCTATTTTAGCAGAATATATATTGCTACTACTCAAGAAGATGACAACACAAGATTTAAAAATTCTCAGCTTCAGATTTCAGGAATATTTTTGTATAAATACAATTTTCCCCTAATACACTTTTATGCATTTTTCCAAATGAGCATATACTACCATTAATTCCTCTCATTTTTCATATATATGGTTTCTGAAGAAAACTGGCAGTTAATAATAACCAGGTAAATGGCCCAAATACCTACTAATTCTCATTTCTGTAGTCTACACAAGTATTTTACTTCCTTTCCATTAATCCTCTTTACATTTCTGCCTACTTGCAGCTAACAGTTACTGACAGCAAATTCTGTCAAGTGCAAACATGTGAGTACTGTTTAACAAAGAACTACTAAAAATTAGATCACAAATATTCTCCACACTTCTTAAAGATCTCTGTGCTAAAAACATTATCAGGACTCATTTTTTTTTATTTAAGCTTGTCAGATACTAATCTCCACTAAGCTATCTAGGTAATAATTATTAGATGTGACCTACTTCACATGTAGAACGTTCCTACCTCTGTTATCTTGATGGACAGAAAACGACTTGGGATCATCTCTGACATTTCTGAAGCACCAAATGAGATTTCCACAGGCTCCACTGTCTGCTTCTGACAGTCTACAGTTACTCTAAAAAATTTATGGAATAAAGATGCTAAATACTTCGCTCAAAAGACAAAACTCAAGAGATCAATTTTTTACGCTTTCATCTGCTTCCCAAGGTGTCCCTAGGGCACATTATATACTTAATGACTTTTATTTAGGAACACATTAATTCAATTAGAACATTAAATGACCACACAGAACCAAATTACTACTGAATTAACTGTCTGAATTGCATTATAATCAAACACAGGAAGATACACTCCAGGACACAACTGTGCCATCAGTTTATTACATACACAAAGAATTAAGGTTAAATAGTGAGGCTTTTTGCTATGGCATGCCTTCTAAACTTAGTTTTTTAAAAACAGAATACACAACAACAGAAAGATAAATTCAGCAAATTTTTATATAGAAATTTATATATATTTATATAAAAATACTCCTTTTACTTGACAAAAGCTAAGTCTTTCAGTTTAGGAAACTTGAATTTCTCAACAACTAATTTTCAAAAACATTTTAAGTGCTGCTTTGGGGACAGTGAAGCTGCTACAGTACTTTATTATAAATGAAGTACAATCAATTGGATGTGAAATATTCACCTGTACTTTAACCTTAGCAATTCGTTCCTGCTTTCCCATTTTAGATTTCTTATTTTAAAATACCAAAATGGCTGCAGTCCCATCAGGAGCTAGGCAGATTACAATTTGATCAAGTTACCTGTATGACCTGAAGCTCAGGATCAGAGATGATGGTAACAATGAAATCCACATGCCACACTTCCCCAGCAAAAGCAGGTGTGGACCACAGAGACTCACTACATTGCACTCCTCAGCAGTATTTTCTATTATGTTGTTACACCTTATATTAGTACATTTCCCCACAGTTTCTACTGCTATGTTCCATCTCTCCCCTTTCTTTTTTGTCCCCAGATGCCACTCCTTGTTTATTTTGGTTTTAGCAATCCCAATGTTGTCTCTAGCATGAACAGAAATTACTGTGTCCATCCACATTTCTAAATGGAGTAGAAGCTGGGGGGGGAGGGAGAAAACTGTATATTTGGAGTTCTCTTAAACGGTTAAACACCTTCAGCTATAAAGAAATATTTAAGACAATCATGTTATTTTTAGCCCTGAAAAAACATTTTGCTTACACAAAGTTTACATCTGTTTTTTGAACCTAACATATCTTCCTTGGTGATGCTTCCAAGGAAATTCCCACTGATTCAGCAAACCTCACTGCAAAGAAACATATTTTCCATACATAACACAATTACCTTAGAGATTCTAAACCTGAAGCTGCCACACCCTGCAGTTGTTTTCTGATATCATCTGAATAATGAACATCCAACTCAAAAGGAATCTTCAGCTGTAACATCTTGATTGCCAAGTACACTTCGGGAAGAACCTTAAGGGCCTCCTTTGGATTACGGGAGAACTCCACAAACGCCCTGTTCACACACACACCCCCCAGAAAACCAAACGAAAAAAACACCCCAACAACAAACAAACTTGAATTATCCTGATGACTATATGAAAACTTTCTAACATTCTTAGAAGCACATGCCAAATTTAACACAAATAAAAAGGATGTGAAAATATAGGTAAGAGAAGAACTGACAATTGGAAAAAGAATAAGAAGGGCTACTTGAACTCAACTTGGCAGATATAAGCCAAAGTCTGCCAGATGATTAGCTAAAAAAAAAAAAAAAAAAAAAAGCATTGGAGTTTACAAATGAGCTAAATTCAGTATAAAAGTTACAAATAAACACAGACAGATTAGCTGCAGTTAAGGTCCACTGTTAGAGAACAGCAGAGACAAAACTGAAAGCTCAACCTCAGCCAGTTTATCTAGTGTTATTCCAATCAATGTACATCAGACTTCAAAACCACCTTTTTAAATCTAGCCAATACACTAAGCAGAAGTTACTAATTCTAAGGAGAGAAAAAGTGAAGTAATTTTCTCAGTACATCATTGACAAGGAAACTGGTTACTGGATTCATAACAGAGAACATAAGAAAGGCAGAACACTTACAAAGTATTTCATACTTACTTTGATCCACTATAGGCAATAGATTTTACTTGCCCACACTGTCTGAGCTGTGACTGCAACTGTTTATGGTATAGATATCCATAAGGAGGAATATTCCTCAGCTGTTAAGAAAAAGATGTTACATTTGGATACATACAATTGTTTTAATGCATTTCTAAGTTCACCTAAGCTTTCCCCTTGACATGCAATAATATAAAATCTGAACTCCAACAAGTTCCATAAAAGCTATATGCTACAGTGCATCCAAGAATCTCAAAAGACAATTAAAAAAACAAAGTTATGCTACTAGTGATGCTTTACTACTTCAAATGGGTGGATAAATGCTTTCTTTAACTATAAATGAAGCAGATTAATTTGTAATTATATATATTAACTTGATATTTTTTCCAAAAAGCTGTCTAGTATCCTTGGTTTTGCTTGTAACAGAAAACCAGTGGATTGTTATGATCCCTTGCTCACAACAGGGAAATATATCCCAGACAGTGTGCACAGCCTGGGAAACAGGAGGACCTACAGCTTCTGCATATCCTGGCAGAACTATGACATACTGAACTACTGAGGTGTGGTGGGACAGCCTGCACAACTGGAAAGCACTTACAGATGGATACATGCCTCTTAGGGATGACAAAGAGCAATCTCCTGCTCTTCCCTGTGCAGAGGAGTAACTCAAATGTAAGGTTCCACAACTATTAATATGCAACTGTAACCAGTTATCCATTTCTCTTTTTACTTAATAATCTCTCATAGGGGATCTTGATTTAACACAGAATCATGAAATCCTAATTGGCACGTTCCAATTCTGAGACTTCAAACTGCTCTTCAGGGGCTATGCAACTATTCTTTTCTTTGGCTGTCACAACCTTAGACAGAACAGACTATTTTTAGAAAATCTTCTGCCTTGGAATTACACTACTAAGATCAGCTGCTGGTCAAAAACGTGGTCTGGCTTAGACTGCAGAAACTGCCTCAAGGCAAGATGATTTAGAGAGACCAGAGAGAATGGGAGGAATAATAGTTTTTTATATCTTCAGCACACACCATTAGGAGCAGCATACAGCTCTAAGAGCCTCTCAAATTATGAGCTTGAGGAATTTGCAGCATTCGTGCCCAAGATGATCATTTACATTGATGAAGACACAGCAGATACTTCTCCCCTCTTCAAGGTAACAAGCAGTTAATATATGAGCATTGTATCCATTAACAGTAAGTAGCTCCTTAAATCTACCAGTTTAATCTTAACCAATGCTGCTATGGCAAGACTTGTTTTTATTCCATAAAACTGAATCTAGTCTGATATTTTACTTCAATATACTTAAATAATGTTGAAAACTTCAAAAGCATATATAAATATGTTTTTGCACACATACTGCCAAGCCAGCATCTCCTTCAGTACAGAACAAGCCCCTCTTCTTGAGTAAGCAGTGAAGCACAAAAAACCCCCTTGGCACTAAGATTTTCTGACTTTCTCTACCTTTTTAACTCTTTTCTCTTGTGCCAATAGAAGTCTACCCTTCGAGGCTGCCTGGTTTGTAGGTTTGCTTTCTTTAAGCACGGGTTGTGGTTATTTTACCAGTTTAGATACACCAAACACTTTCATAGTTTACACTGTGCTTCATTTTGCATAAATCAGCAAAGCCATTTTAAACTTGTACTTACTCATTCAAAGTAATTTTAGAGGATGAATAGTGCAGTGAAATACCTGAGTAATCTAAAAGCAACAAGCACGAATGCCATCCACTATCAAGCAGGAGAAGACTAAAAAAGTAACATTGAAGTGACGACAACATATTATATAAGTACTCATTAAAAAGTACCCTTGATAATGCTCTTCTATTTTTCCAAATACTTTGTTAGTTTGATGGAAGTTGTTTGCCTGTGCTAGACTAGCAATCAAATGCATTGAGGCATTCAGGAATTCTAAAATTGCCCACCCACACAATGTTTATTGTATTGAAAGAAAGGGAGAAGGGAGAAAAGAGTTTTAGTGAGTGAGGATCAGAGCAGATAACTATTTCTGCCCCTGTGCAAGACAGAACCCAACTTGAAAATACCACCCAAACACCACCTATTTCTATTACTTGATTCTTAAGTAATTCACCTTCTTAACATACCATTACAGTGGTTTTTGGATCTTTGCCAGCAAGCTCTTTCATAGCAATTCTTTCATTACATTTTCCAAAAGTAAAGTAGTTTGGATAGAAAGCACCAGCTATTACAACCTGAAATCAAGAAAATATTTTGTAAAATTATTCAGTTTCTTGAAAAGAAATACACTGGCAACATGAAGAGACTCCAACAGCTCTTCATATGAATATTTTTTCCTGCCTCTTTCCAGGAATTACTGGATCTGCAGACTAAACATTAATTCATGCAAATCCTTAAAAACATACTTTTATGAAAAGAGTTGAATTTCTGGAGCAATTCTACATTTTAATATTTTGGTATGCAGACTTGCTCTATGAAGACCATAACTGTTAATCCCGATTTCAAGAAGAGCCTCAATTTAAATAAATTCACATAAAATAGCCACAGGTAAATTGTTCATTTTCAGGCTACATCTTACAGAATTTAACAATTCAGCTTTGAGAAGTTCACTGCTTACAGAGTTAAGCCCACTGTCACTGACAAGATAAATATGTCTGAAAATAAAATCACTGCTAATCAATCCAAATAACACAACAAATTTAACTGGAAATTTGACAAAGTTAAATTAGCTAGAACACACCTAATTCCCAGCATCCCCTCCCCACTAACCAACCAAGGCAGCAGGCATTCCAACAGAAGTGACAGCATCATTTTAAAAAAACCCTAACATTACTTGTCCTTCCACACTGTTAATACATTTTCAAAAAGAATTACTTTCTTTTGTACCCAAAATCCCAACATCCACAGAGAATTATGAAACATGAGTGTAATACTAGTTCATCAGTACTACTATACAAAAATCCAGCTATAAATTTTGTACATAATGTCTCTTTATGACAATAAAGCATTACCTTCAAAATGAACTGTTGTTTGTAGACATATTCCTGGTCCATAGCAGGTGGTTGATCATTAACAAACATATTAAATGCTCCAACTCGCCTTTTCAAGTTGTAAAATAACTCTGCCACCTGAAATTTGATCTCTAAGTTACATTTTAAACAGATCAAAACCATCCAGAAGCTAATATAAAGTCTGTTACTGAAAGTCTAAAATAATTGGACAAACTCCCTTCCCTTTTTAGGTGACTAGTATGCATTTCACCAATACCCTGCTTAGCACCTCTGTGTTGAAAAATAATTTCAGTTCTGTGACTCCAGCAGTTCTCTTGACACCTTCTTATAAAGAACTTTGTAGTCACAAAGCATATTATGCATATATGATATAGAACAAAATTAGGAAATAACAGGATAATATTCTCCATTTAAATAATTTTAGGTTTGCATCTTAAAAATCATTCTAACCACCTGGACTTCTGCACCTAAAAGTGACCATGCTGCACCCTCAGTTCAGCAGACAACCATAACTACTGTACATGAGATCAAACTTGTGCTCCAGAACATATTAAGCTTTCAATCTCCAGCATTTCCAAGAAACTTCCACAAGCAGTCACTGGTCCTCTGACCACACAGTGAATGCCTTTGCTCTCCCAGCTGATTCTGGACCAAACGTAGAAAAGTACAGCCCATTCAACTTCTTTGTATCTACATTTTCTCTTCCTTTCTGCTGCTGGCAGTTTTAGGACACTACTAGAAAAACTACCATAACCAGAAAGCAACCTGTGTGACTGACTCAGCTCTGCAAATTCACCCCCACACAAGGAATTGTAAGATTATTATCTTGAAGTGTGGCACATAAAACACCTCAAATCTGACTAAGGGTTAGTGTAGATGTCCATTCTAAACTCCTTATATATTATGTCATGCACAACCACTTCTCGCATTATCTGAACTGAACCAGGAGAGGTTACCATGTAAGACTGATCATTCCACTGTCCAGTCTACAGAATTTTCTCACTTTTTTGTTATCACATGTACAAGCCAAAAAACAACTGACATTTCTTATCCAGATGGTCGGTTGTTATCAAAAGCTTTTTGTATTTCCTGTGCTTTTTGAACACAGGCGCTACATTGCTCATGCTTGAGGTGTGAACCACTGGAATAGCAGGCAAGTCATTCTGATAATCACAGGTACTTAGGAGTTTTACTTATTTCTCCCTCAACATATCACATTCAGCTTCAAGCCCATTGCAAAGCAGAGTTTTCATTAATTGCTGCACAAATTTTCAAGTCTAGTCCTCATTATATGACTGTATTTACTTCGAGTTATCCTAACCAGAAAACAGAATTATGTAACAGCAGACAGCAATCACACCACAACCAGTGATCTTAGGAACCTATAAAACTAGCAAATAATACTGGAGGTCTCTTAAAAACATTAAAAATATTAAAAATATGTTCAACAGTTAATAATTACCACCACCTTTTTCATGCTAACAAAAGGAAAACTGATTTCGTCTAAATTCATACATCATTTCAAGAAAAGATATATAGATACATAATAGAGTAAGCTTATCCAAGATTTACAGAAAACAAGGAAACTACTTCTGCTTATAAAAATGATTACCTATTTCATCTTACCTCTTTGATCCTCTTGATATGAACACAATTTGATTGACCCCACTCCAACTCTTCCTGAAAAAGAAAGTTAGAAATTTGCTTCTTCTACTGCTAGTGAACTTTGTCTCACATTCTTCTGTGTGGACACCAATAATAATTACATATAGCAACAGAAGAATTTAGTGTCATTTCACAGCTTTCTTTGTGTTCATATTTAGTATTACGACAAGAATGAAAACGTAAGACAATTATATATTTGACTAAAACTACATTTTGGTTATCTCCAATGCAGCTGTGGGTCATCTAAATGTTTCTAATAAACCCACAAGTACAACTCCTCTGTGTTGCTACTACAAAATCTACTTTAAGCTGGACACTAAGAGAATCATAGGAATGTTAAGGTATGAAAAGACCTCGAAGACCATCGAGTCCAACCATTAACCCACCATTGCCACGTTCAGCACTAAACCACACCCCCAAGTGCCACATCCACGTGCCTTTTGAACAATCCCGCAGATGGTGACTCCATCACTTCTCTGGGTAGCCCATTCCAATGCTTTCAGTGAAGGAATTTCTCCTAATATCCAACCCAAACCTCCCCTGGTGCAACTGAGGCCGTTTCCTCTCCTCTTATCACTTGGGAGAAGGGGCCAACCCCCCCCTCACTACAGACTCCTTTCAGGTAGTTGTAGAGAGTGACAAGGATGTCCCTGAGCCTCCTTTCCTCCAGACTAAACACCCCCAGCTCCCCCAGATGCTCCTTGCAAGGCTTGTGCTCCAGACCCTTCCCCAGCTCAGTTGCCCTTCCCTGGACACACTCCAGCACCTCAATGTCTTACAGTACTTTCTACACAGGACTTGAGATGTGGCCTCACCAGTACACAGGTATAAATCACTTCCCTGGTCCTGCTGGCCACAATATTGCTGATACAAGCCAGGATGCCACCGGCCTTCTTGGCCACCAGAGAACAAAAAACCCCAGAACTTCTTTATCTGAACATCCAACTTTGTCAGGCAGATTCTGACCATCTTAGCTACTCCTTATAACTCGGTGCATGTTATGCACCAGTGCTCATAAAAGATGCTATGCTCTGAAAAAGCAGGGAAATAAAGATTTTATCTCATACACACAAAGGAAAGACTGAAGGCTATTGTGTGCATACTACTGTTTTTTTGTGACTGATGCACATAAACATCTTTCAGAATTTTTCGAGAGGGCAGAGATCTGTGTTTTAAAAAAATAGACACTTCTGTGCGTTACAAGTGTTTCTTTCAACTACAGCTCAATTTCCCTTTTTAGCTTGGATTTCAAACCCTCTGGCTACTGTTGATCCATCTGTGAAAAGGACTACATAAGGGACTGTCTTCAAATAACTCTGTACTGGATTCAAAGACTCATTTTCTCTCAAAGCCTACACTTCTATTTACTTATGAAAAATCATCATTATTATAAATAAGGCTTGCTAGCTAAAATTCCTTACTAAGGAATATCAAAAACTCCATCACTGAAGGTACCAACTTTGAATAGAAGAAATACAACTAACCTTGGGGTTCCTCAGGTGCCCGTTTTGCTTGCAGGCCTGCCATGCCTAAGAAAGAAGTGGTGAAGTATTCAGACACAAAATGCAGTGCTTTAGTACTAATTACTACAAATACTAACATGAAACTTCAAACTATGAAGGTTTTTTCCATATCAATACTGAAGATAGTTTTGAACACCATTTAAGAAACCAAAATTCCCCCAGGCTAACAAAAACCATAAGTATTACAGCACAATTGCTGCAGGAAGATAACTGTTCTGCCTTCAACTTGGACTGAAAAGGAGTTTAAGCACTACTGGATGAACTGTAATTACATCTATTGCCCCAAACTTGCCATCAGGTCCTGCAGCTAAACTGGAAACACAGCACTTAAGTCACTGAATTTCTAGACATAGCTTAGAAATTCTGGATCTTGATGCATTACAAAAGAAGACTGAACATGTTATATTCCAAGGTTTTAAAGGAGTAAGTCCCGATTTCTGCTGGGAGAGGTGCAATAGCCACCTGATAACACAGCCACATCTAACAGGCCCCCCACCCAGTTTTCTGAGAGGAAATGCATGAAAACATGCATAAATTAGAACAATTTTGATTCTTTAATTTGATGCTATAATAAAGCAGACTACTTTCAGACCCCTTGTTTTTCCTCCTTGCTTTGGGACATAAGTAAGTGAACTGATTTTGATACAGTTCTGATGCAAATGCCTCCCAGAAAACAAGGCTGAAGAGGAACTAATAGCAAGTCACCTCATAATGCAGTTTTCCAGCTTACTGTGGACATTGACTACCAGCATAGTTGAACAGCTGGAGTGCATTTCCCTGCCTTGAGAGAGGCTACCCTGGAAGAAATCTAATCTGAACCAGGGAGTTTGAAAACAAACTTTGCTGAACTTACCTGTTCTTTTCTGAAACTCAGCCATTCAAAACAAAGCTTTTACATCACTGACACACAGAGATACTGCTCTGGAAGCTCTGTCTGAATGTTTGTATTTATCCTCCAGGACAACGTACTGATTTATACTATCATCTTCAGATTAACAGGTGACAATTACCAGGTTACACAAAGGAAATATAATACATATAAAGGGAATTCAGAAAAGATTATTTTTGAGCCTCAGGATCAGTGGATACGTGTGGCATATGTGCTCATGTGTGCTTAATGAAATTCTGACAGCACAGTAGAGAAAAACAAGTCAGTTTCTGCTGACAGACAATATATTTTAAAAAGTGAATAAATTACAGAATCATAGAATCAAGTAGGTTGGAAAAGACCTCTGAGATCATCAATTCCAACCCAATTAAATCTGCAGCTGATGATTTTGGAGTCTCCAGATTACAGAATACGTCAGAGAATGTACAGTGTAAAATGCTGGATTTTGAACAGTAAATTCCTCTAGCTTTAGTAGTCTTTGCTATGCTGTACCAGCTCTGTCTGTACCTGAAGGGATTGACCCCTGTCCATGGTACTGCACTACCAAACAGACAAGCATACCAAAAAATGACATTTGCACAACATAAAACATCACAAAGGCAAACATAAAAAGTTGGGAGAAAGGTCACCAAACGCATTGTGCACTAGAATTTACCAGTCCAAACTGTCCTTGGTTAAAGGGGATCTACAAATATCACCACACCTCTGGCATTTTATTTCTGGCTATCATAATAGAGACAATCAGAACTAGGAATGTTACCCAGCAGGACACAGACTGCAAATAGCATCAATAAGTAGGTAGCAGTAATGTGAAGTTTTTAACAACTTCAAATCACAAGTCCTGCAGTGATCCTACAAAGATGAGGATCTCTACCTTGGTCTATCAGATTTCACTGTAATCTAAGCTGGAAGAAAAAGACTTACCTTAAATGCATTCACAATTGCAATACAGTCACTATTACTATTTCCAGCAAAAGACATTTTTTTCCTGGCAATAAAAACAAAAGTATTATCAACAATATTCTTTTTCAAATATTGCATATATTATGCTTCTCAGAATGCTACATTAGTAACACCTTCCAGGACTTTAACATAAACAAGATTGATATACTTATTGTAATTACTTATTCACATCTTGTTGAAGGAGAAGCTCTGTATGGGCAGGGTAGTTATAAAAATATCGCCCCTGCTATTTTAAAAAACTTTTTAATAGACACTGCCACATGTTTACATCAGAAAGGCAAAGCTGAAGAATTGGGCCCAGTGCTCAGGAAAGGATGAGTTAAGCTCAATGATTTATGTTCACACATAAATAGATTTCAGTATCTACCTGGAAAAGGTTTTTGTACTGCTTGGCAATTTGACAGAAAACTAGACTCATGACATAGAACATTATATCGAGAGACGAACTTTGCCCTCTGCCCCCCAGTGTAGTTAGGAAGGTGTAAAACACCTCGGGTACTACCTGAATCCATGAACATTGCTTTTGAAAGCCACTGAAAAAAAATTCCGCAGAGACAGCGCTGCAGCTACAACAGAAACAAATTAAAATGAAAACCTGCAAACAGTCTGCTTTTAGAGAAATGTTCTCACATTCATGTTCCTCTTTCACGTACCTATAATAAGGCATTCCTCTAAGCACCCGAAGACGTGCCCAAGGACTATCAACTTTCCAAAATACAGATCCACTGGCAAGTGTATCAACACTCTTCCTAAGAAAGTCAGCTCACCATCATGCAGATTTTCTTCTGTTCGCACACAGGTAAGGGCTCCCAGCTACAGAAATTAAAATTTTGTAAAAGGTGACTCCGCAAACCCAAGACAATTTTTAAAGCCCCGTACTTTTCAAATCAAAGCTACTATCTACACTGGATATAAAAGCAAGATACAAATGATACAAGTATTATTTCTTATGCACTTTGGAAAAGAACAAAGTGTAATGTAATGAAGATTTCACCCCTTATCAACTTTATAATTGAAAAGCAAAATCACCAACTTTGTTGTACAGGTGAGAAGGGTATCTTCAGACTGACCCCTACACACCATAAAGTATAAGAATGTGATTTACTACTTACTCATAAACCATACCATTTAGAGAGTTCAAGTTATCATTACTCCCTAATGAAACTATAATCCTGTTTTAATGAACTACAGAAATCATGCTTACGAAGATGAGGACCAAACAAAAATTCTCTAGACACAGCTAGTATTTGAGGTTCCAATTAAGGTAACTATTACCTTAAATACCAAGAAAAACCACTTCTACAGTACATTTCTATTACCCTGAATTTATCAACACTAAAAGCAGGCCTACCTCTTTCAGCTGGACTATGGTACGTTCAATGTCATCTGTACTGGGTGGAGAAAGAGCTGTTGCCAGCAAGGCTTTTGGGTCCCCCATATCAAGCTTTTTTAGTTTTAATACTGTAGGTCCCAATGGACAACGCTGAAGGGAAGACAATATTATTTTTACTTCCCCTCCCATAGGAAGTGAGACACAGAGTTTTATATGAAAATTAAGTTAAAATTTACAGTTTAGCAAAACCTGAAGTTAATTCTGTGTAACTAAGGTTATTTTTGTTTTGAGCAGATTGCTCATTTCCAATCCACATCTTTTTCTGTAAGAAAACCATATGGAATGGCCTTTGTCAATTACTTATGCAGTTGAATTCTAGTCATTGCTACAGCTATTAGTAACTATTCCAATTGTACACTGTCTTCAGGAAAAGTAAAGCAAAACGTTTTCTTCTCTGCTATGACCACATGCATTGAAAAAACCCCTTAATATTCCTAACTCTAAACCCAAAGGTCTTACCAGTATCTCAGGTTCTGACTTCTCTGGAATATAGTTAGTCCAGAAAGCCTTGGGTACCAGCCTGTAACAATACCCTTTGGAAACTCGTCCAGCACGACCTTCACATAAAAAAAAAAACAAACCAAACCCAAATCACTTTGTAAAGTGCCCAAGTTTTTTCCAAAACCATCCATCTCCAAACCCCCTGGGTAGCTGAGCAGCACACAACAGCTGATGCTGCAGGCTGAGCACTGTTCTGCTCCCTTGCAGCAGACAGGCCCAGTGGTAGCATGAAAACATTCTCCTTTCACAGGAGCAGTAACTAACAAAAGAGTTATGTAAGTATTTCGCTCAAATATCTCCTTCACATAACTGCCCTCAAATCAAGATCCATTTTTCTCAGTTGAACAGGCATTTCCTATTTGACTCTATATAGAAGATTTTTTTTTTGCTAGCTGTAAACAACTTTTAAGATACAATGATAAACAGAAAAGCATCTTTATGATCTACTATTTACAGAAAACACGATTCAGAAGTCTGTGTTCACAAATCCAAATACCATCCACTTCAACAAACTAAAGGGTACTCCTCCTCTCAGTGGGATACTCCACTAGAGAATCAGGCCATATTTTTAAGTCACATGCATTAACAAGCCTGAGGTTTCTACACAAGATGCTGCTTCGACTGGTTGTGTATTGGCTGGTGTCATAACCTACAGTGACCCTGAGCCAAATGGCAATAAAGCCATGTACTGAGTTTCACAGGGAGGTTTTGGTAAGGGGTGGGCTTCTGTGAGAAGTTGTTGGAAGATTCCCCCATGTCCAACAGCAACAACGCCAGCTGGATCCAGGATGGACCCACTACTGGCCGTGGCCAAGCCCACCAGTGACAGGGCTAGCACCTCTGGGATAGTGGATTTAAGAAGGGGGAAAAAAACCTGCTGCACAATAGCAACTGGAAAGGAATGTTAATATGAAAAAGAAACAACTCTGCAAACCCCCAGGTCAGTGCAGAGGGAAGGGGAGGAGGTGCTCTGGACTCCAGAGCAGAGATTCCCCCGCAGCCCATGGTGAAGATCATGGTGAGGGAACTGTGTCCCTGCAGTCCATGGGACCCCATCCCAGAGCAGGTGGATACCTGAAAGAGGCCGTGACCTTGTGGGAAACACACTGGATCAGGCTCCTGGCAGGACACGTGGCCCCACAGATGGAGCAGCCCACTCTGGAGCAGGTTTGCTAGCAGGACTTACAACTCCATGGGGACCCACACTTACAGCAGTTCGTGAAGAACTGCAGCCCTTGGGAAGGACTCACACTGGAGAAGTTCATGGAGGAAGCAGCAGCAGAGAAAATGTGTGAGAACTGATCACAACCCCCATTTCCCACCCCCCTGTACCTCCTCGGGGGAGAAGGTAGAGAAACTGGGAGTGAAGTCAAGCCTGGGAAGAAGGAAGATGTGGAGGGAAGGTGTTTAAGATGTGGTTTTATTTCTCATTACTCCAGACTTATTTGATTGGTAATAAAATTAAACTAATTTCCCCAAGCTGAGCGTGTTTTGCCTGTGATGGTAGCTGCTAAGTGATCTCCCTGTCTTCATCTCAAACCTTGAGCCTTCTGTCGTCATTTTTTTCCCCGGTGTCCAGCTGAGGACAGGGGGGTGGTAGAGCAGCTTTGGTGGGGACCTGGCATGCAGCTGCAATTGTGAAGTCCTCATAATGTTTAAGAATGATGGTATTTTTACCTCTAAAGATGTCACTGCTATTAATTTATTTAGTATCCTTTTCTGACTGAAACTAAAAGATTTTTATATTTAAGAGTATTGTGTTACTACAAGAGTCAATAAAAAAAAATCTTATTTAAACTTGTGCTATGAACATTGGTCTAAACTAGAGACACTGCTGCAGACATTTCAACTATTTAAGTGACCTATAGAAAGGAGAGTTTCTTTTACTGTTGAAACTCATAAGTAGCTAACAAATACCTAGCAGTACCTATCTCCCCTTTTTAGCAATGGCCCATAATAAAAAAAACCCTATTATTAAATAACAAAGAATCCACGGTCCATTTATGGTCCAGGAGTTTTAGTGTATTTTCAATAAAATACAAAACACTCTCCTGAAAAAAATACTTGAGTAAAATAAAGCATTCATGCATAGCTGTTTAATCACATTTTTATATCCTGACATGGTAAAGAATTATCAGCTATTAATGGCAAAAACAGTCTGTTCTTTTTACTGTCAATAAAATGAAAAGCAACATAGAATTCTCCATGAGGGACAGCTTCTAAAATTCCTTTGCATTACCTATTTTCATCTTACCTTTTCTTTGATTACAGTTTGTTTTAGATGCCCAGCAAAGTCTCAAACTTTGGTAATTGGTTTCCTTATCACAAACCAAAGCTTTAGTCAAGCAGAAATCTATCACTACAAGTAAGAAAACAAATAGTATATTATAAAACAATATCCTGATAGCAGTGGAACGAAATACTCGTTGGTTTTGTATTATTAGAAAAGGCAAGTTTCAATAACTTGCATAGCAATAAAGAGAACACCGGATTCATAAAAAAAACAGACCCAGGATACTCTGAACACAAACAGGACTGCTAAAAGGTGTTAATATAATAAACAATAAGTGTAGATGACAATCATTAAAAGGCAGTCATTGCTGCATTTAGAAATTCTGTACCAGAATTGTTTAAACTGATGCAATTATTTCAAATTATTGTCAGAATATGATTAAAAAGCTTAGCTTGTGACATGAGGTCTGATTCCACTTGTTACTGCATTTAAAATTACCCCCTCAGTGAAGATTAAAACCAATCCCCCACTCAGTAACTATTTGTTTGTACATTCAGATTTCTCTGTTCTCTGCTGTGAAAACAAGAATTCAACAACTGCAAAATTCCACTCCAACAGCAACACTCTCTAAAATGCTGACATGTTGTGGAGACTTAACCCAGCATATTACACATACAGGGCATACAGAATTACAACATTCAGATGACTTACCATACTTAACATCAGGAACTGTTAGAGAGCTCTCAGCTATGTTGGTAGCTAGAATAATCTGAGTTTTAAAGCAAAAAACGAGCAATTAATGCATAAAGAAAAAATACATTAATGTTTCTACATGAAAAATTCAACTTGCTAGAAGAAATACAAATGTAATGGCAACACAGCATTTATAACAAGCAATATAACACAAGGCAATATAATACAAGAAAAGTTCTACTTTCTTTTCTAAGCTCAGAAAAATGTAATAAAGTAGTATTGTATGCTATAGCATACAACAATACAGAGGAAGAAACGAAATATCGCCTTATGCCTTTGCCATAACAGAACATCATACTATTAGCAGTGATACTCTAATAGTGATAGTAGATGAAGAAAACAAAGACAACAGTCCAAATGTGGGTACAAAGCAGATGAGAGTGCCTCCTACACTGGGGACTACTTTGCCATTCAGTGCCACCAGCACCATGGTACTGTCATGCAGGTGCACAACTCAGCATGCACAAACTACTCTGAAGGATAAAACCAGCATGATGCCATAGTTTAAAGATAACTTCTTGTTACTGCACTTTTCTTGAGGTCTAAACCAACAGCTTGGTAAGAAGGGCAATCAGTTTACACACTGAAAACCAAAGCTGCTTTGTAATCACAAAATGATTTGAGTTAGAACATCTAATATGACTTATATACATTATTATTATTTGCTATTACTACTCTATTGAAAGGTTTCACATGCTTTAAAGAAGTAATGATTCAACAATATTTACTTTTCTGTAGCCAGGAACTGTAGCCAAAAATACTTTATGTTGTTCCTCTAATGTCACAAATGAATGAAGTGGGTACACTTGCCACCTAAAGAAAATATATTAGTGACATATTTACTGGTGCAAGAATATAAAAGTTGATTCTGTGCTAAATACTATTTATTAAGCACTTAAAACTCATACAGCTGAAAAACTCATGCTCAGGTTTAACTGAACTGAAACAAATGTGGTGCAACTTACCTTTTAAACTTATCTGAGAGGCATGAGTACATGTATCTTATTTCAGCCAAACCTAGAGAAAAAGCAGTCATCAGTTTAGCACTAAAAGTTCTAAAACACCTATTTCAATTCTTAACTGACTTTCATTATTACCTCCCTTTCACCATATAAGAAAACAGCAGAAGAGTTAAACAGCAATGCCATAATGAATCACTGAAACACAGCGAGTCAGTTTTTCCAGAGCCTTTTTCCATTAATCCTACTGAAGTCAAATTGCAACAGCATATATAAAGGCCATCTGACAGCACCCCATTATTAGCCCTTATTTCGGTTTCTTAAAATTGACAATGCTCACCACAAGCTTAATGTCTGATTTCAGCTGAAATTGGGTACTTCAACCAAAACAAGTTCTTTCAAAGAGCCGAGTCAAAGGGAAAAAATATAGCTATTTCTGCTTTAGCCATCTCAGCTTTGAGATGCACTTTGAGTTCCCGTGCCCACTCTTTGGGACTTGGATTTCATGTCTGCCAGGGGAAATCTTATGACTAAGGAATTTTTGTTACCTTCCTGAATTTCTCCACAGATAAATATTTCTGAGAAGCCTAATTTACTTCTTATTGAGACTTCAATTTCAAAAGCTCCATTTTCAAAATCTGTACAACACTGGATTTCCCTGGTTGGATATTAAAAATGAAATTGTTCTGTAACTGCAGTACAGGATTGCTGCAACTTTCAGCAAAGGCTAAATGCAGTTTGAGTAACAGGATGTGAAAGTTCTTGCACTCTTTATATGACTATTACCTGACTTCAGATGTGGGATGGAAACCTAATGCAAATGAAGGAAGAGATATTTTCAGAAAATATATGAGACCATCATAACTAAACCATAAATTACAGGAAAGAACATATGATGGATTACATGAGATGGAAATAATGATCAAGTTACAGTTAGCAAGGTAAAAAGGCCAGAAAACAAGAAACTGGGGAGGGGGGCAAAGCACAGATTCAACAACAAACCAACACGGTCATAACAAAAGGTTGGCTGTGAAAAGAAAATGGAGGAGAACATTGAAATTAGTCAACTAGTGGAGTTAGAAAGACTGAGACTGGAAAATGATGGGAAATGACTATAGGTAAGGGAGGTAAAAAGAAGTCTGGGCTGGGAAGGGGTGGGCAGAGAACAGCTGATTTGCTGGTGGAGGGGCAATAGGAGGAAAATTTGAAAGTTTCAGAGATGTCTTTTGTGTGAGGCTGCTACAGGAGAAAACAATGCCATCAGAATGTAAAAATGACAGCCAGGGAGCCTAATTTACATCACAGCTCAAATGAAGTAACAGTACTCAAGAACTGAAATAACCGGCCAAATAGCAAACTAATGACTAGCAAAGTGATGAAGCAATTAAAGCTCCAAGCAAAACACCTTCAGCACTACAGAGAAAAATATGCAAAATGGGACATAAAAAAATCAGCATCACTTTTTAGGATTACAATATAGAAAAAATGAACTAGAGCGTGTAATTAAAGACAGAGAAAACACATGGACACCATGATATGGTCTATTTGGACACAGCATACAAGACCTACCCCATCCTGCTACCTACTGCTTGACTACCTGGCTGTCTAATGCTCCCTACTTGCCATACTGCCTGGTGACATATCTTGAGTATGATATCAGGGCTTGAATTCCATTCATGATTAAAAACAACTAAAAGAGCAGACTCTACAAAATCACTTAATAGTAATTATTAATCAGACTAGTATCTACTGACCCAACACAGCTGGCAGGATCTACTGTCCAGTTCTAGAAGTTACAAGAGTGGATGATTAATCCTTACAGAACAAAACGCTCCCACTATGAGAGACAGGTCTTGGTATGAAATGGAAACTACAAAATCTGCCTGGCAAACAAATTGGTAAAGAAAGTGGGGCACGAAGAAGTGCAAAATAAGGTATAAAAGAGAGATCACCCCAAGTAGAACAGAGGCTTAGGACAGTAACAGCACAAATAGGGCAGCTATGAGAGAGCTTTGGATAAGAATAATCTACGCACTCATTTGAGATGTTTGGATTTTTAGAATGCTTACAATTAAATACCATTTTGTACATTAAAAATAACACTCCCATTGATTTCTCAAGTCTTGAGTGTGCAGCAGCAGCCAGAAAAAGCAGTGCTGTGAACTGTGAGGAGTGCTGGGAAGTGATTTTCGCCCCCTGTCTTTGTGGAACTCAGTGATGGGGCAGAATCAACTTCCACAAAGCAGCTGCAGCTGTCTCAAATCACTTCCCAGCACTCCTCAGCACGGCACTGCTTTTTCTGGCTGCTGCTATACACTCAACTTGAGAAGTCAATGGGAATGTTATTTTTAATGTTTAAATGCTATATAATCGTAAGTACTCAAAAAATCTAAACATCTCAAATCATTGTCCTAAATGTGGAGCTTATTTTTATGCTCTGTCTCAGCTGCCCTCTTGTAAACTGAGGTCTCTCCTCCCCTCTTCTCCAGTTCTGTATAAAAAAATTGAGGAAAATTTCCAGAGATATTTGCTAATCCTGTGTTCAAGATCAGTCCTGAGTATCCAGTTTAAAACCAGCCAAGGCTAAACACTGAAAAACAATAAAATGCAAACCTGGGTACCTGCTCATTCAGAAAGCAGTACCTGTACAGGTTTCCATGAATTTAGCAAATGTATTTAAACAAAAAGTTTCATTATATCACTTGCAGTTACAAGCCATTAGGGATAGCAGCACTAATAAAAATGACTCAAAGCAAAAAGACAGACTTAGGAATTGAAACTGCTGAGGAGTAATTTCAGCCTGAAATGAAGACTCAGAGGACATGAGAAAAGTCTGAAAACACACCAGAAAAAACACCAGTGTGAGAGGCCAGAGGTAACAGAGATGGTCCCCCTACTTTATTAATGACAAACCTGGAATAGGCCCAACACTGACACAAAAAAGTAATTCCTTCTACTCATGGATTGTATAGGGAAGGTAATTCCAAGAAAGGCACCTCTAATGCTTTTTAGGTGGTGCTGAGCACTCCCCAGTGAAAGCTACTCTGCAAGTGCACTGTATTTTTGAGCTGGTGTGCTGTTTTGCCAGCTCTAGCACTGGCATGCCTATTCCTAAGCTCAGCATAGCAAGGAAATGACATTAAATAAGACTTTGCAGAGATTCAGAAAGTCCTGGTAGGGACAGACCTCACTGTGCCCAAGGAAACAGCTGCTCTGGACTTCAAGATGACTCTCCACTGGAAGGTAATCAAGTCTTGTCAAAGTTTTCAACCAACAGGTTTCCAATTCATAAAGTACAAGAATACTTTACAACACCAGGTTAACAGGTTTGTGATGCTCAGGAAACCTGGTCTGCAGGTTAGTTACACTGACTAAAACCTAGCTGAAGAGTTCAAACAAGAATGACAGCCAAAACAAAAGCATACAACCATTTTTGTGCAGGACAACTTAGGTTTATTCGTTACAGAATGTAACTATACATAACCAGTTCTCTGATCATTAATTCCTGTGTCACTGTGTGTGCTTTTGAGCTGCCAACTATGTTAGCCAATGTACACGGAAAGAAAAATGTGAGTTTCATCTTTTACAACAAGATTCTAAGTAAAGACTACATTCTGTGCAGAGAAGAAAACATCTCTAAAAGAATCCTAGGAATTTCATAATTCAATAATTAATAACTACACTAAAAATTGAGCAACTACATTTCTGTGTATTAACTGCAGAATTAATTTTATTACTTTATTTTTAAAATACATAAAATCTTAATTTTTGACTCACAGCTTCTCCAGCTATTGCCACATTGAAACAAATTTTCAAGAAAAAATGCCCACACAGACCAATTGACCTCAGTTAAGTATGTGCTTAATAAATCCCTGGAAAAGGTGCCAGAAAAAAAGATCATTAGATGACAAATGACAAAATATACTCACCTGGTAAAAATACTAGCACACTGCCACGTTCCAATGTATCACTCAAGTTGTTTTCCTCCCTAACAAGAATGCACAGTTTCATTAGTTTTACAACCTGTCTACTTCATTCCCCCAAGTTATTTTATTTTGAAAAAACAAGCAGAACCGCACACTTTTTGTAACATGCTTTATTTAAACTTCCTGAAGAAATTAAATTCAAACCATCACTTGCAACTATGTTTTCTGGAAAACACAGTATATAAATGCTGCAAGTAGAGCATTAGATTTAATTTTTTCCTCAAAACTCTGTCAGAACATTGCTGAATGTTTCTGAAATTAATCAGAATTTGGTTACCAAAGATCTTAAACTCAAAACATAGTATATCACTGTATAATCGTATGTAAACTTATTCAGTAATTTTTGAAGTATCTGTAATGTCCTTGTATTCTAAAAATACTACTAGACACGCTTAAAAAAAGCTGAACACGTATAAATCCCAGCCACTATTATCACAAACTAGAGGTCATGACAAACTTGGGAGGCAGATATCTTGGATTGATCTGTTGTGAGTCAAGATCACCTTAAGAGAATCTATAACTCATTGTTCTGCTGTATTTGTTCCTGATGTAGAATTTTAACAAGTATCCTTCAGTCTCTAAAACTATATAGTAAACAGAAAGCACAATTTTTTAATGGAAGATACATAACAATGTGCCTCTTAGCCCTTTGGGCATTTGCAAGCTGAAACACTAATTCCTAAATCACATTTCCTTATTAAAGGTAGCTTATGAGTAAAAGGTAGCATAATTTGGCTATTCTAAACTACACAAAAACAGCTTAATTCATATAAACAGTATTTGGCTCTGGTCTATAGCAAAGAATATAGTTCCCATATGACAAGGCTGTCTTGAATGATCACTTACATTCCAGGGCATGAAGTGCATTTCAAGAACACAGGGTAGAAATCAAACAAATATATAAAATAGAAGCAGAGATACATGTAAAATCCAGTTACCTCTTCATCTCAAACTCATCAAATGACTCAATCAGAGACACTGCAACTTCATACGTTTTCTTTTTTATCACTGGTTCCTCATTGCTTTGAGAATTAAGCTGTTTGGACAAGAAAGTGTTGAGGTTAACACAGTATAACAGGCCAAAAGACTGTAGCTCACGTATTTCAAATTGTCAAGGGCTCTTCAATTAAAACTAATCCAGCACAGAAGATTGTACAAAGTAACTTCATCTGATGCACTCATTATCTTCTAAACAGACATTTTTCTTCAGGCATCCAACCATTCTAATGCTCAAGAAACACTTCTAGTATTTACCTACTAAAGATAAGCACTAGGCCACACTCCATTCATTTGCAAGACATTCTCCTTATCAAGGAGTGTTAAACACATGAGACTGATCACAACCCATGGGAACAGAACGACATGGAGAGGAATTTGTGTAAGGAAGGTACAGAGCTTCCCACAGCTACTACAATGCAGGTCTCTACCTGACAGCATGTAAATCATGTACCTTACTCATTTAAATTGATTTTGCATTTAATGGATCTCATGTTTTAGATCATACCCTGTGAAGGATTACTGTTCTGTCGTACACAACAGAACCATGGGGATTCTGTTTGCACTCTGTGATGTACTCAAGGCTGTAACATTTAAGAACACAATCAAGTCTTCAGACCAAAGACTGTAACTTAATCACTTTCCAGTTTTAAAATAAAAAGTTTAATGAACTAGACATGCTTTGGAAAAGGTCTATAATATTACACACTTTTCTGTTGTATGGGAAGTAGTTTCTGATAATTGCTCACATTTCATTCTCAGGGTTTCTCCTCATTCTACTGCAAACTCTTTACTGGACCAAGAGTTTCAGAAAAAAAAACCCACAGAGCACTGAACTATCTAAACTATTAAAATGCAATTAGTTATTTTTCTCCCAATTTCCTTTCTGAAGGAGCTCATGACAGAATCACCACAGCACTGCTACTAACACTGATCTGGCGACACTGACTTAGATCAGCTTTTCCTACTGCAACCTCTGTCCTCAGCTTTCTAATCCTTACATCATGTAACCCTTTGTCTTCATTCTGGTGTCTTCAGAAAGACTCCTTTCTGAAAACCCTGAGAAAATTACCCTCCTGTCTTGCAGCACAGGATAGACTGGGGGATAAAAGGGTGCCATCTATAAGAAATGGGCAATATTCTTTCCACTTCTCTGACCCCCTTGAAATCAACCACCCAGGCACCATCCAGGTGCCCAACTGGGTCAGTCCCAGAGCTTCTGAACTTCATTTTACAGTGGTTGTAGTGACACTTTTCCAAAGGAGCTTGATTAGTCCATGAGAAAACAAAAAACATTACTTCTCAAAAGTACTCGAATACTTGTTTTCCCCCCCACCAAGATATGTGAAAAATCTAAGTGATTTATCTCTTCTGGGCTGCTCGAACATAAGATTTTTGGTTTTGTATTATCCCTGCTCAAATAGCTGTGAAATTTGTCTTTGCAATTTTGTTACCAATTGTACCTTTAGTGTTCTTTTAACATGACAAGGCTTCCACATCACTCCTAATAAAAGGCAACGATTTGACAAACAGCAAATATAAAAGCCCAGTTGGACCCGACTGAAATAATGGAACACAGCCAAAATAGCTTTTGACAGCAGTTCACTACCTTCATCAGGACTCCAATTCCAGTGATATGAAGGAGGTTTTTTACCTTTGCAAGCCAAAAATGGCTTGCATTTTCACACTTTGCTTCATTTTTTTAAATCTGCTCACTGAATTAACTATACAATTAATTTGCATTTCTTATCTCCAATACCATCCATAACAGCAGGTAAGCATTTACACAACCAGCTTTAAAATTGCCTATAGACAAAGCCCTCGTGCATTTTTCATGAAGCCTGTGTTTTGATGACTCCTTGGGGCTTAGGGTTTGCTGATATGTCAGAATCACAATCCTGTTAAACATCCAGAACAAGGTGAATACAAAGCCCATTATGCCAAAAGAAACTACTTTCTATAAGCCCATGCTTACAAATTAAACAGCAGCACCTATAAAGGATCCAAAATCTGGGCAGATAAGCCAGTGCTGCACTGAAGAGGGTTTCTTCCTTCTTTCCCTTATTTTTATTCTTTCCTACAAATGAAGTAATTCAAGTGGAAAGCTTTATCTTGGATTCAGCTAGATGTCTGTATAGCCACAGCAAAGGGTTTACTGCAAACAGGCATACACAAGAAAAAATGACTGGCATTTTTATTTATCTTTCAAAACACAACTCATATCAGTGAATTCACAAATTATCCAAGTCAGAACTACCCAAAGAAAATTTTTAGTTTCAAGCATCGTTTTAAAACATTTATCACATGCAGAATTGAATGATGTATTAAAGCCAAGAGCTCTGTAGGATTCATAAAAGAATTCTATATTTACACAGGAACATTCAATTATATTAACATTTTTTTGAGAAGGGTCAAAGGTTCATACCTTGCAGCAAAGAGACAGTTACAAAGGACTAACCTGATTTCAATCGAGATACTTTAAGGAATGAGTTAAGATTTACGTAATCTGGTTTTATGGCTATTAATGTTAAAATCAAAAGGAAACCTGGAAAAAAATTCTGTTTATCTAAAGAGCAAAAGACTGTGTTTTTCTTTTAACTGCTGTATCCTTTTAAGTGAATTTTACAGGCTTTTATAGGTGAAAATAGAACATCAAGAACTAAAGCCCGAAGCCTGTACCTCAGGCACTTATCCAACTGATTTTGGTTTTAGCAGGATGAAAGATGTGCCCCTGTTTCTATATGGCAGTGCTAGCTCATTAACTGTCTTAACACTCACGTTCCACTTCCATTTTCTTACAATTTTATACAAATCATCTTAGACCTTCCATGTTTTTAAGTAGTTTTTAATTATAACTAGTATTCAGCACCATAAGATAGAGACCAAGCATCAGCACTTCATAATTCAGTTTCTCCATTTTTTTTCATACATATAAAGAAAGAAAATCCAAAGCACTTATGTGCTTGCATTGGTGCCCTGAGGCACAAGTAACTTCTTAGACAAACATACTCTCCTTGTCCTGCTGAACAACAGAATGGCCATAAGACAATACAAGATAATCAGATGAAAACTTAAAAAAAAATGGTACACAGAAAATAAAAACTATAGAAAGGCCTAAGCACTGAAAACAGTTCCTTTTGTTCATGATCCCCAAGGTGAAAAGGTGTGGGACCTGACATGCAGCTCCAAGTGCAGCTACGACAAATCCAACTTGACTGAAGTAAACTCCTTACTGAATTTCTTCGTTATCTTTTCCTTGTCATCATAAGAAATCTTTCACAAACTCCCCACCTATTACATAATCTGCTCCATATTATCTATCTGAACTGCCATACTAATGTATAAATTCTGATGGGCCAACTGGTATAAGCATTATTTTTTTTTTGGTTGCATTAAAACTTCAACAGTTGACAGCCCTTCATTACAGCTTGCCTGTTTTAAGGCATAACCAATCCCTGTGCTGTGTATACAGCATAAGCAATTCCTGTGCTGTGTATACAGCATAAGCAACTACCTTTTGGGGTTCTCAACCTGTTTTATTTCACTATTTTATTTTCTACAGAATTGAGGGATGAAAACCAAATAGTAACAGGTTGTTCACACACTGCTCCTTTTTAAGTGCATCCCTCATCTTCACTGTCATAACAGTGTTCTGAATTACCAAAACTGACCAATAATTACTCCCATGTCCCAGTTATTTTTGGAGTGGATGTCACAATTAAAGCCTGAGTGCATTTGTTGTACTTCACCTTGTCTATTTTGCCTTGAACCATAATACTGGAAGAGTTCACTGAATTCCTACACAGTTGTTTTTCAAATGTAAAACAACCTCCTATTATAAAATCACAGAAAACAAAATAATTCATCTTTCCATTAATTCCTTCACTATCTGCTGTCTACACAGATACTTGCTATAAAACAGCATGCATGTCAAGAGCTCTACAAACAAAATAATCAAAATTAATCCATGCAGTTTATAAGCTAAAGATGGATACAGCAAACAGATCTTCAGCCAATACTACCCTCCTTAGGCACCAGAGCAGCAGCTCTCCAGTGCAGCTGTAACACTGTTAAGTGTCCACCAGGGAACTGAGAAGTATCTGTTATTCTAACATATTTTCCTTACTCAAAATTACACATTTGCCACAGTGGCCCATGTAGCTACAACAGAAATACTTTCTAAACTGCTGCATAACATCTCTGGGGCTATTAAGAAAAAAAAAAAATAAGAAAGAAAAATAGGAAAGCCTCAGCTGACAGAGCAGACGACGTGGTAACATCAAAGTTCTAATCACAAATGGTTGTTTTCTGATGACTCTCTTCATTTCATAGCACGTTCCGCTTTTGATATATAACACCATGAACCAACCCAGGAAACATTCCTTGATTTTCTCAGCTATATTCAAAGAGATCTAGAAAATCCTCATATGTTACTTTCTGCACAGAATTTTACATCGTTCACCTTAAATGTGAACTACTGAACAAAATGGCTCACACTATCTTAAAATTCCCAGCACCTGACATCCCATTTCTGTTACATGAAACAAACTAGTCTGATGGTAAGAAGACTCCTGTTTTATCATCATGTATTAATGGTTATCTAGAACTGTAATGTAAAATTGGTTATTTGTAATTTTATTCCACAGTTCTCTATTTACTATTCCAGTTTCTTTCTTACTCTATCCAAAGAAATGAAATTATATTTACACTACCTTGAAGTCAACAGCATCCTTCAGATCATCGAGATAATATTCTTCAATTGCAAAAGGTTTGCCTTCCACCTTAAATACACAGACTGGATTCAGCCCGTTAGGAACTGGAATTGCAAAGTAATCTGCAAATTCTTTAGAGTTGATGGAAGCAGACATCAATATTACCTGTTGAAAAAGGCACAGCAAATGTAAAACAATAATTTTAATATAAAATGCCCTGGTATGTGGAAATCTCCACTTATTCATGCTGAAATGGTCTAAATTTGGTTACTACAGGTATGTAACCTAAGTAAATTTAAGACAATCAAGGCTAAATTCTTAAGATCCCCCAGCTAGCACATGGAGAAAGGTAAGCACCTGTAAGAGAATGGCTCAGGCTAGATGCCTAGGGCAGACAACATGGTAGAAGTTCAGCCAAAACCATGCAGTACTCTTGATAAAATGCCAAAACAAAAATGCCATAAAATACAAGAGCATCCCCCCTACAAAGTCACAGGAAGGCAAGCTCATGAATATTGTACCACAGGCTACAAAGAAGAGGTAATGGCACAAGGAACACACAAGGAGGGCAAGACTAAAACATGAACCAAGCCATAAACTTAACATGAGCCTGAAAGGACGTATTTCTGCAAATATGACATGAAACCTGTCCCACTACAATATGTACTGCCTTGTGCCTCAACAGTGGCCCACCTATGCCAGGACAGTAGGGTAAATGTAACCTTCCCTGAAGGCTACTGAAACAAAACCCAATCTAAATTACCATAACTGCAATTACAAACAAGGAATATTAAAACTACCCCTTCTTGTAGACAATCTTTGTAATTTGGACTCTCTAATCTGCATGGAGTCTTACCAAACTGAAAGGAAATGACAGATTCTTAACAGAGTGCCTAAAGGAACAAAGAGTTTCATTTACTCCTAAAGCAGATATTCAACAAGCCTGTACCCCCAACAGAACAGATGAACACACTGGAATAGAGGGTAATCAAAGCAGACAGTTCATCAAGATCAAGCAGTCCAAAACCACTTATGCAGCATGGAGATGTCTAGAGACCCATCAGATGATACCAAAAACTCATTAATCACTACTGGAAACGGCACTGTTTGGTCTCACCCAACAGAGCCCCTCTTGTAGTGTCAGGTTTCCTTGCTATAACCCTATCCCAGCAAGATCAACCTTAGAACAATCCAATGTCTGCTCAGTGATCTAAAAATAATCATCTGCACCAGCCATCTCCCAGAAAACCCAGCATAGTGGGTAGGTGAACAACAGCATGTAGTTCTTGTCCTCAGTACATCAGAATGGCTCTTGCCTTCCTGTTAGTTGATGCAATGTTGAATTACCTGCTGCTTCTGAAGTCTGCAACATCCAGATTAGGAAACAAACAGTTCTATTATTTCATGACATCCTGAGTTATAAGTGCTTTGCTTCCCACATTAAACAGGTATCCTTGCACACTTTTGTTTCATGAATCCAGGGAGGCTGGGAGGAAAACCTTACATGTTTTAAATGAACTAACCACATATCAAAGCCCCCTTCCTTTAGAATTTTTCAGGAGGGGCTGAAAAGGGATAAAGTAGGAGACAATGTGTATAAATTCGCACTGAATTACCTGTTCCTCTCTGCTAAAAGCCAGCAATTGAGATCAAGAATTCCCCACTCTTCACCATAAAAAAAAAATAAATTCAAAAGGGCCATCCCCCCACTCCCTCAAATGTAAGACTGTCTCAGGTTTATGCAACATGAAATTGTCATCTCTAGAAACAGCTGCAGAGAATGATACAAAGGGGATACAGTTTTTCAGAGACAATTTTGAGAGGTTTAAACAAAGAAAAAAGTATTTCAAGAACCTCTAACAGAAAAACGTTTTCTAACAGAAAATATGACAGGGCCTGTAGGGATTCCTGCCACTGACACCAACCAGACCATCAGCATCAAGGGCAAACTTTTTCAAAAACTCAGTTTGATGAAATTGTTGGTCTTCTCAACAGACAGAGCCAAGTGTTAAAAAAGGCTGAATAGTTTCACATTACTGTCTCTGAATTTAAAGACAAGAGTTTTCTTAGTGGCACGAAAAGGGATAAAAAGTGAAGGATGTGAAGATCACAGTCATGCCCTATGCCAACTAGAAGGGCACTTTCAGGGACAATGAAGATTTAAAGAAGTTATCAGAGTTCAAATCAAGGTGATGGATTGCACACAAGAACACAGATTCCCTTCCAGTGGCAACAAAAGAAGCCAGCCTAGAACTTGAGTTACATCTATTTTGAACAGGAAAATTGACATGAATTCAACAATTAACTGAAGCACTTGAGACGTAGAGTGTCACAAATTAGCTGCAATTCCAAACAGCTGCACAAAGAGATACTGCGCCTAACTCCATCCTTGTAATTAATTTCTCACAGGTCAGGAGTTCATGACTGAGAACCCAGAGACTAAATATGTCACTCTAAATGTCTGTAAACCCTGCTTTAGTACAAAGCACAAGTGCCTAACATGCAGAGAAAATTCTCAGCCACACCTTACTATCAGTCCTGCCCAGAAATTACAACACAGCATTTCTTGTCTTCTGCTGTTTTTCCCACTTTAACAAAAAAAGCTCATCATTCCCAGCAGTTAATGCTACCATATTCATCCAAGGATAAGCACTGCCCTCAATACCCAATACGTAATTCTAGTCAAATATCCATCTTGCATTTTGTAGCCTTAAGCAGGCTTTAGAAACTAATGCATTTTAACATGAGAGGAAAAAAAATCTCAGAATACATTATAGCAGTCAGGAAAAGAGTGCCCTTTAGCTTGCTTACTTATGATGAGAGCAAACTAAATAATATATTAGTGCAAAATAACAACATAATAATTTGCTGTAAATTCTTTAAAACACACAAAAACATTCTTGCAACAAAAAGCAGCAGAATTCAGTCTGAGCCCACCTTTACAGACTGTGAATTTGTACACAACAGTTTACGGGTCACCAAGAGCAAGAAATCCATTTCTTCTGTACGCTCATGCACCTGGAAGACATTATGCACACTTTAATTTTAATTAATTCATGATCTTTTTGACAATCTCTTGCTTTCCTACTCCATTTAATGCTTTATTTTTGTAACTTGGAATGAAAATACATTTTCATAGAAGAAAACATCTTTTGAAACCATGCATGTTAATCACACTTTAAAATCCCAACAAGGCTGTTCAGATGACTACAGCACCCTTTGTGAAAATCATGTCACTGTTAAGTCACGAAAATCATAATGAATGAAAAACCAATCATGAGCTCCAGCCACTGGTTCTACCAGAGCTGACAATAAGCTGAAGTGATATTCATGCTGAGTGAATGAGCTGTACTGATAAGATCACAAATGACCCAGGAAGGGACTACATTGGTTTGTCTGAAAACCAAGCAAGTTGAATTGATGTGCCCCATTCCCAACGGCTTATAGCTATGAGCAAAATACACAACTCCTTTCTAAAACAAACAAAAAAAAACCCAAAAAACCAAACAAGTTAAAAAAATTTACACCCACTCCTTTATATATCCTACTGCTCCTTGCAGTTCAGCAAATATTTCTCAACATTATCTAAGATGATCATATCCCTTTCTTAAATAACACTTTATAAATGAAGTACAGCAGCGTTTTCTGGAGCTCAGTCTTCAAAAGGTCAACATTCAACTTCTCTAAGGTAATTAGCATACTCTAACATAACATATATATAAACTTATATTCAATACTGTCCCATTACAAAAACAATTTAGCTACGGCAGTTTCCTGAGTGACAGTAAAGTCTTGCTGTAAGAAGTCACTATCTTGGTCTAGGTTTGTTTAGGTATGCTTCTAAATGTCTGCAGTGCTCTAAGAGGGCTGAGACTTGCAATTAAAAATGTTGTGGAGAACATCTGCTTGTTAAAACAGGGACTGCTGGCTCAAGATCATAATTCTGCAGTAGATGTGGGGGAAAAGGTGGCACATGGGGAACAGGAGGGACTAGAAAAACACATATAGTCTTGACAGCTAAATGCTGCTGAAAGAAATGGTACAAGCTGATACCACCAGTTCAAATTACAGCACTCAAGCAGAGTTTGAAAAATCTGTTGTCCTGCCCAAGGGGCCAGAAAACTTCACTCATTAACTTTCATATCTGATTAATAATTTTTAAAACTAAGTGAGCAATCTTAACACTCCTCTAAGTATGCATCTTCTACTGCTCACCTTTTGGATCTACACCTACCCTACATTTCCTCATCTTTAAAATGTAAGGTTGGCAGGGCTGCTAATGCATTAGAGTGCTCAAATCTTTACCATGAAGACAACTAGTACAATTCTTTAGGATTTGGGTTATCTGTTTGAATGAGTCCTGAAGTTTCTACATATGAAAATGTAACTCAATCTTTTCCAGGTTTCCAATTTTAATTTCAGGTTTACAATTCAAGTGCAGTCATGACGGCCTTCCTTGTTAGTGTAATAATCTAATGGTATACCAACTACTGTCTCCCTGCTCCTTAAATATACAAGAAATGAAGGTCCTCTCAACTACAATACCAGTATGGAATAAAAATTAAAAAGGCATTTGCAAATTAAATTAAAAAACCCTAACTCCCCCCCTCAAAAAAACCCAAACAAACAAACAATGGACCACAAAAAACCAAACACCACCACTCCCCCAAAAACACCAAACCAAACCCCTAAGTTCTCTTCTGTATCACCACATCCCACATCCATGGTTTGTCAAAGCACAATTTCACACCTATGAGTGGCAGTCAAATCCTGCCTTCCACACAAAGTAAGCACAGAAATATGTAAAAAAACATACAAATTACAAAAAACCTAGAAGTGTATTTTCTCTAGCTTTTTAGTGAAGCAACAGTAATAGTAATGAATCCACCTGAGTGAACTGGTAAATCCAGCCAAAAGATGGAACATTCAAAGGGGTATTTTTCAGGATATTCCTAAAGACTCCATAAAGACTCTTTGTAATACCTAAGTGAATGAAAACTACCTGCCTCTTCCTAGTAAGTCTAGCCAGGCAGGTTCTTGAATTCCACAAAGAGGATTTAAAAAAACATTTCCAGGTAGCTATACCAAAACCTAAGCACTCACAAAACCCTCCCCACATGCTCAGTTCTAAACTTGTTGCTCAAAGAAATGCTGAGACAAATCTGTTTCAGCAAGTGCTAGCTCAGACAACTTATACAAAGCATCTTTACAAGTAGATGTTTGCTTTTTGCTTTCCCTTGCATGGTAAGAGAGACAAAAGAGAAGGTTTTCTTAATATGAAAGTTAAACTTATTTCAACAACTTACTTCATCGATGAAAATATGTGTGAACTCAGTTAGGCTCTTGGCACAAACTACTTTCTGAAGAAGAACTCCAGTTGTCATATACAGCAACCTTGTCTCCTTTGTTGAAATGTTCTCTAAACTTAACTAACAACAGCAAGAAAAATACATATTAGATGGAAAGAGATGTCTAATATATTTACAGAAACACAGTTCTGAAAGTACTCCAAAATAAAAGTGTAAGCCCACCAAAATGATTTCCTTGCACTTGTAAAAGTCCCTGTACAAAAGTGTTCTGAAAGTCCAGACCCAGTTATTTGTTTTTCCTTTGGCAGAAATAAAAAAAATAAATGTAAAACTCTGAAGTTTATTAAGTATTAAAATTCCTTGCTGCAGGCTTTAGACTGAAAAGAATTCTTCAAAGACTTCTAAAGGCACATACATGATCCTTTCCACTAATATGCAGAGCAAGAAGAAGGTTTTGCCAGAATGTAGTTTGCTTACTGGATAGGAAAAGGAACAATGCATAAGATATGACCAAAGCCAGCCAACTTATTCCTGGAAGTTCTACAGCCCTATGTTATGTAGTATATTTTTAACTCCTAAAGTACTTCTGTAACTTTAGCTCTCTCACGTGCTGCCAACCCAGGCAGGCAGAGCTGTGACCATCTCTGCACTTGCAACTTTTACATCAGCCTAGAGTGGACACGTCCACATTCAGTTGTTTTACCTTCATTTCTACTCAGCTCACACAAGTGCTGCTGCAACAAGCACAGCACATCCACATACACTGCCCTAAAGACATTTTGGAAGCACAGCACCATTTTATGTCTTTAAGACTCATTAGCCCAATAAATCAATTTAGCGATTTTTTGACCAATTCAAGGTGTCAAATCACATCAAAGACTTCATGTAGAGCTTACTTTGAAAAAACCAACATACATAACTGGCCTGGGACAGAGCTAATTTCTTCTTTGTTGCTGGTACCGTTCTATGTTTTTGGGACTTAGTAAAACATTGATTACACACTGGTGTTTTGGTTGTTCCTGTCATGCTCATCTCAAGACAAGGATTTTTTTTTGTTGTTTTGTGCTCTGCCAATGAGGAGATACACAAAAAAACTGGGAGGTAGCATAGCTGGGACAGGTGACCTGAAAATGGCCAAAGGGATATTCCACACCACAGGACCTCATGCCCAATATGTAAACTGGGGATTTACCCTTAAGGGGAACCAGCAGTCTGGGGATGGGGCCTGGCATCAGTCAGTGGGTGGTGAGCAACTGTATTGTGCATCACTTGGGGCTTTTTGTTATTATATTTTAATCATTGCTTACTCTTCTTATTGTATTTTAATATTGTGTTTCAATTATTAAACTGCTCCTGTCTCAACCTCCAGGTTTTATGGATTCTCCTCCCCATCCCACCCAGGTTGGGAGGGGTGGGGTGAGTGAGCAGCTCTGTGGTGCTCATCTGGTACTTGGGCTTACACCACAACAACAGCCCACAGTAATGCTACAAATATGATAGCTGGAGGTTATTAATATTGGCTTAGTTAAAATCTGAGATCATGCCAGATCATAATCACAGAATTATCCCAAGTCTCCACCTCTCAGAACTGAAATTTGGTGATTAAGCATGAAGAGCCTTTTTACTTTGTTTTCCAATCTACCTGAAGAAAAATTAAACTTTGGAGCTTTGTTAAAAACCAAAAAGGAGAAAGAAAAACAAAGAAAATGCACAACACAAACATTTTTTCTACTGGAAGTGGTGTGGAAGAAAGTGGATACGGGGTAACAGATGAAGAAGTAACCTGAAGCTGCAGACCAATGAAGAAATGGAAAGCCCTAAATGCATGCTAGCAAACACATACACATAATACCCTAAGTAGAAGAAAGGAAGAAATAAAGGAAAAAGAATGAAGCAGAGAGGAAGAAGAACCCAACAAATATTCCTCCCAGCAAAGGACTCCAGAAGCAGACAACTCCTCATGAACATCCCTACCACTGCCAACATCACTGAGAACCCACCAGCCTCAGGACCCAGAGAAACTCATCCAGAGACAGAAGTTGTCAAACTAACAGTGAAAGAACCATCACAGCAGCTTTTTGTGGGTACTGACAAAGAGCTGCCTCAAGCATCAGGATCTGTGTCAAAAGAGCAAAGTGGCATCCAGTTTATAAATGGAAGGACAGAACTGAGTTTGAATCTGAGTTGGACAAAGCAAAAGGAGGAGATAGATTTAAGAGGAAAAACTAGTTTTAGTTTTCATGTGCTAAGAAGAAGCAAAAGGATGTTCACAAAACAATCTGGCCACAAGTGCATGAAAGCTTTGAAAGAGCTGGCACATAAATGGAGTAAAGGAAAACAGATAAAGTATGATAATAAAGGAGATTAAAGAAAAAAAGACAATATAATTCTCCTGCAACCATTTCAGTTATAGTAATGTAGACATGTCCAATGCAGACATATTTCTGTGGGAGTCCCAGTAGGATTTATAGTTGTTCGACTTCACAAGTTGTTTTAATTACATTTAGCAGAACACAGATAGAAAAATGCAATCTTACTTTAAAAGCAGATTCTCTAACATTACTTAAGTATGCTAGATCTGCTTAAAAGTAGTTAAGAAAGAAGATAGAGTACTTTCTGATGTATTTTTAAATACAATTTGAAATTTTTATACCTGGTATCCTACAAATCCACCTAGAGTCCATGATCGTTCCTTGCTAATCCACCTGGCCAGGCTGCTGGCACTGATTTTCCGAGGCTGGGTAACAGCAATGTTGCAGGGGATAGATTGCTGCATGCAATAATCCAAAACATACTGTGGGATCTGTGTGCTCTTACCACTGCCAGTTGCTCCTTCTACAATCACAACTGGATGGGTTTGTATCAGAGAGACTATCTGAAATAATTTAAAAAAAAAAAAAAACTCGTCAGTCTGCAAAACAACTCAAAGCAGTTTTCAAACAGATTTGAAATATCAACAGCTTCCAGGCCACACATCAAATCTTTGTCAAACACTGAGCCATCTTTTCTATCATCTTCTAGGCATCTGGAGATAACCTGACTTCTAAAACACATCAGATGGCCACAGAAAATACGGGAACATACATATTTTACACAAATACCTATAAAGAGAAAGCGTAACAACCATAATTTTTCCTGTAAGAATTTTTATACAGTGGTTTTGTACAAAACCCCAGTTTCATATAGTTTAAAACATGAACAGACATTTTCTTCTAAAAAAAAAAATCAAGACCAAAAAAACCACAGCAAAACATTATTTTCAACTTTATTCCATGAGAGAAAGTACATTGACATTACCTTTTTCCTGTGTTTGGCTGTAGGCATATCCAGATATTCATGTTTAATTTTTGGTATAGAAGTTGAATCACTTGATTCACACTGAGACAATGAGGTACCTAGTCACAAAAATAATCAAGAATAATTTATTTCAATAGAGAAAGAGAAATTTGAACTGCAAACTTGTGAGTATTAACAGAACTAATGCTTTTAATATTAGTAGACCAAGGTAGATTTTCTGTGTTTATTCAATTGCTGTTTTACTGAAAGCAACTCTGAAAAAACATTGCACTTGTGTATAAGTCACCATCCATGTAAGGGATGTATACAATTCTATATGCTTTTCTCCTAATTGAAAACACAGCATTTTTACAGTTTGCATTACAACTGCCAATTCTACGTGCGCACCCAAGAATTCACAATACTGAAAAAACACACCTTTTTCATGTACCCATGCTCTTTTCCCTTGACGTTCACTGGATCCACAGTGCAAAATAACCCATAATGTGATAGGAAGGTCATAATATTTCTACCACTTGGCAATTAAAATAAATGTGGTAAGCATCACAATGACCTTGCAGTGTGATGCTACATTCTGCAGTCTCTGGGCAGGAGTTGGTCACCATTACCACTGGGTAATACAGAACAAAAATATTACAGTGCCAGCATGAGTTTCTACTCAGAGGTCTGCTGTCAGATCCACCATGAATAACAAAAGTGCAGGTGTGAAGGCAGGAGTAGAAGGGGAAAACCTAGACAAGGCTTTGGTAAGCAACATATTTGCAAGTTACAATTAAACAATTGACTAAAAAAAAAAACCCACCACAATGAAATCAAAAGCAGGGATTCTTTCTATTTCAAATGGGTTTCACCAGGTATTGGGGTGAAAGTGACTCACTTGCATAAAGGTAATAAAACCTCATGCTTCATTTCTTTTTATGGCATTGTTTCTCCAAGAAATAAATAGACTAGTGAGAAAGAAGTCTAGCATTCCTTATACAAAGGGAATAATTACTTTAAAATAAAGTCTATAACCTCAGTAATTGACTGCAGTTATAGCTCCCTTTCATTGGAAAGGTTACAACAATCTCACACAGCAGTGAAACAGAAGCAGGAAGAACGTCTTTTGTCTCCGAACTACACCTGAATGTGCTCCAAGCCCCCAGACTGTCTTAAAGCATCAAGGAATACAAATTAAGTTATTCTCACATTAAAACAAACCCTCAAAAACTGGACAGCTCACCAAGACCATTTCCTAAGGCACTAAAAACCAGAGTTCTCCTGAAGCCACACTCTGCAACAAGAAAGGTTCTTCACCTGGACTCTGTGTAATGCAATAGTTAAAGGCAGTCACTGCACAAGGATTTAATCAGCACTACTGAACACACACAAAACCAGAACTTAACAGCAGCATGCCTTGAAAATATGAACTGTCCTTTTGAAAATACTTTTGGTCAAGTTTCTAAATATATTCCCCAGAAAAATTCTTATCTAGCATTCTGTCACAGCAACACTTTACAGAGGCTGACTGGCTTCCCCCTGGCACAAACATGTCACTTCTGAGACATCCATAGCTCTGTGTGATTTGGCCAATGCTGGAAGAAACCTCAAGCTGCTAGGGAACAGATCCCAGTGTCAGCAGATTCCTGCTAAAGCACCACAGCCTCCTCATCTCTATCAGGTTTTCCATGAAACAACTGCAGTTTTGAAAAATGTGGTAGAAGTATACAACAGAAGACAGCAGCAAATTTTTAAACAGTGCTTATAAATAAGGAGGGAGGGACAAAAACTTGAAATAGTAGGACTCACATAATAAACCTCTGTAATTCAGTAAAATGTGTATTAGTAAGAAATCATTAACCTAAATTTCAATTAAAAATTTATCTTAAAAATACAAAGGAACAAACTAGAAAAAAAAAGAAACAGTAATCAATATGAATGCACCTGCTAAATAATCAAACCTATTTAATCAATTTTTTAGATAGAATTCTTTTCCACTGATGAAACATAACATCTTTTAATATTGCCTTTTATATAACAGTTCAATGATAGCAACATCTTACCTCTTCCTAAAAACAAAAGTTTGGAAAAAAATAATACCAGAAGTAAATGGTGATCCAATATTAGACACCATTAACATGCAGAGTCTGAGAACTGACAGCCATTACTGAGCTTGCCTGGGGAACTAATACCATGACAACTGTGAGACTTCTGTCCCGAGCAGGCAGGACAGACTTGGGCCTCAGTAAACTGGCCACTTCAGAGGAACACTGACCTAAGAAGCCATGAAAATGGCCAGCCCAACAAACTGAGGACACAAACTCCATCAGAAATCTATTATGATCATTAGAGAAAGAAAAACCAAACCAGGGATGAGGAACTTCAGTAACCACCTTAAAAGACCCCAGAACTTTCACCTTTATTTTTTAAAAATGAAAGGTGTTCTCCAGATTCATGAAGACCTGCTGCAGAAAAGAAACACTTTAATATATATCCCTGTGGAGAGTTCCAAGGTTATTCCACTCATTTAAATAACATCCAGCTGTGAACTCTATTACACAGAGTGTAACTGCCTTCAGCTGTTGTTTGGTTTTGCTTGGGGGTTTTCTTTGGTATTTTCTGTATCTAATACATAATAAAAAAGTTGCTAAATGAGAACTGGTCTTCTGCCAATACAGAGGTATCTACAGATTCAAGGAGCTAAAGGACTACAGACTTATCAGCAAGAAAGGCACAAACTTTTCAATTGCTTATACTTTCTGGACAACATTCATAAGACTAGAACAACCAGTGCACACCATTGTAAGACATGATGCTCTAACCTGCACCTTAGATTCTGACATACAGAGAATGCAGGACACTTGCAACCTGGAAATGGTAAATTAAGAAGCATGCAACTGCCCACCATGGTGTTTTAGGACAAGCCAAATATTTTGGTGTATAAGAAGCATTAGTGCCAATCCAGAATAAATAACAAGTTCTCTATTCAGAGTCAGTGCAAAAAGAAACAAAAAACACAGTTATGGGGAAGATCAATTTGCCTGCTCACATGCTTTTCAGTTATTATGAAGGTTCTGCAGAGATATGTTGATTGCCATGACTAAAACAGTCCAATTCCCATGGAAAGAGCAATTTTCCAGTATCTCAGTTATTGCAGCCCATATAGCAGATGCATTCCCTCTGGTACCTGTTTCCTGAATTAGATTTGAAGAGATCCTTTTAACGTAAGATTAAATTTTTGTATTCACCAGTTCTGGGAGAAGAGATTGTACAGCTGGATCTTGGTATCTGCCACTAAGCAAATTAAAATGAGATGCTTAAAACAAAATACACTTGGAAGTACTGCTTATGTGAGTCAAATGAGATGCTTATTACATCACTGATCATTCTTCTGCTGAGCTACAAACACACCAAGTGACTACAGTTAGCAAGGCAGCTCATAGGAAAGGTACAGGTAACAACCAGGCTCCTACCCTGAGCCACAAAGCTGAAGGACTTCCCAGTACATCAGCCATACTTCAGTCATAATGCCAAGCACCTGAAGGTGCTGCTAACTGAGCCCTAAAGAGCTTAATCCAGAGCCTGAGCAAAGCAATTAAACTTCCTGACTGCAGAAAACAGGCTAGCAATTTTCTGCATATTCAAGTACTGACTGCTGAAGGATGCCCACGGGTAACATCAAAATTCCTAAAATAACACTTTGCTAGGGAGACTTCTCCACTGCAACCCTCTTCAACTTGCAGAGATTTTATATACAAAAGGTTTTGAGGTGAAATCTGTACTACGATTAATTTTTCAGGCACATATCTGTTCTGAATCTCAAACACTTAAGGGACTCTAACTTCAGTTATTTTATGGCAGAAATTATATTTAAATTGCTTCTTCTCTGTAAGCAATTACTTCACATGGAACCTAGAAGGCCTTCAGGACAGATCCATTCAATGGTATGAAAATAATGAAGATCAAGAAAAGGAAAAGAACTTGCCATCCACAAAGCTACATGAAAATACATCTATAGGCATCCTTAAAAAAAAAGGGGGGGATTTTATTACAGATTTTAGAAGCAGTATCATTTACACCATGTTCTGCAGAAGACAGAACTCTAAATGCAGTTCCCTGATGATCTGTTTTCCCAACAGAGAAGCAGATCAGGCATTTCTGTTCGTCTTTTCAGTATAAAACCATTTGCTCTTTCAGAGAAATTGGAAATCACAAGATTTAAACCCAATTTCATAAAATAACACAGCATAAGCAATACAAACACCACAACAGTTTCAGTAATTCTGCAAGATTTAAGAGGCTGTCAATTTATACAGAAGATATTGTCTACAGTTGTTAGAACAGCAAATCCAAAAGAAAGAAGCTACAAAAAGGGTAGCAATTCTGAACCTTCAGGGCAAATCAGCTTCTCATTTCCATGTTATAAAGGTTATTTCTTGACTACATTTGTATTCACACAGCTAGACTCATATGCCCTGATCTAGATAAATCCTTGATCATTTATGACAATTCTCATGTTCCTAAAGAGAACATACACCTCGAGATCAATAGAGCTCAGTTACAAACAGGTCTTGGAGCTCTTGAAATCTGCATGATGAACATATTACCATTTGAGAGTACCAGTCTCAAATGTGCAACAACACACACAGTTATAGTTCATAAAATTAACAGTACAAATCCTATTGAGCTTACTGAGCTTCTTCGTTCTATTATCCTAACATAACATTTCTGAATCTGTCTGTAAGTCAAAACTGCTATCAGTAAGAACCAGGCTTTTCTGAAGTTTTTATGTTATTCTGCATCTAGGTGGGATTTGGCAGCTCAGTCTCAGAATGCCGTAGGAATGTTCCAGTCCTGTCACTCTGCAGTTTGCTGAGAGCCCGCCAGTGGATCGGATACAGCTGGGAGCAGAGCACTGACAAGAGGAGGCAGGCATCAACACTGCTTAAACAGCTCCTGCAGCAACAAGACTCCAGACAATGACACAGACAAAGACTAGAAGGGGGGAACGGAAATATCTAAGAGATTAATAATAAGAGAGTATGCAATATGCCAGTATTTTAGTAATTTTTTTGGGTTGTTTGCTAATTAGATGCTGTTTAAGTTACAACTAGAAGGCAAGAATAAATATTAGAGGGTATAAATTTAGTGGGAAAGTATTTTAGAGTAGACCAAGAAGAAAATACACATTTACAAAATAAAGTACCAGGATAACTACACAGGAATGTTTCCTAAAATGTCTAAGTTTAACTGTGTTTCTTTTACAGAAAGAACACTGCTAGTACCTGTTCCATTCAAAGTTATGCAGGGCAGTAGCACTCCTAAATTAGGTTGCTGGCTTACTTTAGGCAGAATTCTGATTTAACAGGTGAAGGACATTAAATAATGTACGGTATTTCATTGCATTAATCAGTACCACTACACTATTAAGAACATCTGAGGAACTCATGCTTATTCAGCTTGTTGATGTCCTTCCTTTGCCAGCAAAGCACATAAAAATTAGGGAACACCACATACCTGAACCACAACACTGGAAGCTCCTTCCAGTCCCTTTATTCCCCATATTCACCTTCCAATACCTCCTTTGCCACAAGCTTTATGCAATGTCAAGTGAACAAGAGACAGTATTTGGAGGTAAGGAGAGAAGATGAGGTGCACTGAACGCGCTGAACAGGCCAACTGCAGCTCCTGCCTCTCAGCTGGTGACAGACACAGCACGTGGATTCATCAGCCAGAGGCCACAGGATTTGCAGAAGCACTGGAGGACAGTAATTTCTAGAAAATTTCTCAGCTGGTCAAATTTTGGTATATCAGCAAAGGTACACAAAAAGTATTAACAGAATGGCACAAAGAACAGACAAGACACAAACGCCCTCTTCTTGGGAAATCAGCTACATTAACAAATTTGGGAATTAAGAGGCACGGTAAGAGTTTGAAGCTGAGCTGCCCTGACAAGTGAGTCAGCCCCAGACTGCTTTTACCAGAGCTCCTAGGAAAGAAGTGCAATCAAATTTCTCTCTGAAGGCAGTTCAAAGCAATAATCTAGTACACACAAAAATAGCATGGATAGAAAATGGGAAAACAGAACAAAGACATTAATCTAACGAGTCGTATCTTTTCCTTGCAGATTTATTTCAACCATAGATCTACATTTATCAATACAATAAGCCAGCTGTATGCACATTCATCTATGCAACTGCATTAAATGTTGTCCTTTCCAGAAAATAGTGTCTACTTTTTAATACCATGCCTTTATATATCAAACTAACACACATATATCAATAAACAAACAAGAAATACACAGTAGAGTTTCATAGTTTTGAGTAGAGGAGATGGGGGGAAAGACCACAGGAAGGAAAAGGATAGGCATACCTGAGTTTTATTTTTATTTCTTTTTTTTTACCTGGTTTATAGATAAGCTGACCATTTCCAACTACATCTTGCTCTTTTCTCTCTGCTTGTTTGTATTTTCCAGCATGTTCAGTTCCAACGCTCTCTGGGATGGGCGGCCTGAAGAGGAAAGAAATGATAAATCAGTGCTTCCTAATCCAAGTAATTTAAATCTCTTAGAATAATAGCATTACACAGGAAGTTCAGAGTCTCCATGTCATGCAGTAACTACTTCAATGAACAAACTTCAGAAAAAAAATTTGTCTCCGCATTTAGATACTAGCCTGAGGAACATGCCACATTAAATCTTTTTGTTTACACTCAAAAAAATTGAGCTCCCAAAACATCATCCCTTAGGTTTTAATACCTAGGAATGACTACTATTTCTTCTGAACAAAGACAAAATATCTCTGTTCCCCCAATTCTTGACCCAATACAGTTAGGAAAATAGACATTATTCTTGCATGATTCCCTGGAGACAGAGGAAACAGGAAAACAATCACTTCACTGCTTTGAGTAAAAAATTTTTGATTTTGAGTCAAGAGATGATGGCTGTCAGGGGAAAAGAAAATTAACACAATCACCTGATCATTGAATTGTATGGAAATTATTACATACAAAGTCTAATTGTTACATGAATATAGTAAGATTTAAAAAATTTCTTCTAC
>JAWWMO010000174.1:54038881-54057791 GCA_035047845.1 Dendrocincla fuliginosa | reverse complement strand
AAATTTCTTCTACATAAATAGTGTGAAGAATTCCACATGGAATTCACTAGAGAAAAAAGCAGCATTTAAACAATCATTGAATGGTTAATAAATAACCAAGGAACTTAAACGCAGAAGAGTTTTGAACACAAAGGCAACCTTATTTCTAAAACAAAATACAAACTACAAGTCAAAACTATGGTTTTGCTTAAATTCTGGGCCTTGTGCAAGCCCTTGCTGTGCAATAATTCACTAATGCAGAACTAATCTGTTTCTCAGTTTTAACTAGAGAACAGTGCCGGAGAAGTGTTTATTTCTCAACCTAAATATTAGGCAACACTGGCTCCAAGAACAACGATGCTTAAAACACCACCAGACTTTTACCATGGCACTGTGTCACACAGTTCTTAACATAAAGTAATTTTCAGTATCTTGATGCCACAGAACATCCACCTTCTCTGACAAGGCAAACTCTGTGCCAGACTGTGCTACAGACAACTCTTTCAGACCAGAACACCAAGTATTTATTACCTGCTGCTGCCAGCAAATGAAGAAAATAGCTTCTGATCCGATTTTAACAATATTTTAGGCATACACCCACGGCAATTTCCCCCTGGATCTCAAGTATGTCTTAATGCAAGGTTCAAGAGCATTCTACCCATCTGCACAATGGCTACGTGAGCAACAATACCAACTCTGAGCAAGCAAACTACAACACTTGCATCGCCCAAACCCTTCTGGAACACCTGGAACATGGAACACTACTCAACAGGCTTGAAGCCAAGGTACAGTGTGGAAAAGAATCATGTCAGACTGCTTATAACACAGAACATTGCACTGAATGTACACTAAACACAAATAAAACCCAAAAATTCAACAATGGTATTGAAGTCAGGCATTCAGTAGCCGAAAATACCATAACGAAGCCTGGATGCACAATCTCCCTTTGGCAGCATTGTGTGCAGATATTATACAGATATAAGGGACATTAGCCAATTATTTCTTCACTTCCATAAACCTGCAGCCTCACTGAGTGCACTGAACACACATTCTTCTGAACACAAAAAAATGGACTTATGCAGCAAACACAACCTGTCCTTCAGTTCTCAGGGAGAAGAAGCAGCCACCCAATGCAGTCAATGCTCCCACAGAGGAGGTGACTGTCAGGGCCCTGAGCAAGAGCAAGCAAATCACTTCAGCAGAAAACTCCCACTGAGGGGCAGAGGCTGAGGGTGGGAAAGGAGAACTGCACTCCTTGTTCGCAGTCAAGACCTCACAAACACATCACTAAACAGCATCTGAAAACAGCTAAGGAACAGGGGGGGTTATATATATATAAAAATATTAATATATATATTATTTATTAAGTATCTCCTAGAGATGGAGTATTAAGCATTTCAAAATGGGCTCCCAGACGTATATATGTACTTTCAACCCTCACCTGTACGGTTCCAGGAATACAAGGACAATGTTAACTCGGTGATTTGTGAGAATACATTATTTGTTTGTGTATCTGAATGTTTTATTTCAGAAATTAGGTTTTCTGTCTTCAGAGAGCAGCACACAGTAAATAAACCTCAGGCTACGCAGTGAATAAACAAAATATTTAATAGCCAGTCATTAGGAATGAACATTGAGCACTTGATGTACTGAATCAGGCTGCAGTCTTGGGAAAAATCATATGCAACTGGAAAATTGCATATGGGAATATGAAATGAACAAACAAGCCTCATTATATCATTCCCTGATGTTTTAATGCTGAACTTTGCAGCATTAATTTAAAAGCTTACAGAGGAATGGAAGGTTTTAGGCAAAATGAAAAAAAAACCACTATGAAGCACTCCAGAGCTCTCCTAAGTCACCAGTACAATACAATCCTTTCAAGCAATCATTAATAAGCCACCAGTAGGAGATACCATCCTATATATACACCTGGATAAACAGAAAGGGATTTCCGTATAGGTGGAAATCTAGTGAGCTTCAACAAAACTTCCTGACATCAGAAGAATAAGATTCAGAAACTCAAATCCATTCCAGGCTAAGAAGGGGCAACACTAATGAAGGGACTTCCCTGGATTCTACTTATAAAGCATCTGTCTGATACACCAGTTACCTTCCTCCCAGTTCTATTTCCTCAGCCAAAGTGACAACTTGCCATGTTACAACATATGTTTCTTAGGCTTTCCAAATTCCAGCCTTTTCAGCTGCATATACAAAACACAGTCAAAATTCCACCAAATTAAGAAGCATTTTTGCAACTAACACAATCAATGAAAATTTGAACTCATCAAATGAAAGAAATGTAGATGTTCTGTTTTTTCTTCCTTCCCTTTCATTTAAAAAAGTAGGAGAATTCAATTTTATTCAAATCACGGGCACACTTCATTCTCAAAAGCAGACAGATTTCTATGGCTGAACCTGCAAACACCATGACATTATTCACTCCAAGTGGATAAAGGCAGACAAAATTATAAAGTGCTGAAAACACAATTAATCAGTAATTTCACTCAACAACTCTTGCTACGACCTCCCATCTGTAAAACATAACATGGCAGCTACCTATGAAGGTGTGCCCATCTCAAGAACTACCTGTTCTGAAAAACATTCTCAGAAGCAGCAAGCAAAGCTCTGAGCCTGACAAGAAGGAGTGCTTCTATCAAGGCAAAAAGGCCCACAGCATTCCTGTGCTTGGAAAAGAATTAACTTTCTTAGAACACTTTCCTTATTCCATATCATGTGGTTTAACTACTGTAACATTTTCCTGAAGTGTGACTGAGCTCAGTACAAATGCCCAGTCAAACTAATTTTGAGCAATTGATTGAAACAAAGTATTTTTAAACAAAAAATTAATAAAGAGCTACCACTTCGGGGGAATTACTAGAAGGGAAAGACAGTTTAAGACCAGAAATTGTTGACACATTCAGCTGTAAATGCTTTTGAATACAGTGAGGGTGCCTTTCTTCAAATAAATTCAGACAGAGAAAGGTCCTTCTTTTCTTCAAGCTACAGAATGACCTCTAATAAGTCAACAAGGCTATCATAACAGAGTACACTGGGTAAATTTTTGTATTTGAGCATTTGAAATAAGAACCAAAGCATTTTTGCACACACTTAGTTACCAAAAATAGAACCAGTTGCCCAATCTCAACCATAACCGTGACAGGTAATTTGTCTGGCCTTTTCAAGTGACATATACTACAATGCCAATGCCTACAATGAACACAATTAATGCCACAAGAAGAACTGCTTTAAAAAGTCTTTATTAACCTAACAAGATATATACAGCCTTATTTCATGAAAAACCAGCACTGCTCAGGCAGCACACCTGAACGTGTAAAGAAAACATCCAAGCATGCAATGAAACTTCAAGGATTCAGATGCTTGCTTGTGTAATTTCAAATGATTTCCTATTAACTATCTAATTTTGGGGTAGAAGCTTCTATTCAAAGGCCATATAACTTCGAGAACATATCCATCTTAAGAGACAAAACCAAAAAAAACCCTGAAGCCTTCTCTAGGGCTGTGTTTTTTAAAAACTCTTACACGTGTACTTTCTGCTTATTTATGTTCTGCCTCATTTAACATGAGAAACCCTGCGCACATGGGACTGGAAGTTGAACATAAAACTAGTGTCACCCATTTCACAGATCACAAGAGAAGGACTGCCCCAAGTCATGGCTTCTGTCACGCACACGAACTGCCCACCTACTTACAGATCTTTGACGGGGGGAGGAATCACTTGAAAAAACACACAGAGCAATATTTGCAGTACAATTTTAGTAAGATATATACAGTAGACTGTTTCAAAGCCTCTTTTCTGAAACTAAAGTAATGTGACACTTTACATAACTGAACATTTGCCATGACAGTGAATAACCTTCCACTGGGTTTACTGAAGGACATACTAAAAATTACTTTCCCTTTAGCTGGAATTTTGCTTTCCATAAAAGAGATTGGTCTTACCTGCAGAAATGCACTAACTTTAATGAAATCATGTACTGTCATTCAAAACCCATAATGTTTCAGCCAAAAAAAAAGATTATTAACAGAATTCAGAGTAAGTGTGATCTATTAAATACCAAAAGACAGCTTTTACAAAGTCATTTAATTATTTTAAGACTCTAAGAATCAGTGAGGTGGATGCTTTTTTCCACTGAGAGCTGTTATAGAATGTGATTAGCTAGACTGAGTGATAAAGTCTTCATGTATAGGCACTCTAAAGGCTTGCACTGCTCTTCCTCACAGCAGTAATTCAGACCTTCTGTTTTAAAACCTTAAACAGGGGGAGAGAGAGAGAGAGGGAGTGCACTAAAACTACTTTGCAAAATCCTGAAAAACTCAAACGCAAATGTTTGGATTTAGACTATGTAAACTTAACATCTCAGAAATATTTCACGCCTGTCAAGCTAACAGCTCTGCAAGACCTTCCATCTTCCACCTTATTCACAGCTAAAATCCACAAAAAACAATGACCACAAATGCCAAATCCTCAAATTTACTGTCTATTGCTCTGGGATTTCTATGCCCATGGGGGAGACTGGGATGAACTGCTGGGCTTCAGAGACCTGGACTCTTCTTGGAGACGAGGGGGTGACAAGTTCCTATTTCTGCAGCCACAGTTCCAACAAGGATGCTCTGAAGGGGGCAGCTGTCACCTGTGGCAGACGGTGACAAGCCACACAGCAATAACCTCTTCACCACACATCAGTTAATTTTGCAATTTAAGTTGATAGCATTAATTATGAATTAAATGTTAAGACAGGTGTTCATATTCGTTAACTTCTACTGAAAGCACAGTTTTATTACCAAGCATTGTTTCTGATCCTTTTGCACCACTCACAAAGCATCTACACTCCTTAAAACTTCAAAATTCATCCTTTGCATCTGAACAAAAAGGCCAAGAACTTGGCCAAAAGGAAAAAAAAAAAATCCCGTAACAAGAAAACCTAAACAAAAACATTTGGTTACCAACTTGGCAAAATCCAGATTAAATAAATCTCTGGAAAAATAAAACACAAGTAAGAGACTGCTCTTGATTTAAAAGAAAGCCCATGAGGATTAGTACTGAAAGCAAGATCCCCTCAATTTCAAATTGACACCTGTAGCTCCCCTGCCTATTAGTGGAGTGTCACCAGCACTGGAGACAATAATGCTACAGACAGTCCAACTGGAAGCAATCAGCTTCAACCATGCCCTGATTTAATTCATCTCAGCACCACAAGTACAGTGATAGCTTACACAAATTTCTGCCAGTTAACGCTGCTAGTAGAGAATTATCCTACAGTTGTTTGCTGTCACAGCAAAGGACCAAACAAGGAGTCTTACCAAGAGGCCTCTTGTGCAAACTCATGGCAAATCTTGCTCATAGTTGTTAAAAAGAAGAAGCAGCAGTCAAATGCTGTCTGAAGCAATCAGAGGAGGTAGACTCGCCATCTGTCTGCAGCCCAAAACAGCTACAGAGTTGTTCTGTCAAACCAAAAGAAAAATGCACTACGAAGTTCATGATTAAATCCAAAGAGTGAGGCTGCTTTTGTAAATGGAAGGAAATGATCCAACCTGCTATCTATGAATAAATTATATTGAATCTCTCTTCACTCAGATGACTGATAGGGTTATTTTCTTCACAGCAGCTTTATGATTCTGTGTTTTAGATTTGTGACCGAATCAATACTTCTAAAACACAGTTTTAGTTATTGTTGAGCAGTATTTGCACAGTATCAAGGCCTGCTCTGTTTCTCATACTGCATCCCTCCCCTGCCCTTGTAAAAGACTGGGGGGTGACCAAGGGTTGGGAGGGGGCATAACCAGGCAGGTAACACAAACCAACCAAAGAGATAGCACATACCATGCATTGTGATGCTCAGCAACCAAAAGGGCAAAGAGAAAGGTTTCAGTTCTGTTTCCCATCTGTTGTTCAGAACCTGGCTGGGCATTGGCCTGCCCATAAGAGCTGATGTGTGACTGCCTTTGCATCACTTCTTTTGTTTTCTCTCTTCTGCCCCTTCTTAAATAGCTTTTTGTCTTGAACCCAAGGTTTTTTCCCCTCTCTTCTATTCCTCATCCCCTGTCCCTCTGAGGGTAAGCAGGGAGTAGAGCAAGGGGCTGTGTGGTGCTCAGGTGCCCACTGGGCTTTACCCACAGCATTCATCAGCCCTTCGCACAAAAACCACGGCAGCAATTCACAGTATGTGACTATTATCAACAGATACCAACAAAGAATTACGGAACATACACCACTACAGCAACGTGCTGAAATGTTAGCTAGCTATGGTTATGACCCGCTATCAGCATGTGTGATCAAATAAGAATAAGGTTATTTCTCGGTCTGTCATTGAATCTCATTCACAAAGAGAGCTATACTACTAGCCCCTTTCAATTGCAAGAGTAAGAGCAGCATCACAGATGGTACAGATGCCATAATATTTTCCAAAGAAAAGAAAAAAAGCTTCTCCACCTATTCTCACCATTTATCACACCTTGTTTTAACACACATCATTGCAGTGTTTGGTTAAATGGAAGTGGTTTTGAATGAACTGCTGTTCAGCACCAACTTCTCAAACTGCCTTTCTGTCAGAAAAAGAGTGTTGTCCAACAGCAGACTCCATCACCACAAATAAGTACTGAATTTGTAGTCCTTACAGACAGGCACAGTAGCAGCCCCACATTTAACGAGACTGCCTTATTTACTACAAGGCCTGGCTGTCAGTTTAGGAAGTTCCTTTGGGTATGTGATGTTAAGGCACATGTCTTAAGACTAAAGTCTTCTTGCTGTACTCAGAGTCGACTTGGAGTTGCAGGGGTTTTTTTCTCCCAGAACAGAGTTACAGAACAATACTTGTTCATAAGAAAAGACTACACCTGGAAAAACAGATGATCCCTAGAGAACATTTATTATTTGTGAGACTTCCACATTTTGCAAGAATGATAGGCCTGTTTCAAGATAAGCCTTCCACATTATAGAAAATTATATATTACTGTGGTGTTGCAAGCTTAATCAGAATGTAAAATTTGCTTAACCACACATCATGCAAATACCTAAATTTCCCGTGCTAAAGAGATTACTTTACTTAGTTGTTTTGGTTGTGGGTTTTTTTAAGAAAGCTTTCAAGACATTTCAAAAAGCATCAGACAGTAAAATAAACATCTTCTGTCACCTCTTTTTAGCCAAGAAACATTACCTTGCCACAAACAGCCACATCTTCTCAACTGGCTGGTACTAACATTAGTCATGATGATTTTCAAGTAAGACTTAATTCATCTCTAATGCCACTGCTTATACTAGAGGACATTTCCTGTGAACACCCACAAAGCCCCCTCTCTGTTACTCTTAAAGCACTCCTTTGGAGTTATGCTTTGCTATTGTACCAAAAAAGCTAAAATCCAGGCATATTCAGCGCCCTCAAAACACGCATCCTGTGTTTCCCTGTGGTAAGCTTCAATTACTTAAGTCTGTATGTTGTCTGTTGTACTCCTGTCATAAGTGTATAAAAATATTCTTACTACTCTATGCTTTCAACACAGAACTTTGTTACCAACCAGGAGCTTTAAGAATATTGACAAAGAGAGATTCAGAAGCTTTAACCCTAAAACATTTTAAAAGCAAGCAACACTTCTATCTTATGTCTTCATTGTTCTCATAACTGCGTTGTCAAACAGGAAGAGACCACACACGAGATCCATGAGTACATTTAGACGTAGCTGGATGGAATTCTAACTCTCTCCGAAGCTTCCAGGATAAAACATGGGCTAGAAACTGCATAAAATACTGCTCTACTTTTAAGTTTCAGCTTCCAACACCAGCCCCACCTGAGCAGTCATCTCTTCCTGAATCCACACCTGAAATCCCTTAAAAAGTAGAAGCAATACAAATTTTCAGCTTTAATGCTCTCCTACCAAAGGAAAGACAAACCTAGTTCTCAGTACCATGTCTTGCATTTTCAGTGATGCAACCAAACACTAGGTTAAAAAATAGAAGTTGTAGATTTCTCATTTATTTACTTTGCAGACCTTCCAATATGCACCTCTAATTTGCAAAGAGACTATGATGGTTTTATACTGTACAGCAGTTTACTTGCAGATTGATACAGTGGAAAAGAGTGGTGACATGTTAACTGTGCTGTAAAGGAGGTGGCAAGGAGCATTTTAATTTCATCTGAAAATCTGTCAGGACAGTTCTGCCATCATAAACCTAGCTCCCTTCTTTTTTCATAGTACCACATACAATGCAATGTGAAAACCTTCCAGTTGAAGAGGATTAATACTGACATTTGAATTTTTCCAATGTATAAGTAGTATCAGCTTTAATAACAGCCATACACGTCACCCTTTATGTTGTATGACATCTAGAACAAATTTACAGAACCTTTGTTCTCTCAACAGTTCAACACACCAGTGGGGGGGAAAAAAAGAGTAGGAATAAAAAATACTTAAGAGGAGGAAAGACAGTCATTAGAACAAGAGCGAGCCGGAGAGGCAGCATTTCATATTCCATGGGTACTGCTTAGATTAATAGGAAGAGATCAGATAAGTGGAACGGAAAATGGCTGCTTCAGCGACCTTTGGTGAGCACAGTGCCATCCCTGGGAATGGACCTTAAAAATGGATATGCTCAAAATATTCATCAAGCAAAGAGGGAGCAGGCAACTGACAGCCAGTTAAGAGAGGAGCGATACCTATGGTAAGACTTACAATTCTGGGCTTTTTGGATCAGTTTGACCTCAATTTGCATCTCCTTATCATTCTATTCCTTCAATTAGATTAACATGTCTTTAGTGGAACACTGTAGGTGCTAGTCTGGCTTCTTTAAACACATTTGAAATGTTAATTTAAAATGCTAACAGCTATGCACAGTAATGAAAAAGTATAGTAGCATGAGATGGATGAAATTCATCTGGAAGCAGCATTAAATGCAGCAACAAAATCCTGAGCAACTGTCAAATACTTCTTTGCTGTCAACACTCACTTAACAAAAGCTTTAGATGATCTTTACTAGAGAAAAACTATTCTTAGCTGTTTAAAAATGACAGCAGAACAGCCTGATCCCCCTCTAATGGGAGATAAGTCTTCCAGCATCTCAATGGCCTGAAAGTTTAGTTGGATGATAAAGGCAACATAGTTATTTTTAGCACTCTACAGGCATAAAAATACAGCTCTAAACTGTGACCTACAGCTATGCACAGCCAAGCATCACATCACACGACAGCCTTAACTTTAGCTACAAGCAGGGCTGTAGTTGCTTCAGACTATCATTATTCATCTCACTACCAACAATACCTTTGGATTTAGCAACAAGCATTTGAAATTGTCACCATCTTTTTTTAAATTGCTGCCACCGGCAGAACTTAATTCAAAGGTAGGAGATCTTAATGGACTTGGTAGAAAGTATTTGAGAGACCATGTTAGGTTAAATGGATTACTGCTTCTCCCTGGTACAGAGGATGAAAAAGAACCTTAAAAGCAGAAAAACTTAAACTGTCATGTTCACTACAGAATGTCATTTTTTCTTAGCACAGTTTGAGTAAAGGAAGAAAAAAAAGAAAAAAGGAAAAAAGAGAAAAAAACCCTTGTTTTCTTCCAGCAGTAGTAACAACCTGCAAACAGGACATGTTAGAATAAGATCTTCAAGCAAACTCGCCTGAAACAACACTGTTCACAGACAGCTGCAAAGGTAATTTATGTTATCTGACTCCAATTCGCATGCTTGTGTCTGCATGATTCCTTACAAACTGCAATTTAAAAGTCTGCTCCACCAGATTTCTGACTGCAGGTTATGAGAACGATAATTTAAAATATAGATTGATACAGAAGTTGTAAAAACACATCATGTGGAATTCCAGCATTTAACTTTATTAATTAATTTAATTTTTAAATGTACATATAACTTCAAATTTTGGAGGTTTGGGGTTGTGTGTTTTGTTGGGGGTGGGGGGGTGGAGTGAATGTTCTTGTTTGGTTGGGTTTGGATTTTTTTTGTTTGCTTGTTTGAAGGGGGGGTCCTTTGGGGTTTTTTCACTATACTATAGGATAAAAAATGAAATATTTTGAAGATGATAGAGATGCACTTTTAAATGTTGTAAACTTCACATAGTACACCAACTCAGAAAACAGACGGGAAAAGGGTAAGGCTTATCAGATTTCATTATGGCTTGGTGATCGTTGTTATCATTACTCATATTATACTACCAACTATTTTAGGATCATTAATACAGTTTCATTCAGACATTCAGTTGCCAAGAAGAAAGTCTACAGGTAAAAACTCATCAGTTGAACAGAAACAAAAATATTTCTTTTTTTCTTTCCTCTCCCCTCCCAGCTTAAAAATGCCACTTTTTGGCTGGATGAAATGGTCAAAAACTGATTCCTATAAGCCCGCCAGATGTCCTGGATCAGAAGTAGTTACAAAGACCCTCCTGAGGGAGTTGAAATGGCACCTGAAAGAGCGTGAGAGGTTAGTGCAAGAGATTGAAAATGAACAGAGGGTGCAGAAGACCAGCATGGATTACAACTGGCTCAAGAACTACCAGAACCCTCAAGCATCAATTCCAGCTACAGAGCAAAGGCAGCTCGAAGTCCTGTGTTCACAAATCCAGCCTTGCCAGACGGGAACTGTTCTCAGCAGGTAATTGTTTTGTATTTCCCTAACTCTGAGTACTCCATCAAAACTAAGATGCTTTTCTACCTAATCTAAGTTTGCATTTGGCTCTGATCACCAAAAGTGAGTGATAAGCAACTGGAACTCATTTTTAAAGGTGTTTTTATAAACTGCATCTTCGCTTTAATATGTTGTACGTGAAGAAGTTTTAAATCAGGATTTTCCCAGTCTAATCCAAACAAGAAAAGTCTCATATGACCTTTCGATCCTTCCAGTTTTTCCTCTGTTTTTTATCCCCAATATTTATTAAATAGCAATCCAATAACCAAAAATCAAATTGAAGAACTAATGCAGTGTATTATTATTCAGAAATCCAGTTTTACTGTCCAAAATACCTGAGAGCTTCTAAAACAAGCAAATCAGTGTAGAAAAAAATTCCCCATGCACATTTCATAAAGAAAAATTGTCCTATGCCTGTATTATAAATACATTTTCTAGGGACTCGCAGATACGGCAGAACAAGCCTATGCTCCTTTTAAAGCCCAGAATACACCTAAGGGCAAAGTCAGTTTAAATCAAGTTACCCAGATAGGCCAAAAAATAATAATAAAAAAAAAATAAAAAAGCATACCCAGTAACAACAGCTTTCAATCCTCATAATAGCTGGAGCACATCCAGAGCATTGTTAGAGCTCTTTTCCTCTTACAATCTTCTGGGGGAGGTGTGTGGGGAAATGTGGCAGCAAGGGAAGAATAACACCAGAATGCAGTAATTTCCTCCTCCCACCCCTCCCCTCAAATGGCCAGAGAGGAAACAGAAGAGTTTTCAGCACCGATGATTAGATTTCAATCTTCGCTTGCTTCTAGATTTCGCGAAGTTTTGGCAGAAAACGATGTCTTACCCTGGGAAATAGTCTACATATTCAAGCAAGTTTTAAAAGATTTTCTTACCACCATTGAGAGAGAAAACCAACCAGAGCAGCTGGTGGATGCGTGGAATACAAATTGCTCTGAACACTTCAGTCCACGTGGCGACAGCTCAAACAAGTCGGACAAGGATGAAATCCCCACTGTTTCAAGTTATGTCGACAAAAACACACAAAGCATGTTTCCCACCTTCTCTCACAGAATCTGGAATCTACCCTATTACTACCCATCGAGTTAAGTTGGTTTGTGTTGCTTTCGAAGTTATGAATCAGTTTGCATTCCTTTCTTGGATTGCCATCCAAGACACACAGGAGTCAGAAAGGTGACATGCTCCCCTTTTTTTCCAAGTTCAGAAATTAAAATCCTTCGTTATAGCTAGTATGCAGTAACTTTAATTATCAACTCTCCTTTAATCTTTATAGTTTCTTAGAGGTATTGTGTTTAGTAAGAAATGTAGATGTTTCCGAAAAAAAATCTGAAGCATTTTTCAGCTGTATAGAGCTAGAATTATTTAAACAATAAAAAAGACTACTTTGCATATTTTGAAACAGCATCAATCTAACAGTGCTAGACAAAAACACCTGTATTTGTCACATAGCTTTTAGGCTTTATGGGAACTTTATACTGTGTAAAAGAAATGGTTTAATATAACAATTATACCAAATAAACTCATAAATACTTTTTGGAGCTCAATAGTTATTTCTTAACTTCAAGAATAAGTTGCATAAAACCACTAACAGAACTTACCACATGCTGCATGTACTAGTCATATAGTTTGTCCTAAAACGTACTCTGCACATGCTAAAGTATTGTGAAGGTAAACAACTAAATGAAAGAACTGGATATTTAGCAGCATTTTACAACTAGCTCTGTTCTTCAGGAAATTAATTATTTCAAGCAGCTGTACTTCATTTGGCTTATTGGAAGATGCTCTGAAACCCAAATTCTGCATTCAACTTAAACATTTCCATCAAATCAGATGGTACTTTCCTAGAACAGCCAGAGAGTCGACAGATCATTTCCATAGCAGGAGGAGATCATTCCAAATTTAAATGTAACAAAATTTCGTATTTTTCAGTTCCCATCATCTATTGTTGTGGGATCATAAAGTTTTACAAGACTGATTGGATATGTAGCAGTTTCAGTCACAGCAGGCAATTAGAGCAGAAAATCAATGAAAACATATGCCAGAACTCAGTTGGCTACATTTCCCATTGTGCTCCCATCACTGTATGTAACAAGTTTTTATATGTCTTATGTAACCTCTTCTTCTCCAGATTTCCTTTTAATCTGCCACATCACAAAAAACAGGCAAGACTCACGTGGCCCAATTCAGAAAATGCACTATTTTGCAAACATGGAGGGAAAATGCTTCCTCTGATACTTTCCTCAAACATACCAACAACAGTCAGATTTCATCAGGTTGGAAATACACAATTGCAATGCATTTTCTTATGCTCCATAGTTGTATCTCCCACCCAAGAAAGAATTTACTAATAATGCAACATAAATTGCATGAAAAAATGGCACAATATTTTCATAAAATGAAAATACTACTTAAAAAACACCTTTGGAAAGCTTGTAATATAAAGAACATTTCATATAGAAAAGTAAAATTTAATATATACAGAATGTAAAATAATCAGAACTCTTGCATATGCCTAAAGGACAAGGCATTGGAGGACTAGAGTAAAACATTTCCTATAGGTTTAAAATGAAGTTTTCAGCTCAATAGCAAAAGAAAGGCGCCCCTTCACCTACCATAAACTCAATACACAAAACTCAACAGGCAGGTGCAAAATCATTATATCTGCACTCAGAGCTGCTATAAACTCTTTGCCCTTCTTTTGCCAGTTGCCAGTTTTTTGTGAATAAATAACAAAAATGCTGCCTGCAACTTACTCTGCCCTACTAAGGCAGCACAAAGAGTTGGAGATGCTTTTCCTGATGTTCTAATACCTGCAAGAGGGCAGGAAAGGACTGAAAGGAAGGTTTTTCTTCAATGGTATAACTCCCCAAACTGTTAAATGTGAAGTACCTTTTCCATAGGAAGGAGGGTAGCAGGTGTGAGTATAAAATAGGCACTGGCAGAATTAATATTACACTGAGAAGTAATACCCACAATACTGGTTTCAGAAAAGAATTCATATTTGGTCAAATGTGCAAGATTCCTGCAATGAAAATTCATAAAAGTTCATTTCTCAGAGCAGTACCCTCACAGCTTTCTACTGGAAAGTGTGAAAAAAGCCCTAAAAAATTAGCTTCCAAATTTTAGTTATGGAAAATGAAAAGTCAATAAACATAGAAGTTCCACTTACCTTTATGATCTCAAAAAAAAAGGGGGGGGGAGAAACAACCAAACAAAACCAATTTTACAAGATGACCAGATACAACTTATGCATTCTTCATATATTTTACTTATATTTCACTTTAAGTTAAACAAATGTGTTTTTCTAAGTGCAGAAACAAGGACCCTCAACTACACCATATGCAAAAAGGCAGCTGCTGAATAATGGTTAAAAATGTATCTAGGAATCACAGCCAATTCAATGTCAAATCCCAGTGGAATGCTAGAAAGTGCACAAAAAGGCTCATCTACTTTTATATGCATGTTTTTGATGAAACAGGTACCAGGCTTCTGCATCCAGTCTTAGTGCCCACACTTTGGGGGGAAGGAGAGGGAGAAACCAAGAGGGTACTGCAGAAGGTACAGGAAAAAAATCAGCCAAGTGCTGAGAAAATGTCATTCACTAAGGCCTCACTTTTTCTGATTTTCCAAAAATGGAAATGAAGGATAACTTTGCAGAATACGAGCACTTTCTGCTGACCAAAGTATTACATACTCTCTCTAGTTAAAAAGCAGAAAAAAGAATAGAAAAAGCAAAGGTGTAAGAGAAAGAAGGCAAACGAAAAAAGTTAAAACATATTCTAAAGCAATCTGTTAGGTTTACTGCAATATGCTACAAAAAGAATTGTTACTCAGCCAGCTAAAACAAGCCATTTTCTAGAAATTAACTCACCCTCAGATTTGAGCTCCATGGGACAGAATTAAGATGGCTGCAGGCCAGTCATCAATTCCCTGCAGAAAATCACTGTCCAAGAACTCAACTGGTCCTTTAGGCATTTTTTATTTATGGTCTACATGATTTGCATGAGGTGATCTGAAACTATACCCTTACTCTAACCCAGCCGTATTCCTGACATAGGCAGCCAACACAAAACACTGCAGTGATGGAGAGCTGAGTGGGGATAATTCCAAAGGACAGAAACGCCTCCACCTGCACAGGTATCAGACAGGCAGAGCAAACAGTGTGCAATGTTTCCAGCCAAAGCTACACCTGTGAAATGCAAGAAGCCGAAGAGAGAGCAACCACCTCTTCCACACTTAAGCCTTTAACTGTCTTAATGTGAACCACAATTGTGCTGATAACAAGGAAGGATTTAAGACCTAAATTTCATTCAGTTAAATGTAATCAGAGGAATTAAAAAGTTAATCAAAAGCTATTTAAGGATCAAAAATCCAGTCACAATTTCTGTGGTTTCTATTACCTTTCCCTAATAAGCTCAATTACTAATACTGCTGTTCTGGAGATAGTTCAGAAAACAAAGTAATCTTAAAAGCCTTGGAAAATAAGGCATCCTGGCAAAGGAAGAGAACACATTCCACATCTCTTTCTAAGGGACGTGAGGTTTTGAGATTCCAATAAACAATCACAGTACCATTTGTTGTAAAATACTAGTTATTACACGCACTTGCGTGCAATAACACACCTGTTACTACCATTACCAATTTGGTATTAAACCCATACATTCTTACATATAAATTTAGACAAAAGTGACAGGAAGAGAGTCTCCACCAATAAGAGTATATCCAACTTCAAATAAATACAAATAGGCATTTCAAAAATCTGAAATAACTTTGGATTTGATTTCCCAAGAAACAAATCAAGAGTCTGAAAGGAATTATTAAAATAGACTTTTGTTACAAGCAGCCTTAACAAAAGGAGAGAAATTCTTTTGTTTTCAGCTCTTCAAACTCTTTCATAAGAAACCAGTGAATAAAAGACAAGCATTTCCTTTCCATTTAAGCACTTAGAGCTAAACCTCCTCAAGAGTCTTCAAGTTTTGTAAAAATGCCTTAAACATAAGCACATTCCCAGAACTGTGAAACAGAAGCATGCATGGAAAAAACACACAGCTAAGCAAACACACCTCTCCTCAGAGAGGTTCTTTCTATTTTTGTGGCTGCACACACACCTATCATCTATGCTCAGAGATTTTATACAAAACTACTCCTGAGAAGTCCTGTCCACACTTACATAAGTGGTATTTTAGGATGCATTTCCCCCCTCTCCCCCTAAGACAGGGGAGAAAAAAAGAAAAGAACCCCAAACCTGTGAGATTAACTCTTCACTGTTAACTGAAGAATTTGCCCACTGAATTAGGTTATCTGCTAAGACTTGTGAGTGGAAAGAGGTATAAGGTATAAGAGGTATAAGGTATAATACCTTATAAGAGGTATACCTTTGAAGACAAAGGTATAGGCACACAAGGCTGCTCCTGTGTTACTTAAGGTCTTAGTGCTCAGCTGGGTTCAAGAATCCCTTGTCAAACACTTCTCAAGTAGTGCAGAAATGTTACTGTTACCTAAAGACTGTAGAAGTCTCAGACATCTTGTACCTACTGGATTCCAGAACTACATTCACAGTAAATAACCTTAAACAACTGTTACCTTTAGACCAGTCACTTCTGAAAAGTTTTATCTACTTGCATAAAATCCAGTAGATTTCAGTCAGATTCAGAGCTTGATGATGGCAGCACTTTCACATTAAAGGATAAAAAGGGATACACCACCTAGAATTCACCTAAATAGTTAGATTAGCATGCACAGCCACAACACCTTCCAAGTTTAGGCAGCATCCAGGGGAAAGTATTTTTTGGTTTTCAACATCCAGGCAGTAATGAAAACCAAATGTACCTGGCTGCTATGCAAGCACACATACGGGTCTCCTTGGCCATAAACTCTGCCATTAGAGAATAAAGCATTTCCAAGGAGTGACGTATCAATATACCTCGAACTAGCTTTACCTTCGTAACTTAAATGCTTCAGTTAGGTCACCAGAGCAATGAACTAGTGAATGCCATTTTGTTTTTCCCTTCCCCCTGGCAAAATTATTAAGTTAATACACCTGAACCAGGATAAACTGGGTCTTTCCTAACACAGTTACAGTTTTCCAGCAGGACCTGCTACAGCTGCAAACAAGTGCTAATGCACTTCAGAGAAAGCAAATTTTCCAAGCATCATGTCTAGTGATGATCAAGACAATCGAGGAAAGCAGCAAACCAGAAAATAAACTAAGTATTAAACCAAGAAAAGCACATCTGGGCAAGAGCCACAAACACTACCAGCGGTGTTAGGCTGAAATCCCAATAACTGCACGGGGCAGGCCCAGGCAGAGCAGGAGCCAGAGGAGGCTGCCCAGACCCCCGGGAATGCCCTGCACACGTGGAGCCACCACAGGCACACAGCAGAGAGAAGGCACGGGGCCCACCAGGCACAGCGGCGCTGCCCCCCGCACTCACCGCGCCGCCGTCCGCGGCTCCCGCGAGGGGCGGCGAGGGCCGGCGCACGGGGGGCGAGCCTGCGGCTCCTGTCCCCGGAGCTCTGCGGCTGTGTCGGCGCTGCTGGCGGGGAACCACTCGCGGGTCCGCTCCCGGGGCAGTTTGGGCGGCATGGCCGGGGCTCCCGCCACGCGCCTCGGCCCTTCCCGCCACGCGCGCGCGCCCTCCCGCGCTCCGCCCCGCCCCGGCGCATGCGCACACCCGGGCCACATTCCCGAACATTCCCGGCCCCTGCCGGCCGGGACCTGCCCACCCTCCCTTGCCAACTCAGCTGTGGGAGCCGCCGGAATTACTTCAAATCACCTCCTAAAACTCAAAACAGCCTTACTTGCTATGGGAGGGCAAGACATACACCCCCCCCACCCCCAGAAGTATACAGAAGGGTCAAACACTGAGGACTGCCATTCCTATTGGATAACTGGGTTCTTTCAAGAGAAGAAAAGGAACTAAAATAAACATGTGTCACTGAACTTCCCGTTGTTCCTCTCATTCCCCCTTCTGAAACAACCGAAAACACCTGTGCGTAACTTCTTAAATCAGATAAATAATACAAAACAACACAAACACAGGGTAGCCCCTCACTTTCCCTCCTACCGTTGGAGGATGTTTCATCTCCACACTGGGTACCTCATCCAGTGCAGTTCCTTGCAGTTCCAAGTCAGTTTCTTGGCTGACTGCTCGAGAACTGTTCCTGTCAGGGAGGTAGATACAAATCTGGGATATATGCAGAGACATGAAGATACCACAGCCTCTGGTTGCTTAGCAAATCAGCCTTGAAATCCTAAATTAAAGAAAGAAGGGGATTTTCCTCACAAAAACGTAAAGAGGTTTTGAATGTTCTAAGTGAAGGAGGTGAGGTGAATGCAGTATTTCATTGACATCAATTATGATCCTCTATTAAATGCAAAAAAAGACCCCCATGTAAGATCCAAGAAGTTTTGCCCTGTGTAGGACAAAGCTCCTATTTAGCAAATTGATACACCTGCAGGTTATGTAAATCACTCAATAGGAAAGTAAATGCAGTCTATGATTCCACTAAAGCATTTTAACATGAGAAAAAGGTCCAAGCTCTGCCCTCCCTTCCCAGCCACGAGAGGTCCGTGTGATCATTTCCCCCTCACACCCACAGAGCAACACCTGCATGCTGCTTTAGGATCCCAGTTGTCCCATCCCTTCCCAGTGCCAAGGGGAAATGGCCCACAAGGCACACAGGTGTGTCAGACCTGCTGGGTCTGCCCCAATGGTGCCTCCTGCTCCTCCAGGACAAGCTATTCCCTAAGGGACATGCTACACAGGCCTGTGACAGGCTCTTCCTGGCATTGTCCTGGCACAGGACACCTGCTGTGCTCCTTGGGAAGCAGGACTGATGTGTGGATAAGGCAGGACACTGTGGCCAGAGCCATCCTGGAGTGCCATGGGAAGGGAATGGCCAGCAGGTCAAGGGAAGTGATCCTTCCCCTCTGTTCGGCCCAGGTGAGGTCACATCTGGGCTGAGGTCACATCTGGAATGAAGTCACATCTGAGCTGAGGTCACATCTGGGGTGATGTGTTCAGTTCTGGGCTCCTCAGGACAAGAGAGACATGGAGCTCCCGGAGCGGGTCCAGCAGAGCCTACGGAGATGATGAGGAGGCTGGAGCATCTCTTAAGAGGGAAGGCTGAGGGAGCTGGGGCTGTTCAGCCTCGAGAACAGACTGAGAGGGGGCCTTGTCGATGTCTGTCGGTATCCAAAGGGTGGATGCCCATGGGATGGAGCCGGGCTCTGCTCGGTGGTGCCGAGCACCAGGACAAGAG
>JAWWMO010000174.1:54021280-54038454 GCA_035047845.1 Dendrocincla fuliginosa | reverse complement strand
GAGCGGACCCGTCCCGGCCGTGACCTTCGAGCGCCGCCGCCACGGTGGGTGCGGGCCCGGCGGGCCCTCAGGGGCTCCGGGTGGTCCCGGCTGCTCCCCGCTGGTCCCCGCTGGTCCCGGCCGGGCAGCCTCGGGGGCGGCTCGCTGGGAAGGGGGAGGGATGCTCGGCCGTGCCCCGCCGCCCCGGCTGAGCGGGGCTGTGGCGGGGAGGCCGAGGAGACAGCGGGTTCGGTCCCGGGTAGAGTTCAGACCTCGGCCAGGCCTCGGGGAGGGGTCTGTGCCGGGCCCCGGCAGGGAACAGCATCGCTTGTGCCTGTGTTCTACAGCAGTGGTGAAATCCTCCTTTTCCGTTCAGTCGCCTTGTTTGCTACCATGTGTTGATGTTCTGCTGTAGCACAGTGACTTACTGTTTCGCTGTTCATCTGAAACTACAAGCGCTGGAGATTGAGGGGGAGGTGCAGTGTCCTTAACAGTGTTGGTGAAAGCAGAACGCTGTTGCGGGAACTCTGGGCACGGTGATAAATTTGATTTAAATGACTGCCCATAAAGAAAAGATAAATGTGGGTTTGTCTGTAATTATACGTGAGTTACCTCGGAGTTGCTTTCATTCTTTGAGAAGCACCCACATCTCCCCGGCTGTTTTGACACTGGCTGCCCTCGTGTCCTTTTCTCCTTGAGGCTTGCCCAAGGATGCTTTGAATTTAGCAATGGCACACAAGTAAGTGAGCATCAGCTCAGGGAAGTTTTTCCCTGGGGTTTTCCCTGGGATTCTGGTTTGCCATATACTGTCTATATGTATGAATAACTGACTTTGTTGGGTTGTAAAAGTAAATAGTGACTATGGGGTGAAGTGCTATACGTAATACAGTAGAGCATGTGGCATTTCAGTGCAGTGTGGTGCAAATGTGAGCTAACTGTTATGGGAGTTAGGGTGGGCTTTACTTTAAAACATCCTACAGTTTTATTTGTCTAACAAAGCTGCATGGAAAGGAAAAAAAAACAACATTGACAGGCTTCTTGCTCTTGGGGCATATTTTGAAAGTCAAATAGTCATGATAAAGCATGAATTCATTAGCTTAACATTATTTATTTTGCTATTTTGAGAAGAAATTACTATGCTGGAAGAGACAGCTGTGAGGGAAGGAAGCTAATTTGGTAGTGCAAGGAAGGAGCCTCTCTGACTTGTCGGGAATGAGACTTGTCTCCTGAGGGAATCTGGAAACATTAAAAAAGCTGCCACTGATAGGGAGAGAGGAGTCTAGCTATTGCTACTCTGTAAATGCTCTGTTGGTTCATTTTTGAACCCTTTCATCTGCTGTAATTTTTTTTTGGTGTTGTGTTAGCCCATAAATTGTGACCTTAACTCTGAATTTTCATTGCTTTGCTTTGGCATAAGTGATTCTGTGTGTTCGGGTTTATTTTGTTTTTTTTTTACTTGTAAACTTCTCCTGATATGCATCAGGACTGTGTGTGTAACAGAGAGAAATGATATGTGTGTCTGTTTATATATTAAATATTCAGCAGGGAAGAATGCAGTTGCAAAACTTAAGATGACAAAACTTTTTGTAATTTTCAGATGGTGCAGACCATGATTCCAAAGTCATTGAGAGCCATGAAATTCTACTTCACTACCATATATCAAGAAATATGGGTTGGTGTGGCATTAACAGCTTATGCCTATTACAAAATCTCATATGGCGGTAAGTTACACATTATAGCCTTCCTTAGCTATTACCTTTTAGATAAGGTTTATAGAAGAGAATATCTGTAAAACATCAGTCAGCAAAAAAGAAATTAACAGTCTTACTTAGGGCCACGTCTTTGCTATAAAAATTCAGAAGTTTTAACTTGCCCATTGTAGAAGGTTACACTATCAAAAATACTCAAATAGCAGTGTAACTGTGCCCACATTACGAAGATCAGGAAATGTAGGAATTAGTTTTAAAAATGCACATCTGACTTGCTCAAGATCTGAAAAAAATGCAGTTTTTAAAAGGTTTTCTCATGTGAACTTGTGAAAGAATTTGAGCTGATGCACCTCAAAATGCAAACTATATGGCTGAATGTGAAAATATGTGTTACTTGTTGACAGTGGATCATTTTCTTAGAGAAAGGAACCGATGATGGTATCTTAAAGATGCTGTTTTTCAATTTAGGCTATGCTGAAAAAAATCCCAAGTCAAAGCCTTTACTTGCTGTCGTAAACAGTGAAATGTTATGAGCTGTAGACAAAGTTGACAGGGAAAGGAACCCCTTGCTGTGGGAACAGCTGAGTGATACTGCCTCAGCATTTCACCAGCTCTGTCCAAATAACATGTATTATGTCCAAAACTGTTACCTTGCACTTACAAGGTTAAATAAATATAAGAAGTTGAGCATGTAGAGGGGGGGAAAAAAAGAGAAAGTTTAACTTTTGCTCTAACCTTTCATTTCAAGGAGAATTCAAGATGGAGAGAATGTTTCAAGTTTGTGGTCATGTCATGCTCTTTTTATTTTAATTTATGACTTAGATAATATATATCATGGGGAATTTTGAGGGCCAAAACCTTAATAATGAGCAACTGTATGTTAAGTTTTCTTTTAAAGAATATGTTGTAGAATAACTTAGATTGGAGAGGACCTCTTGAGCTCACCTGGTCCAAATCACTACTTGAAGCAGTTAGATTAAAGTTAGATCAGGTTACTTGTCACCTTATTCATAATCTTAGTGAATATTTCCAAGGGTGGAGATTGTACAGCCTCTTATGACTGTCTTCCTTATGAAGAATTTTTTTCCATCTGTTTTTGTCTGATCACTGTGAATCAGTATTTTAGGAGAACAGCTACAGTGGGAATGTAAAATAAGTTCTTTATTTAAAAAAGAAGATTTTAAAGCAAATGTATTACCTGGGTTTATATCTGCATGTTATATGTATATATAATACCCATATGTTATGTAAAATAGTAACATACATTTCTTTTTAATGATAGTGGAAGTCTTGATGGCTGCAATTTTTTAAATGCATGGAGTCTTGCTAATTTAAAACAACTTCTAAAAATCAATATAAAGTTTACTGAGATGTATCATGGAAAGTACGTGTTTGTACACTTACTAAATCTTGTTTGAGCTAAATTAACAAGTCATAAGTAGTATAAGCTAATTAAAATTTCTCTGAAAAGTAGTAAATATGAAATAATTTTTTTAACTGTCACTGTTCAGCTTGGGGTTTTTTTCTTTTTTTTTTCCCAGGCAAAAAGAAAGCAGTGGCAGATAGTAAGTATGAAACATCTAATACCATGGTTTATTTCTTAAACGAGTGCAATAAAAATCAGCTCAGAATATTTTACATAAGTTTGTGAGTTAAGTTATGGATTTAGAAAATATTTAAAGACTACTTGAAGATAAGTAATTTTGGGTGTGTTGATGGTTTTATAATCTAGAAATATCTGTAAATCTGTAGAGATGCTACCTCTGTCTTAATCTGTCTTTTGCATGGATTTTAAGAGTAGAATGGAAGATGTATACCTTGACTGCGTGGGAGGAATTCTTTTAAATAATAGTAACAACCATTTAATTGAATTGCTTAAATCAGCATGATCTCAAGGGTAGCTTCTATTTTAGCTGTCAAGAAACTAGAAAGTGTAAACTTGAATTTGTATTTTTATATCTTTATAAAGCAGTGTTTAGATATTGATGGACAGTTTCTTCTGACATCACATGAATTTATTGTTTCATGAACTGCTGTATCTCAGTGAACTTTCTGCACCATGGGAGATAACCCATTTGCTGCCAGTTGAATTTGTACATGCAAAGGTTACTTATATTTTTAAATGTGTAATTGGAAAAAGTACTGCCCTGTAGGCTTCAGGATAATAGCATAAATAAGATTCCATTGTGAAAGAAGCATACCAAAACAGAGGAAGAATGGATGTTTGCCTATAATAGTGCTTTAAAACTTGCAGAAGAGGATTTTTAATATTGACCAGGTTTATATTTATGCACACCGTTCAAGGGTTTTATTTGAATTTTAGTTCTTGTGCTCAGACGTAGGTACAGTTGTCTGTTCTAGGATCTATGCTACATTCCTGAATTGATTTGCTTTGCTGTTTGAACAGCCTAATCGTGTCTTTATTTCAGAGTCCTCTGGCCATCATTAAAGACCCCTTCTCTCCTTGGAATGTGAATTTGATGGTTCATCTTTACTGTACATGAAGCAAGTCACAGCCATAGGGAAGTTACTCTAAAACTGTACCTGATCCATCTGCTGTAATCAGAGAAAGAATAAATCTATTGAGTGACAAGTAATTAAAGATATTGGACAAAATAATGCTGGAGTGTATTGTTAACCTAATCTTTAGAATAAGCGTTCTTTGTTTTCTACAGTTCTTCCAAGTTCCATGTGAAACTTTTTCAATGGTGCTTTGAAAAAGACCAAATTTTTACAAGCACTTAATAGAATTAGCTTCTTTTTCTTTTTTTTTTTATTTTTCCCTTAGTGATAGCTTTTCTGCCTATTTTACTTTAAAAAATGTAATTTAGTGGGATGCCAAGAATGAGTACTTAATTCACAGCTTTTTGCCAACTCGGAGTGCAACAATCAAGGGTACAAAAAAAATTATCTTTAAAGCCATATTTTTTCTAAAAGAGTTCTTAGTTCTAGAGGATTTAGAATCAAAAGCTGCACTGCTATGAAAACACCATGCAAAATGCTTACAGATGTTTTTAAAAGTACGTTATTGGCAACTATCTTTTTTTGTCCTCATATTAAGTAGAGCTAAAGAATTACTCTAAAAGGCTTGTCCTTTAGTCACAAATTTTGCAAATGAGTGAGTAATAACACCCCTGTATTGTATAAGAAAATTGGTGTTACATGGGCTTTCATGTCCCATTTGAACTTATGAAAATCTCAGAATTTAAAGGGAATAATGAACTCAATCACTATGGCAGCAGTTGATATGAGCACCAACAAACATTTAACTGACTTCAAAGAGTTTTCCTTTTTCCTGAAAATTTAGAAGTCATAGATGTCTTACTAGGATGGGTAATTTGTGTTTTTTCCAGAATGCTGTTAGAAGTAACTCCAGAGCAAGTATATTTTGGACACTCTTAAGGACTCTTGCTGTCTTACAAAAAATTCTATACCAAGAATACATAGTGTGTAAACCAAAAGTGGACTTCACGTCATGTTTTGTTTAAATTTAGCCTAATCTGCTTTTGAGAAGATTGAGGCCTAAGTCATTTTAATGACTTAATGCTTACGTACATCTTTTTAACTGCTTCGATGAAACATCTTAAATCTTTCAGCTTGATTAAAGTTTTGCTTTTCAATCTCTTTTACTGAAATATCTGGCCATAACTTAAATATTTTGTATTTGAATATTCAGGAACTTCATAACCTTACTTGCTGATGGTAAACATTCCAAACATTGGGTTGCCTTTAATTTCTTCAAAATTTATCGTTATGCTTAAGAGCTATACCTACTGAGTAGAATAAACTTGCCGCGTATTTCTCTGAAAGCTTATTTACAGAAGGCAGATATAGCATCACTGAATTTGAGAAGATGACATCTGTCTTTCATGGACTCTTGACATTTCTTCCACCTTTTATAGTATCCCTTGTAGAACCTTCCCTTGATATGCTTTAGCTGATTCTTTAATCATTTCTTATATTGGTTTTTCTGTTTCCTCATCACAATAAAATGAATGAGAAGTAGGAAGAATTCACTATTTGTTGGGGATTTTGTTTACGTAAAATCAAAATCATCCAGAAGAAGGGACCAGAGAATGAAAACTAGAAGAAAATTGAGCTTCAAATGAATAGATACTAGGCCAGTGGTAATTACAGGGTGGGTGAGTTATGGTATACTTAATAAGCAGTAGATTGAAAATTTATGCCAGGTAAGGAGCTATACGTGCATTTGTAATGCAAATTTATGATCACTAAGTTATAGTTCCGAAGATACCACACATACTTCAAATGACCTGCTTTAGCAATTTTTAATTACAGAGCTGAAGAAAACAGACCAGGGAAAAAAAAACATTAATCACTGCAGGATTTGCTTCACCTTAGCTAGAGCTAGACCATTGGCACTGAGGCACAGCGTGTTGTCTCATCTGGATGTTTGCTGAGAAGCAAGAGGAGCTTCTGCTAACCTGCCCTTGGAGCACAGTTAACTGCACTTTTAGGTAAACTTAACCTGCTTCAAGTCTTAACACTTCTTGCTGTCTGACTTGCTTGATTTTCTAGTAGGGAAAGAAGGTACATACGGGCAGTAGTGTCTGGGTTATGAAAGTAAGAGTTTCTAATGAATGCCATATGCAACTGGTTCTTTCATTGGTGCTTCTCTGACAGAAATTTCTATGAAGGCTACAGAATATTCCCTCCTATGTGATTCTTAACACAAATATGTGCAAAAGACAGAGAAAGTAAGACTGCCGTTTATGTTTAAATAGATGTTTGTGTTTTTTTACTTGAGTAGGATACAGAAGGAGGAAATTCAGTCAGTGGCTTGACATAAAAGCAGAAATGAACTCATAATGTGTAACATCTGTAGTACTATCTGTCTACTTCCTGCTCCTCTGCTGAAGGATACCAGGTAGTGTAGAAGACAATAGAAGAAAGCTAGCTAAGGCAATGTAAGAGCAACTTCGTATTTACAGTGAGGTGTGGAAGGAGCGATTAATTTTTATTGCAGCACTAGTACCTGGAGTGTAGCCCTAGGTAGAGAAGCATTGCAAGGAGTACCAGCCTTGAATGCTCTTCATTTTAGAATATGTGCCTTTTTTTTTTTTTCTAATTTAGCTAGGGTGAATTCTTAAGCTAATTTAAAATAAAAAGGTTTTCCTGTTACAGGTAAGTGACTATATAGACAATACTCAGATCCTGAACAAACCAATTTTCTATGCAAATGACTATGTAAGATCGGGACTCTAATCCAAGGAGGTAATATTCATCATGATTCACAGCTAAACACTGGTGGGGGGTAGGCTTAGTGCTCATTGACGGATCATGTTGTTTCCATTTAGCTGCTGCCTCTGTGTTGCTGACATTTCTAAAACAGGATTACATTTAAACTGTGTAGTAAAATAGCTTAGCAACTGCATTTTTTATTTGTTGCCTGTGATAAGACATCAGCAATGACAAAACCTGACTGCTTACTACCTTTGCCATGTTAGTGGAACAACAAACATCCATAGGAGTTGAAGAGCCTTATCCAATTACTGCAGCACCATCTTGGCTAAGTTTTGCTGTGGCACTGGAAATTTGGGGTTTTTTTAAATCAGTACAGAACATGAAAACTCAGCAGTAGGGAGTTGTATCAATAATGAGAGTGATAATGCAAGATGTGGTCTTTTTAGAGTACAAGTACTTCTGTATTTGCCTCTCCATGTTGGGTCTTATTTATGGCTGGGGTTTCTCATTGTGGAGCTCTGGGATTTCTAGAACATGTCAAGAGTTTTCCTACAATTAGGAATCTCGGAGTACCTCCTGCATGCTAATAAAGTATTATGGAATACTCTAGGGGAGCAGCAAAATACAGTCAGAGCCAAGGAAACATTAGTCACAGGGCCCAACCTACTTAACCTCTTTAATGGCTAACTTGGAAAAAAGCCAAATGTGTATTCATGTTAATTTGGAGGATGAGTAAAGCTGCAGGAAATGATCCAAAGTAACTAAAACAGCTGAACTAGTCTCTTGTTTATCTGAATCATGACAGCAAACCACTGTACTACAAATACAGCCCGATACAGAGCTAGTATCTATGAGTGTATTGTATTTTCAGTCCCTAAGGAAGGAAAACTATCAGGTGCTCATTAGACACAGGTGATTGTGTGTGTCATCACCACCAGCTGGCTGAAATGAAACTGAGGAAGTCAGTGTGTGAAATCCTGTTGTTCCATTCACGGAAATCTGTAAAGCCACTAGGAAGGAAAGAATAGTAAGATGGAGATTCCCTGAGGCATTAAATATGTTAGTTAACAATTTGCTAAATGGAGGAACAAGAAGTGACAAGATAGTGCTTGAACAGCAAGTTCTTCAAACTATAATTCCATGACCTTTAGCAACCAACATTTAGCAGCTAATATTCTTTTTAAGAATATAAAGGCACATGACACTGATTTGGTAATTTATGAAAAACTCAAGAGAGTCTTGTAGTCTCCTGCACTGCTGCAGACAAAGGACTTGGAAACAATTACTCTCTCCTAACTCAAAATGAACTGACCACCACAAGAATGGATAATTTGGGAGTTTTAATTGAATTCTGGTAATGGTACTATGATGTCTTTGGTTGTGGTTTAGCAGTACAAGTACTCTTGCAGCTACACCAGCTTGTGGAGTTTCCACCCTTATGCTGCAGTGCCTTACTCCTTACAGTTGTGCTGATACAAGTATTTGTGAATCAGATCAGGAAATTTTTCATAATTTCACGGGTTTTTCCCTCTCTCAAATAGCAAAACAAGCACTTCTTGGGATATTTTTTTCCATTTTAATTTGGACCTATCTCCTGATCTTGTTTATGGCGAAGCTGCTTTACAACTTGCATTATAGCATAACAGGTTTTTTTGGTTTTTTAACAGAAAAGGGGCAGAAGAATCAGAATTCCTAGCTTCCCGTTCACTCACCCAACTTCCCTAAGTCATTGTGTCCCTTGCAATAATGCAGTGCAAGTTTCCTCCTCGTACCCAGCTACGCACATGATCAAAGTACTGTCTCTCCAGTAAAAACTGTCATCACTGTCAAAGTCAGAGGAATAAAAAGAATGCAGAACTCCACCCTGTATACAAATCAGGAATGTCAGCTTGTGCTTAAGCAAAAGCAGAGCTTTGTTTCCTTCCTCTGGGACAGCACGTCACTTACTCGAGTTTATACTATCACTTAATTAGTTGGACAAATCAACAAACAAGTAGGGAACAGGGAGAACCATTGTACGATGAGATCCTAGTGCTTAATAATAGCAGGAAGAATACTTTTACTTCTGAAGGATAAATTTGGTAGTGGTTCACCAAATCAAATGATATTACTGGTTTTATGGGTTATTATCAAATGAGAATATACTTGATTGACCTTCAGAATCCTAAAGTATAATTTTTAATTGGCATGACCTTTAACTATTTCATATCCGTATCATAACAGTACCTTCAGCAATCTGCTGGGACAGACAGTAGATTTCTTCAGAGCTAATGAGTGCTAGAAAATGATAATGGGGATTATGTGGGTGGTAAAACTAAGAGCAGTATACTGAATGAATCCCATCTGTGGTGACTGCTGCCTACACAGATCTTTCCTGCAGTATTAGTTGTAGCCTTTATTTCTTGTTCTAACCTGTTGTGTTTAGCATGCTTTTGATAATATTAAGAATTGCTGCAGTTAAGGGGAAATTCTTGAGGTAGGAACTAGAAACTGTTTTGTGATATTTCATATGGAATGCTATGTAAACAAGCAAAATGGCAGCAATAAACTGAAATGAGCAGAGTATGGGAGAAAAAAGGAGTAATTAATAAAATGGAGTAGAATATGAACAGGCATTTGATAGGGGACCAAGAATACAGGGAGGGATACCCTTTTAGGGGAGAGGTCTAACCAAAAGAATTTACACTTTTATAACTAACTCCATTATTTATCTTGATGAGATATGTATGTATGTATGTATCACTCTCAAGCTATGCTTTTTTCCAGCACTATTATTGATTCTACTTTTGATGCTTCAGGTATACCTTTTCATTTAGTGCACTTGCACAGAGAAATAGCTTTGTTTAAATTCTTTTATGCCTGACGTTACAATTCTCTCTTTATAATCCTGATGTTGTATTCCACATAACATAGCACATACAGTTTGAAAAGGAAAGTTCTTTTGGTCCCAGTTAGGATCTCACGACACTTCTTTAAAATAATTATCTAAAATTTAAATTCTGCATTTCTTTCAGTAAGCGAAGAATTTGAGTCCTACCAGTTTTAACAGAGGCTCTAACTCTCACTGTAAATAAACACCTAGACAAATACTTTCCAGCATACTTTGATTTAGTTAATACTTTTGGAGTAATGCAACTAGAAAAGGAATCTTGCAAAAAATACTTTTACCTTGCTTTCAAATTGTGTGTTCTTATTAATGTTAACTGTCACACTTCTGTTTAAATTAAGGCTAGTAAGTTGAATATGTACTCAGGCCTGTAGAGAAGGACAGAAACAGAAGGCAAGAAGAAAAAAATTTAGTTTAGAACTTTCCCATAGCAAATGGAAGAAACAGAGAAAAGATTCAAGATACTTTACCTTGTGATGTAACTTGTCCATTTATAGAATAGAAATACTGGTTTTGAATTTGAGACATAAGCCATTGACAAACCTTTAAAGTAGCATCTCATTATCCCCCAGTAAGTAGGTTATTATTGGGTGTACTCCTCCATGATGAACACTCTCCAGCCTTTTAAATCTTCTGAGGTTCAGCTTCATCTTATGATAACTTCTTTGAATAAATCAACCTAAAATAGATTCTAAACACACACCAGTGAATCATCTTCTACTGTCACTATTTCTAGAGCTTTTCACAGAATCATTTTTAATAAGGTTCCATCAATGCCCTACACAATTCATCTGCCTTTACTGTTGACATTCTTCTATTTATGCATCTAAGAATTGTAGTAATTGTAGTAAACCTTGTTGTAGGATCACACTAGTAAAAACAAAAATTATTCTGAAATGTATTTCTGGAAGATTACAAACCAGGGCACATGGAGACAAAATCAACTTGTGCCATTACAGAATCGCAGAATGTGCAGAGTTGGAAGGGACCCACAAGGATCATGGTGTCCTACCCTTAGCCCTGCACAGGAACAGGGCTAAAAGTCACACCATATGCCTGAGAGTATCATCCAAATGCTTCTTAAGCTCTGTCAGGCTTGGTCTGTGACCACTGCCCTGGGGAAGTGCCCAACCACCTTCTGGGTGAAGAACCTTTTTCTAATATCCAAACTAAACTTCCCCTGACACAACTTCAGGCCATTCCCTGGGGTTCTGTCACTGTTCCCAGGACTAGAACATTGTTTCTTTACCTAGCAAAGAAGTATTTATACAAACTGTTAGAAGGAATGAACCTTAAGCATCAACAAAGCACGAAACCGGTATTTTATTTTTGTAATATGGAAAAACCATCATTGCAAATGTCTTAGATTGCATCTGCTGGTCAGATTACTTGAGTGTAGATACTCTTCTATCAAAATTATTAAAAATGTGTCTTTGGCAGAAAAACTCAGATTCACAATAATTTGTATACACCTGTATAGAAAACATCCGTGCTGTGACAATTTTTGGGAATCAAAAAGCCCAAGAAGTTATATACATATATATATGTGTGTGTGAGAGAGAGAGGTAGCACAGAAATGCTGTCCAAAGATGTGTATCTTAAATCAGAACCCTATCCTGTTTCGCAACTTCAATGGTGTTTTATTTAAACAGATTCAATACTCTTGTTACTTTTCAGAGGAAAGTTAGCATGTATATTCTGATCTGTAAAATCTGTGATGAATACACACACACAGAAAAAGGTAAAGAATGTTATTTCCAGTAGTGTAATCTTAATAATGTAGTTGTTCAAATAAGAAGTATAATCAGATTGGTATTTTTTAATACACATTTAATTTGGTTTGTAATTTTTTCTCCTATTATATGTGAGTATTATTCTGCTCAGAGGTGTGTTTTCCTCTCTAAGCCTCTTTTTCACATCAGTTTGTCAGTAACTGCTAAAAAATACTTTTCAGTATATCCCAGACTTGAGAATTGAGCAGAGGGTTCAATTTCCCAATCTCCCCTTCCAACTTGTAATCCTTCAAGTTCACGCATTCGCAGGCACAATGGCAGGAATCAGAAGCTCCATTACATGATACCCTCTGCATGTCTGTTTTAACTATATCTACTCACCTCAAGTAAACTAACTAAGAAAAAGACATATTTTAGTAGAAGATGCACTTTTCAAATTAGGAATCACTGGGTTTGAATATGGGAATAATACAAATTTAATATGAAAACCTGCATCTGGTACAGCAGCAAAGATAAGAAAAGAAAGCAGATCGTTTTCAATTACAGTAAATGAGTAGTTACCCATCTAAAACATGGAAATGAAGTGGTTAATAGAAAAGTTGATTAGCTGCCCAGCATTTCTGCAACATGAGGTAAAAACTAATCATGTATCACAGAATTCTGCATTGGGCCTTTAGCTGAAAGAGAAAATATTTGAAATCACTTCATACAGAAATTGTTAAAACTACTTGAGTACTTGACTCTAAATCATGGCTGAGATACCTAAGAAGAGTTTTAGACTTAGAGTAACAAATGAAATATCTGGACTCAAAACATGATCCACCCTTTCTCCCCTCAAACATTAGCTAAGTGGTACACTCACAATAACATAGAAATAAAAGGAGTAAAGACTGAAGGATTTACTTGTTACTCTATCCCTTACCTAATATTTCAACAAAAAACCCATTATCTAGCTTGTCTCAGATACTTCCATTCATCATGGGCATATTGAAAATTTAAGAAAATTTTTTGTAAAGAAACATCTTGAGACCCCAAATCACTATAAGCCTCTCCCAGGACACTTCAGTTTGGTTTTCTCCACCCTTTTGAATATAGTTCATTGTTTTAAATTACAGGGGAGCAGAACAAGATTTTCCATGTATAAAAATGATGGCATGTCATTTGTCTTTTAGGACTGTATCTTCTGTAGCTACAACATCAAACAATACCTGTTGGGGTAGGATTTTTATAAGACTGGATAGCAACATATTCCAAGTGAGGTCACAGCATTTTCCACTAAGTACATTTTTTTGCATCATGTGTATGGGATTAAGAATACAATTTATGTTATTGTTTAAAGAAATTACCTCTCTAATCCACCGAATGCTGGGCTGAAACACATGACATACCAGACTCCCAGATCCTTAGGAGGTGTACACAGCTATGCTACACATACATAATGCTTCACTCCTGCTTTAATTGTCATGCTCCTTTTCAGAACGATGCACTGAATGTTGGGCTATGGAAACTTCAGAACATGAGTCACCTAGTCCAGCATACATTACTTTAGAATATTACAAGGCAGTGATGAAAAAGTATCTTTCCCCTGTTCACGTGTCTCAAATAGTGTATACCAAACAGACATCAAAGTGTTTTCTTTAGGTTGTTATTTGTAGTTTATTTATCTCTGAACAGGTTTGGTGGGGTTTGAAATGCATTGGCTGTATATGAATTCAAACATGGCAGTGTATGACTATTGTTCAGTATGAACTCATTGCTGCAGCCTTAGGAAGTCAGCTTGATTCTGGAATGAAAGGCTATTTAAGGCCACAGTAATAAATTAAAATATCTTTCTTTTAAATATACACACTTGCTTTACCCAGTATTTCACTAAAGAGTTTAGGCTTCTGCTGTGAAGCTCCCCTTGAAACATTGTCTTTCCGTTTGTATCATCTGTCACACAGCACTGCACCACAGCCACCACGTTAACTGCCTGGCAAGTTAGAAGTACTTCTGTGATTCAGCTTCTAAAATTGCTTATCTACTCGGGGCCAGTTCCTCCTGCATTACAGCAAATGCAAGTTTTGAAAGGAGAAAGTTATATTCTGTAATAAAGTGATCCACTAATTTATTTAGAAAAGAGACATTATCTTCTTTTAATATACATACACAAACCCCAACATTCCCACCCATACTGACTTTCTGGAGATTTTATTCTGCCTGTTGTGAGAGAACCCATCCTAACTGTAGCCATCCAAAAGTCTGCTCTTTTAACCAGAGCTAGTCATCCAGGCTCCATCTTAAATCAGTACAGAGATAGGCACCTTCAAAGACCAGGAGATTTAGATAGCGGGATGAGTATCTCTGCGTGGAATGAATTGCCTCCAGAACTGCCTCTCTCCCCTCCCCATCCCAAATGATCTGTAGAAGGAGCCTAGATGACTGATTGAGACTACACACCTAACTTGTAGATAAATAAAGTTGGATAAGATGGATCCCACCCTAAATGTTTGACCTTTGACACTGTTCCTGGCTATAAATAGCAGTATCTGTTATTTAAAACAATACCACATGAAAAGAAGAGGTGTTAATTCAAAAGAAGCACTTATTTTCCTGTGACACTTCCACAGTGTCAAAACATTTTCCTATGGTCTAGAAAAGCAAGTGAATGTAAAACTGGAGAACGTTTGAGTCTCAGAAGGTAGGAAAGTTCATTTTCCTCCTTGTGTCTATGTATAAAAAATAAGTAGGGGAGATTCAGACATGATAGTTTTAAAAACATCTGTATTTGAAAATCTTACTAGAAGATACTTAGAGAACACAAGTAGATTTGGAATTTCATCAGGAGTGCTCTTGAAGATTTCATTAGCCCTGTACCTGTATCTTTGGGAATCTCTGCTTGTCCTAAGAATAACATGGTGCATGATCAAATAAGAGGACTGGCAATTTATTAACTGCAGTTAGTGTCCCTTTTTTCAATATATCTAGGTTAAATACACACCACGTTTTGGTAATTTTTCTCTACATACCAATAACTTTCAAGTGTTTTAACAAAACACTAAATGACAGTTTATACTTTTCAAACCTCAGCACAAATCTCAAAAACTAACCATACCATAACTAATATGCAGTAATTCTTCTTTTTCATATATATATTTGAAGTTGAATAAATGTTAAGCTACAGTGATTTCAATTTGTAAAGTTAAATAGAATTGCTGGGTGTTTTTAAGAATCAAGAGGAGAGTAAAAGGTGTTTGTATAACATGTTTTCATACTTACACCCATAAATAAGCACAAACCTTTTCCTTTAGAAAAAGGCCAACAAAATTAGAACACCTTTCACAAAGGAAACAGATTTGGAAGCAGATAATTTGGGTTCTGCATCTCTGGCTTTATTGGCTTCGATAACCAAATTGTCTTCCCTTATCTTCTTAGGCATTCCCCAAATCTTGACTGCTTTTTTGCATTCTGAGTTATCCAAGACAGGTAACTGACTTGTCGATACCACTGGCCCTTTTGGCCAAGCACCATCATTTCTGCAAAGTTGCATCAGTCATTTGGTATGGAAATGCATGGGCAGTGGGGAAAAAAAAATTCTACATTGTTACAACTGACCATTTGCCTGCTCATAGTAAATAAAACATTTGTAGTTATAAGTTGGAATCAGAAAATTTTATAAAGGCTGCAGTTTCTTGGCTGCTAAAAGAGCGGGTCCCGAAAAGATTCTTCTGTGAGAGAAGAGATATTAAGTAATTTATCATACTACAGGTAGAGTTTTATGTCTTATACTTTGTAAATATTAGTTAATATTTTGTTCCTAATTTCTATAGAAAAATGGAGATGGGAAGGGATGAGGAAAGTGGTGTTTTCAAGGGAAGCAGAAATAGGAGTAGGAGCAGACTTGCATAAAAAGTATGTACTCTACCTTTTGAAGACATTTCCTCTTAGCCCTCAGTATCCAGTCTGTCTGGTTGCTGTGTTGGCTGAGCCTGCATCTGCCAAAAGCAACACAATGTTGACAAACTTTTATACTAGAGGCCATTATTCCAACAGAGGAATTGCGTGGAGGAGTGTCTGCCTTCCCAGCAGCAATTGTCTACATCATATTCTCCCACTTTTCATTTTGTCAGCATTCCTGCTCTTGCAGTGGAAAAGTAATGGTGGGGTAATATTTATAGTATTTTAGCTCTTATTCACTGAAAACAGGGAAAAGTCAGCTATTGAGTATACCTGCAAAGAAATTATTCACCATCTAAGAATTTTTGGCAAAGAAAATTAACCTAGTTGATGAGAAAGACAGTAATTTTTAAAGAAGTGTGACAAAAGGTGCACAGTTCCCTTGCTGTTAGAATTGCTTAAAATTAGAACTGCTACAAGTAGTAAGAGGATAAAGAAATTTCTATTCGGTGCTATTACTTTGTTGACTAAAGTTCAATATGAATTTGAAGATAAGCTCTTCACTCCCCCTTTTTTTTCTTTTTTTTTTTTTTTTGGTTCCAGGTATGTTAGAGCCTGTTTCATTCAGGGCAGCCTAGTTGCAGGGTTGATTTTATTATTCTGAGTAGATCCTGGCGTTCTCTGTGGGGTCCAAAGTACCACAGTCTTACCAATTTCCAAAGCTCCATGTGTGAGGTAGAATCAGTCTACAAGAACCTGGGTATGATATTAGTGTTATTGCCAGTGAGCCATACTCCAGTTAGTACTTGCAACATAATGTTAAACTGGCAAAGTATTATCATGTGATGCTAATAGTTTCTCCCTGTAGGACCAATTCATTAAACGAAGCAGAGGCTTTGACCTATCACAAAGCTGACACCAGAGCCTACAAATACACTAAGAAGGATATACAATGAAATATTAGGCATGTATATATTAAATGATTTACACAATTATCTTTTACTGACTCTTACATGAATAAGTTACGCTTACCATACAAGCTCATCTTTGAGATTATCGTGCTATTATCGCTCACCCTCAAACACTTACCCAACTACTATCTAAGCTCCTCAAAAACTTGCTAAGTTATCATTTTTTTCATTCCTTGCTCTGGTCTGTCACAGCGTTCTACAAATAAAAAGACTGGAAGGCAGCCATTTAAAGAAACAGTTGGAGCACTGGGTAGGTCCATGTATGCCGTAGATTAGGATTTAAAGGCTTACAGCAATATGAAATTTGTCTACGTTGCATGTGTTGCAGTACCAACATATGGTGATGTTTTGACTTCTGGTTGAGCTTGGCTTCTTCCAAGCTGCTTTCATCTTGCTGTTGTAGCTCTACAGAACGAGAGACCAGAAAAATTAAGAAACTAAACCCTTACTTTCAAACACGAGACCAGATCTCATGAGCCTGACATCAGGACAGAAATACCTTCCCCTCGTGCTGCTAAGCGGGGTTTCTGTACGGATTTCAGAAGGAAGGGACGGTGGAAGGGAGCTGACGCTGCACATGACGCTACCCGAGCCACCAAGGTGTGTGTCGGCAGACGGGGGCAAGGTGCTGGGAAGCGAGCTCAGCTCCCGGGCAGGGGCAGCCCCGGGCCCCGCCCCGCATTCCCCGCATTCCGGGGGCCCGGAGCGCCCGAGGCCGCTGCCCTGCCCTGCCCTGCCCTCCCCAGCGGGCCAGCGGCCCCCCGGGGGCAGGGCGGCACAGCGCCGGGACCGGGGGGAGCCGGGGGAGCCGAGG